>JBBPDC010000109.1:32686186-32702246 GCA_037974485.1 Hemigrammopetersius urotaenia
TCTGCCACACCGGGATGCTTCGCCTTGAGGTTATATGATAGTGATGTAGTGCTTCGGTGGTAATTGAATTCACTTTTTAAAAGCACACATATTACCCTTGTCTGCTCCAAATCCCCCTCTGGTAGTAACTTAAAGCGGAATTGTTCATTTAACAGCGTGTGTTTATCTTCCATCGCTAGCTTGACTGAGGAGCAGCATTGACCACATGAAGTGGCTTCTTCTTCTGGCATGCTGGTCGCCGACATAGCGCAATACTGCCCCCACTGATTGTGTGGTAATCGCACGATCAATTTATTTTAAAGCGTTAAAGAAAATAAATTAACGCAAATAGTTAAGGCAATTTTTTAACAGCCCTAATTTACATGTTAATCACATAATATTTATTAAAAATGAACTCAATTTTCTTTGATAATACCTACCAGAGATGGGGACTTGAGTCACACTTAAGTCGTACAAACAAAGACTTGTGACTTGACATTAGACTTCCCTCAGCGACTTGAGACTTGACTCGGCTCGGGTGCTGTGACTCGTGAGTCATAACTTGTAAACAATGTTCATTTCATGGAATTATTTATTTATATCTCGCACTCTTTCCAACAACCCGAAAACTGCCCACCTTGCCCAAGTGTCCCATTATTTTTGTCCGAGGTGAACGGTTTTCAGCTACTAACGGTTTTTGAGGGGTTGTTAGAAAGGGGTCACCGAGCCCCATTTAACTGTGCAGTTTCACATTTAGAGTGTGAGATATATTTTTCATATTTAACCTTTAGATTTAAGATCATTTAAGGCAAATCCTCCATGTTGTTACTGATTCACCCTCTGACTTTATAGAGACATGAGAATTCCTGGAATTCTGCCTCTTTTTGTCTCTCTCCGTCACTGACACCAGCACCTTAACTTTATTGATGTTGCCTGAGGCAACAACAGTGTTTTCAGGTTTTGCTATGGCTTTGGTATTTATCAAGAGTACAAGATAGAGATGTTGGCAACAATTCCCTTCAAGTAACTTCAGTAATTATACAATAGCTGGTTTAGTTTCCTAGCAATGATATTTGAATTATTTCTGCAGTAATTGTATTTTTATCTATAGTATAATATTTATATCCACCTCTCTTACTGACTACAGCATTTTGTGTATACAGGATAGTATATTTAGTGCATAGTATTGATGTGGTAGTAACCTAGTGGGTAAAACATTTGCCTGTGAACCCAATGACCAGGTTCAAACCCCCGCCCCCACACACACACACACTTTCTACCACTGTGTCCTTGAGCAGGACACTTAACCCTCAGTGTCTCCAGTGAAACAGTATCCCTGAAACGGATGATTGAACGTTGCTCTAGTTAAGGGCATCAAATGCTGTAAATATGTTTGTTTTGACTTTATATTATATTTTATATTGGTTTTGTCTTTGTGCCTCTGTGTGTTTGTGCAGCCATTGCATAAGCAATTTTCTCCAAGATCAATACATTTTTCTAAATCTGATTCTAACATAAATATAAGATCTGGCAAAATGTATTTTGCATAATGCTTGAGAGTAAACAGTTGATCTTCTTTTCTTCTTTCAATGGATAGCATTTTTGTAAGTAAGAATGTGTGAGAAAGAACCATTTACCAATTTAAAAGCCTATAAATAATGTAAAAAATCTACAAATTGGTGAAAAACCTTTACTTTATGTGAAGCTGCTTTATACTTTTAAAAAATAGCACTTAGGGAATTGAAACGACACTCCCATGTTATTGAAGGAACCCTTTTGCTGTTGTTTTTGTTTAAAGGTTTTGTGAAATTAGTACCGTATTCTAAATGTAATGTCTCTTTGTGTTTAAAGTTGGGATTTTAGCCCACATTCAGCCACGAATTGAAGTTCAGAGCATGGATGGATACGTTCCAGAAGATAAAGTCAAATATGACACATTCACTGAACTCAAGTTTGTCTCCAAAATTAAACCAAAAGAGTTCTAGAAAAGGGGTCAAATGGTAGCTTTTAGACACACACTAACCCATCTTTTATAAAGTCAACAGAGAAAAGCAGTCAAATGGCCTCTATTTTCATGAACAGAGCTTTGAGTGAGGAGTGGGGGGGGGAGTGAGAGGGACTTTCAGAAGTGTGGAGGGAAAACGAAGAACGGAATGGACTGAGTGGAGAAGATGGCTTCTCTTGTTGGGGCTAAAAATGGAACGCACAGAACAAAAGCATGAGGATTGATGGCATCATATGAGACTGAGCAGACTGAGCATTTTCAGCAACTCTGTCTGTGGGGAACTCTCACTCACTCTTTTTCTCTCTCTTTCTCTCTCTCTCTCTTTCTCTTTCTCTCTCTCCTGTTCTTCAAGTAGAGGATTTCAGAGAGCACAGAAATGCATTATGGGTAGTGGGGTACTGAGTGCTGTCTAAAGGTTTTAGCGCTCCTGGGGGAACTCAGTGGGTCTCCAGCAGAAAACAAAACACAAAATAAGATCCATGCCATGAATATGGGAGTGGAGAGAAAAAGCATTTGACTGAGAAGGAGAAGGGAGAGTGGAATGAAAATGGAATAAAGACGCTTGGCAGTGACAAGCCATGTTTTTTTGTTTTTTTCTTCAAAGCCCAAACTGCTTTGTGTGGATTAGAAATTTTTATTATTTCTGGTTTCTGTGTCTGTAGAACGTGTAAGCGCCATGAGACTGGGTTGCATATTTCTTCCTCGGTTGTTTACCAGAGTACCACACTGGGTTGACTGTAAACAAGTCGCCAGCACACACCACAACTTTTTAAAAGTACCTACCGACTTCTGACATCTCAGGCACAGACGTGACGAAGGGTCCGTCGGGGAATTTGGGAGCGTTGTCGTTAATGTCTTGCACTTTGATGATGAACTCGGACTCCGGTTCTAAGGGTTTCTGGGTGTTGATGTCAATGGCTTGAGCGTGGAGAACATAGTGCGACTTCTTCTCTCGATCCAGACTCTTGGTGGCGTGGATGTCCCCTGTTACCTCATTAATGATGAAGATAGTCCCTGCGCCTTCCCCACTTAGGATGTACCTGACAGAACCATCACCTTTGTCTGAATTCGAGTGAAGCTGAGAAAGGAGATAAAAGTAGACAGAGAATTGAGGTTTATTTAACATAAAGAAAAGTTTCTTTACATTATATACTGCATTATTTGACTATGAACTTCAGCATTAATCGACCACAAATAGTGTCTCACTTAGAACTCCTCTAATTAACCACACAGTTAAACACTGTTTATGAGTAATTCTTAATTATGTGAAAGTATAATATATACATAGTGTGTATCTACAAGGCATGTACAGACAAACATCAGAATAATTATAATAAATATTATTATTATGGAATAATTATATTGCTAGAAAAACACATTTAAACAGCAGATGCTTTTATCTAAAGAGACTTTGATTCCTTAACTATAAGGTATGCTGAAGGTAGGATTTGAACCCATGACCTCTTGGTCCAGAGGCAAGTGTCCTACCCGCTAGGCCACCAGCGGCAACCAAACACAGAACACCTTGTATTTTATGTTGTATTACAGCTGACACGCATTATCAGTTATTGTAAAATTTATGTAGCTACTTTGTTTGATTCGGGCCTAAAACTAACATCTAGTTTTATTTGTCATATAATTCAGTTCTCTGCAGTGCAGTACTGTATGTCTCAGCCTCACCGACTTAACACCACTTAACGTAGTAGTGCTCCTTGTTTCAGTTATTTACTTTTAGAGAATTTCATATTTTTGTTTTAAAAATTTTTAATTGTACTTACATTTATACTTATATCTACTTTACTCATTTGTTTATTTTTATTTATGTTTCAGAAATTTCCAAATTTTTTATTAAAAAATGTACTTCTTGTTTATAATGTTTGCACGGTCAAAAAGGAGCGTTTCAGGATACATTTCACTGCATGTTGTACTTGTATGACTATGCATGTGAAAAATAAAGAATCTTGAATCTAGAATCTTGAATAGTTCTGTGTATGTATTTTTGTCCTCTCATGAATTTTGTGAAATATTGGGAATATTTTCCCTCACAGTGACAAAGACATGCTGATTGCTAGCATAGCCACTGATGTAGAGGCTAATGAATACAGATGTGATATTTGACCTCCTAGCAGTCATTTTTGCAAACAAACAAAGAGAGACAAACAAACAAGCAAAACAACAACAAAAACAACAAACATTTCAAACAACCCACCCCAAAGCATTTTGGTTCTTCCCAACAGAAAGGGGGCTTGCTAGTTTTTAAACCAGAAATTCTCACTGTATGATCTAAGTAAACATGTTTACAACAGATGTAGCAGTGGATTAATCTGTCATTTCAACGCAAGGGGACCTTAAGGTGGAACTAATTAGTCTTTTATTCTACAAAGGCTTATGCAGTTCTCGCATATATGTATGTATCATTGAGTATATATATATATATATATATATATATATGTGTGTGTATGTGTGTGTGTGTGTGTGTGTGTGTGTGTGTGTGTATCATATATGTATCAGTTTTATTCTTGAACCGTGCATTCTTGTATGTACGGCTGAAGACACACTAGATTGCTGAAAGATATGTTATTCACATTTATCTTCAAAAATTGTCAAGGAAAGAATCTGCATTGCTAAAATGCCTTGAGACTTAGTTTGGACTTCACTTGTGATGTAATACACCATTAAAATATGCAGAGAGAGTAAGGGCAAGAGAAGGAAAGAGAGAGAGAGAGAAAGATAGAACGAGAAAGATAGAAAGAGGAAAAGAGTAAGAGAGAAGGCATGAGGAGGAGCGAGTGAGAGAGAAAACTTCAGCCATGTTTCGCTCCTAATTGATAGCAGGAGGATTACGCACCGCTCTCTTGCCGATAGATGTGCTGCCTCTCAGTTACGGCTCATCACAAATGCACGGCAGAAAACGCATCATGAAAATAAATAACTCAGCGTTGTGCTCCCTGCAGACTGCACCTAGGCTTACTTCATGCAATATTGTACTGCTGTGAGGCTTAAACACTGCTCTTGCTGGAGTGGTTCAGCGTCAGGAAAAACTGCCAAATTAAATGTTTGTGCATTTCTTTATCGTCAATGTCCACTTGGTCTAATTATGTCTTGAACAATGGAAATTCTTAGGAGGTACACCCGTGGGCAGCAAGACATTCAAACGCATGAGCTTTGGACACAACAGGTTGTGTTTCTTGAGTGCTGTCTTAAGGCTCGTTGGCTTTCTGACAACAAGGACATCTAACGCTCTGTAAGACAGTTTCTCCCGAGGGTTTTAACAACACAGTCCAGTAATTGTCTACTTCAAATCCACTACTGCAGACTAATGACTCACCAACAGAGAGGAACATACGCAGAAAGGTTCTAACTGTCTAATTATAAAACACTTTCTCAGGTCTGATTGGCTGAGCCACATGGCTGTATACTATATGAACGCATCCATCAACTGAATTCTGGATTACTTCCCAAGTTATTAAAAATCTTTGCACTACTCATGAAGGAGTCTTGGATTATGTTACATGGCAAGTATAGCCTATGGAAAGTATTACCCTGAAAGTATGCTACTTCAAAAGTTACCTCTTCAGTACATTTAGACCATTTTCCATCACATACATCATCACATAAACATTAAAACCACTGACAGGTTGAGTGAATAGCATTGATAACATCATTCCAGTGGCACCATCAAGTGAACAGTCAGTCAGGAAGCAGGAAAAATGGGCCGGAAAAAGGATCTCAGCAACGTTGACAAGGGCTAATGCTAGACGACTGGGTGAGAGCATCTTCAAAATGGCAGGTTTCCCAGCAAGCAGTGATTAGAACCTGTCAAAAGTGGCCCAGGGAAAGACATTTGGTGATCAGGCAGGGTTACAGGTGCCCAAGACTCAGAGACGCATGTGGGGAGCAAAGGCTAATCCATCTGATCCACTCTCACGGAAGTGCTACTAAGGCACAAATTGCTGAATACATGAATGCAGGCTATAACAACCGCAGACCATTCACAATGTCCATACTAACGCCAAAGTGCCTCCTATGAGCACATTGACAACAGAACTGTTGCAGTGGAAGAAGGTGGCCTCTGTAGACTGGTTGTTTTTTACATTATGTGTCGCATCCTGGAAAGAATTGGCACCACAATGCAATGCAAGGCAGAGAAGGAAGTGTGATATTCTGGGGTATGTTCTGTTGGGAAGCTTGGCTTCTGAGATTCCTTGTAGATGTTACTTTGACACATATCACCTACCTAAATATTATGGCAGACCAAGTTCACCCCTTCATTGCAATGATTTTCCCTAATGGCTTCTTTCAGCAGGAAAATAAGCCCTACCACGCACAGAAACTGTTCAGGAATGGTTGGAGGAGCATGAAAAAGAGTTAACGGTGTTAGCTTGGCTTGTAAATTACTCCGATCCTATTCTGATTGAATATCTGCACTGAATATATTTGCACTGTTTTGTTATTTCACAACGTCTTATGAGCTTCAACATTTTGTCTCTCTGTAAACGTGTATATGGTTGAGATGACAGTAAAGTTCACTTCGACTTCGACTTTCACTTGATCTGTGGCATGTGCTGGACAAACTAATCAGATTCAGGGAGGCCCTTTCTCACAACTTATAGGACTTATGGACTTAGAATGAGCTGCTGATGTCTTGATGCCAAATACCACAGCACACCTTCACAGGTCTTGCAGAGTTCATGCCTCAATTGATCGGTGTGAATTTGTTGGCACAAGGGAGACCAGCACAATATTGGTGGACTGCACCTTTTTTCTAAAAGTATACTCTACCATATTGCAGCACTATTTTTGAACAAGCATTTAATACAGGCAATTTTCTCTGTTAAAGATCGTCTTTAACTTATTCAACATGGGCATCTTTTATCATATTCTCATTTGATGCCTTTTTTGTAAAAGCGACATTGGTTCATTTGCCATGAACTTTATGTGCTGTGGAGTTTATTCATTTTCCTAAGCTATTCCACCCATATCTTACAGGAACTGATAACTGAGGTTTTCATGCTGTAGAGCTTTGAGCTCTTTGGGTAGAGACCAGATCCCAATACTAAAGAATGTTGAGAGTGAAAATACATTTTTGCCATGATCCGGACTGTATGTGTTGAATGTCTGTTAACCTATTGTACTCACACTGCCCACAGAAATGACAAAGATCCTGGAACACTCCAAAAACTGGATGAAAGCCTACTTCAGATGCGAACCATTCAAGATGCTAACTTTAACCCCAACAATCACTAAAAATTAGCTGGAAAAGAGCAACCCTGCGATGCATCAATGACACATTGATGCTGTTGGGAGGGAAATCGTTGCCTGTTGGTCTCAGAGCGATGAGAAGTTGAGAAGAGTGCACGTCAAAGCCGGCACTAATCCAAACAGCAATGCACAGATTAATCACTAATTAAAGAAAGCGGAGGCTGATTGCAGAGCAAAGCCCTCTTCCAGAGTGAACTGTCCTTTTCTTTCGGTAAACACAGTACTCAGACAAGCAGTCAGTAATTAGCTAAAGGGTCAGAGACCAGACTGCAGTCAGATCTTCTCCAATCACAAGCTGTTAGTTTAAGGTAATGAGACTTTGTGTAAGGAGTCTGTAAACACACAGTGGGAAATTAGCGGCAGATCAGAAAGGGAATGAAAGAGGAAGGTTTCGTAAACAAATCTTAAACAGACATTGTTTGGAAGGAGTTAGCGTCATTGCTATGGCATTTTAAGATTCCTGTATCCCTGATGGGTTCGACGAATTCTGCCACCAAAAAAAGTGTGAAACATACTTAAAGTACATTATAACGAAACACTCAACCAATCTAACTTATCCAACTAGCTGAAACTGTGCAAAAGATGCTTGGTGTTGATTTCCCAGTCGGGGATCGAGCCTAGCTCTGGGGAGCATTTCCTTTTTTCAATCGAGAGTCTTCATTCAAAATGTTCGGTGGTCCAGGACTTAATTCTTAATCCCTGTTTGGAAACATGGTCCTACAGGACTATCATGTGATTTAAATGTGTGGACTTTCACAAAATCAGTACTGTTTATAGCTACATGAGTGTTCAGCTTCCGTCTGAATAAGAAATATTATAATGCAGAGGAACTCTGTGTTACTTTTAGGTCTGAGATTAATTGTATTTAAATATAATAGCATATTGGCCTATAAAACTGCTACTGCTATGTTCCTAGCAAGGTTGAAATCAGCCCCCTTCTATTTACACCAATGCTCCATAGCCTCCAAATCCAGGCATGGCCTCCCTTGTCCATGAGAGCACATAAATTTCACTTAACCTAAAGTCAGGGTTCTAATTTGGCCACTGACTTACTCTGGCACAAGCTAATATATCACACTCGCACACAACAGATCCCCAGCGCTCAGCGGGTCCCTCTCTAACACCAGGAAATAAAAGTGTCATCGGGTCAATGAGGCCAGCACCAACTCGCTACAACACAAGGTTAGCAAGTGGTCGGCCATCCAATCACTTTCTGACTAATGGCAGGACACAGATATTGATTTGAACTTCAACGGGCAAATATATGAGCCTAAAACACAATGTTCCAGTCTTAATAAATGAAGTGCAGGCAATGACTTTATGACGATGACAGTGCAGGACACATTAGTATGACTGTTACTGGTCCTTATTATATCATTAAAGTACATTCCATTCATTTGGCAGACACTTTTACCCAAAGCGGCTTACAATATCAATGAATCTACTACTTATTCCTCTTAAACTTATTCGGCACCAGCTACTGCAAGAATTTATGCTCAGAAGCAGTATAACACATTTCATTGCTATTATTTACCATGTTTGTTGAGATACCACAGGTGTTTTATAAGGTTTTCCTTGATTTGTTTGTGGTTGCTACTATATTAGGTAGTTGGATGTTAATTAGTGGAGGGACAAATAATAAATGTTCATTTACATTCACTTGTAATGAAACACATTGTTCTGTTCAACCACATTGTAGTGTCAAATGAATCTGTTTGCAAAGCATCTTTTGAAACCAGTGAAATGGAACAAATTAACCTGGGGTGTTTAGTACCACATCCTATCAAAAACTATGACACACGCACCGCAATGTGTTTAAAAGGTCTGTTTATTGTCACGGGTCGTCCCCTTCTCCAGACATTCAAGGCAGGCACACACACACCATGGGAAGTCCATGTGCTGCATTCTTAATTTTTACTTTGCAATAACACAAATGAACTAGGCACAAGGGCTAGAAACCAAAACTTAAGATTTCTTCAATAGAGACAGAAGAAACACAAACAAAGCTCTGCATGACGGTTGTCTTGGGGATGTAGCTCAGTGGTGGAGTGCATGCTTCACATGTATGAGGTCCTGGGTTCAATCCCCAGCATCTCTATTGTGGTTCACTTAGCCTTCGGTGGGTGGAGTTAGCTCAGTGGGTAGGATACTTGCCTCTGGACCAAGAGGTCATGGGTTCAAATCCTACCTTCAGCACCACCACTGGGTCTTGCTCAAAGACACCACCACTGGGTCTCTGAGCAAGACCCCTGTAGTTAGGAAATGGAAGTCACTTTGGATAAAAGTGTCTGATAATTGCCATAAATGTAAATGACCAGCAAAGACAACCGAAATACAAACAAAACACATCTGAACTCATAATTAAATTACCTATAACACTTCAAAACAAAAGCACAAAACCTAAATACCCAACTTAACCAAGGTACTGTCCCCAGCCCTGACATTTATACTCTCTTCACAATGAAAATGCAATCAGTGTTCTTTAAGTTGTATTAAAATTCATGATGTGCTCAGAAAATAATTTATTAAACACAATTTGTCATAGGACTGATAAACATTATCATGCAACTAAAAGAACACAGATGCGGGTTTCATTAATTTGTTCAATTAGTCGGTTGCATTATTACTGATTTGCTTGCATTACCAAATGTACACTCTCCAATACGTACCTGCATATGTCCTGAGTGTACTTACATGTATATCCACTCTTTACATACGTACACACATATACATATATACATTTTTCTTAAATACACACATCCATATTTATATATTTGTATTATTTATATTGTGTAGTGTACTACCAATATGGTGTACTGATGTGTGGTATAGTTTTTATTCTATTGTTTGTACTCTCTACTTTCTGGCATAGCAATGCAAATTTCCTACAGTTCCTACAATTTCCTACTATGGTTTGTCTTATTTAAGGTATTTTCAATTTAAAGGGACTTCAAAGGTACATCACTAGAACTATGTGCAGAACCGTCTCAAAAATGGGTATTTCATTGGAAAGTCAAAGAAAACACTATGAACAATGCTGGACAATTAAACGACGCAGCTATCTGCCGACTCTCAGACTGCCTCAGCCATTTAAGCCACAAACTTTCCCCCCATTGAGCTCCTTCCTCTGTGACGTAGAGCGGACGAATGCCTTCCTGCTGGGGTTTATTGATTAAGTCATTGAGTGGGTTACTGTTGTGCTTCAAAGGCAGCACAAGCTGCTTTTGTGATCCCTTATGTTCAGTGACCTTTCTAATCGACTTAGTGCCACACACAGCCTGCATCATAACACACATTCATGCGCCGCATAATTGTAGTTTTCATTCATGCGTGTGAAACAGGAAACGCCACTTTATTACAGGCGCCTAACAAATGCAGTGACCTATCACCTGTTCTGTCACAAACTAAAAATGCTTTCTGCAGTGGAATCTCATGCCCTCAGGTAGCTTAGAAGAAAAATATCCTCATACATAGAAGGCCCGTGTTTGAAGCTGGAATCAGATTGACAACCGTGAGTAACCTTGGCGACCCGGGTGGAGTTTGATTCTGCTCTTTCTCTACTGCATTAGATCACGGACAGAAAGGAGGGATTGGGTTTATCTGTCTCAGTATGGTCGGTTTACTCCGTGCAGCTCTGAACGGGTGGCGGCTCTGATACAGCTGGAGTGTCTGGAGGCTAAGCATTATCCTAGAGTTAGCATAAAAGGAATATTTTGTGACATGGCCCAGAGAGTAAAAGAGCAGGGAAGAGCAAGGCACAACCTCATACATTTGGGGGGTTTTGCTAAAAATATTTGAGCAAGATTAATTATATTCTTTAATTCAGCCATGAGTGGAAATGTTAGAACTTGGCAGGGTTCGTTTTAGCAAAAGACAGGGCTAGTTATTAAAAAAAAAAGATAATTAAAATAACACAGCTTTATAACACAGGTTTGCAGTCAAAAATTTGGTAAATTCCTCCAGAATGGCACGTTTCACATAAAATATGTCCATGTTAACCATTTAATCATGCAAAAATACTGAGTATTCTTTTGAGGTATGCTGCACTTTTTAACTACGAACCAGTGCCAGAGCATAAGCGTGTTGCCCAGGATGCATTCTTTAGGACAGATGAACTGCTATAGCTGGAACTAGCTAGATCTAGAACAAAGAGAGTCCATCTGTGTGTCTGCCCTGTGAAGAACTGGCAACCCGTTCAGGGTATTTTCCTGCCTTTCATCCTGCGAGCGCTGGGGCTGGCTCCAGCATCCTCCACACCCTCCACCAACTGGGTTCGGCTCAGAAAATGGGTGGATGGATATACGGAACAAAAAGAAAAGAAAGAAAACAAACGAACATGTCGATAAATTCATGAGGTGGAAAAACTACAGCTGCACTAGGCCTTACCTCACACAAAAATCTACCAGTTAAACCCACACTGACCTCTTGGCTATTTCTGAATAATAAACCATATTTTCATTTTCTCTCATGCTTTGGGTTTTTTGCTCACCAGTCTGCACTGTTTGTGCATTACGATACTATTATGCTTGAACTATGGCATCCTAAACTCAACCACAACCTTGTCCTTCTTCTTCTTCATGGCTAACACAGTATGTAATAATTACTTTTAGCTCAAATCCACATCTTTAGTTTTCCTGATTACAGTGAATTGTATTTACATTTTAACTCGCATTAGGTTGTGCCCTGTGCTCTCCTAACAGTGAGACTCGAAGGACAGAGCAGAGAAAACTTCAAGAAGACATAGGAGGGGAGGGGAGAGCAGAGCAGGGGAGAGAGGAGATGACAGGATGAGGGAGGACAGGGGAGGAGAGGGAGGACAAGGAAAGAGAAAGATGGAGAGTGGAGAGAGAGAGGGAAGGGCAGAGAGGTCAGAGAGTAGGATAAACTCATCAATCAGCACCAGGCTTCATATTCACAATTAGCAAGGAGGGCTCGTGCATGATTAAATCCTCTTCGCGGGAGAGTAAAGGCTTAAGATTTAATCAGTGTGTCTGCCTATATGTGTGGGTGTGCGCGTGTTTCTTTGTATATGTAGCAAATTATTGGCTAATTTTTCTAGTTCCTCTCTCATTTACTTTCCTCACCATATCTGTCTGACCAGCACTGTAGTCGTGAGTCCACTCTGAGGCTTTTCGTACAATAGATGCACTGGGTGGGTCAATACTGCATGGCTGAAAGATCTTTCCTGGTAGGGCTGGGCGATTTGGCCTAAAATCAAAATCTCGATTACGATTAATGAACGATTATTTTATTTATTTATTTATTTTTTGCCCTCATAGTTCACTGACAAGTTTTGTACTGTAAATATGCTCACATATTACAAGTGAGAGATTTTTGAATGAAGGGTGCATTACTTGATTTTAAAATAAGTCAAGGAAACACACACTATCTACTATCTATATTTTTAAAGGGAAAGAATCGGAAATAATCGACTTTCCTCGGTTCGGTAGTGGGAAATTTACTGCATGTTTAAACAGCATATATTTGCCTTATTTGACAAAGGCTTGCTTTATGTTATTTGCAGACATTTTTGACTAAGATTGAATACACTCTGCTCAAAAACATTGTGCCTAAAATTTGAAAAATGAAAGAAAACATTTCATTTTTATTTGATTTGTTATTTTTATTTATGCTTTGGAATGAACATCATGAAGCTGAAGATCCTTTAAATGCAAAAGCCTTAGTGGGAAAGACTGAGAGGACTAGTTTAATTTAGGCTGTATGTTAAATAACACTGAATTATGTGATAGATTTATGATGAGAGTTATATGAACATTTCTCACGTCTAGCAGGCCATTGTATCTCATGTAGGGGGCGATATTAAAATGAAGAAGTAACCTTGAAGCCCAGCAGGATCTGGGAAACAGAAGTTTTCCTTTTTCAAAAGGGGAGGGAGAATGATTTGTCTATGATAGTTCAGCGGTTCAGTGTTCACTTGTTCATTAATCAATTTTCTGAGCCACTTATCCTTTACGAGGGTCACCCGGGTGCTGGAGTCCTATCGGTCATAGGGCCAAAGGTGGAAACACCCCTCGGACACATTGCCAGTCCGTCACAGCTGTTCAATATTTTATTATTTAATATGTGATTTCCATTAAGGATTCAAAAAACACTGGCTGTTCTGACCAAGAGCACAAAAATGTTTTATTAATAACTATTTCTCATTTTCATTATTATTTAAATGATTTTTTAAGTGCTAGACTCTACAACCTTGTTATAGACCTTTTTTTGCTGTTTTTTTTTTCAAATGCTGGATGCACCCTTAATTTTTCAAACTTATGATGTCATAACAAAACTTTTTAGAAACCTTTAAAAGTCAGTATAATGAGATGTGATTCCAACTCATTTGAGACTGTTTTTATTGCCTTCATTCTAAATTGTATCTAGTGTTTCTGAGTGATGAAAATAAAATCTGAGGTTTGGATAGAACAGTGATGAATATATTTATTGTAGTGAGAACTGATGAAAAAAATAGATGAATATTACTTTCACTTCCCTAGTGCAGCACATCTGATCTCATTTTAGCGAAATAACTTCTTTTTTTTTTTTTTTTTAAATAGCATAATAGCCCTGCAAGCTCTTCAAAATTCACGTGCAGAGAAAGCAGGGAATGATCATTTGCACACATGGTTGTGTACCGAGGTGTCTCCACTTCTCCATTACAGATGGAACGGCAGAAAGAAAATGAAATCTGTGACAGTACATTTTACCTCCTTGTAAATTACCTCTCAGCTGATAATGAGCATTCGCTACCTGATGTCTGCTTGAATATAAGGCGCGGAAGAATAAAAAAAGTAATTTAACTGAAAACCCCATCTCCACTTCTTTTTCCCACCCATCTTGTGCCATTAAAGAAGAAGCTGCTTTCCTGATTCTGTCAAAGCGCCTTCCATTTATAACTGTATGAATAAAACATTTGAAGCACCTTTTGTATAGGTGGGTGTCGCGACAGAACACAAGGCGGATCTTTCTTAGCCTGGTTCTTAGGACACTATCTGTCAAAAGCTTCCACAAATATTACGGTAAACCTAGTTTAAGCGTTAGTCAGCACGGGGAGCGGCTACACGCCGGCAACTGTGAGCAGAGAAGCACAAGTGGGATCAAACTTTGACGGGAGGAAAAAGTTTTTTGTAAATACTTGACAATATATCCTTCTCCAGCCCATTCTGTGCTATCCAGGAGCTGTAAACAACACGAGGATAATTGATTTCCTCCTTTCTTTTCTTCTGCTTGCTGGCCACGATGTTTGCTTAAGCACAGAAACTTTTCTCCACTTGAGCTTTATAACAATCAGAAGACGATTCGCTGCTTGTCAAAAGTGTGGGCACGCTGCACTCCTCACTTATTAATAAATCAGAAAGTTTGTCAGTTTGCAATAACCTAACCTATTAAATGGAACACTGTCAACTCTTCAGTGTCTGCACACACACACACACATACACAGACAGTGTTTTAGTCCTCACCTAATTGGTTTCACATTTTTCATATTCAAGTTTGAGCAAAGCTGAATGGAAATTTCATTATATTTGTGTCAAAAATGACTTTTTAAACCTGCAAACAAGAATAAGAAGAAGTCTTTTTCTATGGAACAAATCAGTAAAAGGTCCTAAACAGATCTAAATTCAGTTCTGAATGTGTGTGTTCTGGTTTAGAAACAATGAACATCCAACAATAAAGGCAGGAATAGGATTATGCTTCTTTGGTATAGTGGTATAGTAGTTCTTTGGTCCTACTAGTAAGCCTAGACTTAAATTACTTAAAATTAAGAGCTTCTTCTTCTAGCAGCTTTTAATTTTAAGTTAAGCTAATCAGTGTGAGGGACATGCTTTCTTGTGGACTACAAAGCCAAGATGGGGTGGTGGTGGCCTAGTAGATAGGATACTTGCCTCTGGACTAAGTGGTCATGGGTTTGAATCCTGCCTTCAGCAAACCACCACTTAATCCCAAATTGTTCCAGGGAGACTGCCCCCTGTAGTTAGGGAATGGAAGTTGCTTTGGATTAAAGTTTCAGCTAAATGAACGTAAATGAGATGTAAGTGACTCTGGATAGGAGTGTTTGCTGAATGCCATAGCTGTAAAATAGTCATAAAGCACTCAGAAAGCTCCAGTATTACATGCTGATCCATTTTAATATGACCAGCATGGCACATTATAACTATCTCTGGGGGCAGATTTTAATTAGTTAAACAAGACAACGTCAATATCTCTGAATACATTACTGGCAATACATTAAATCTACACACAAAAGTTCGGACACCTCTGGTCAAATTACAAATTTCTATGTAAAAACGGAAAAAATGCAGTCTATGTAGAAAATGCTATTAAATTCAAGATAAAACCTGAATTTCAGTCTGTACAAATGTTATTGGATATTTCATGTTTCAGAAAGTTGTACAGAAAAGCGCAAAGTTCCCTTTAAAGAATGCATTCCCTTGTTCTCACTCAGAAAATTCTCACAGAACATGCAATTAGACCAAGAGTTTTCAACTTCTGAATATAATGTTCACAGCTGATTTGCTGGCAATTTCCTTCTAGGTTTAGATTCTACATCATTAACGATCATTAACGAAAAATTAGCCCTGGCCTTTCAAAAGAAGCCAGTGTATCCTCCAACATTTGATAACCCATGTATCTGCTATGTTTACACCACAGCTTCCATAGCTTTGTTTAGTGATGTGCTTTTGAATTAATGTATTTTAAACTTCCGGTTTAGGTGAAGGTGGGTGTGTGTGTGTGCGTGCGTGTGTGTGTGTGTGTGTGTGTGTGTGTGTGTGTGTGTGTGTGTGTGTGTGTGAGAGAGAGAGAGAGAGAGAG
>JBBPDC010000109.1:32710638-32737429 GCA_037974485.1 Hemigrammopetersius urotaenia
CTCTCTCTCTCTCTCTCTCTCTCTCTCTCTCTCTCTCTCTCTCTCTCTCTCTCTCTCTCTCTCTCTCTCTCTGCTGCTCCGAGGGGAAATATAATGAATAATAAAGGAAAGAAGAGTAAGAGGGAACGAGGGAGCAAAGCAGAGAGGGAGAGAGAAGATGGTGAGTGTGAGCGAAAGGCCCTTCGCATGGCCTTCTGAAGAAAAGAAAGAAAGATAAGAAAAGGAAGTGCAGCGAAATTAAACGACACGTGGGCATCTTTGGTTTGTTCGTTCATCAGCTGGATGGACAGGGGCTGGAGAGTCTTTGCTGATGACAGTGAGAGAGGGAGAAGGAGCACAGTGTTAACTATGAGGAGCGTGTGAAGAGCAGGCCGATTTGACTGGAGAGGGGGAGTGAAGGCTGAGAGGAGGAGGAGAGGCAGCAGAGGGACGCTGAATGACAGCAGACATCAGGCAGCGGCTAAATGCTTGACTCCAGTCTGTGCAACATTCCCTTTCGCCACCGAAACCATCCCCCAAGGGCCTATTTAGCGCATTCTCCAAGTCTACTTATTGACTTTATGGTAAAAACAAATGCTCCCCAGACCAAAAGATAATTAGCATAATATTCCCTCTAACACTTGGTTATGCATCTCTGTGAGTTAATGACAGAACCAGTCCTCTCAGGTAAAAACCACACCGGTCTCTGGAGATTTGCTGTCCCACTCTTCTGCTACCCTTCACAACACTGATGCTTCTGCATTCATGACAAGATGACAGCTATAGGGTGTTTGTGTCTGTGTGATGGAACACTTGGCTGCTGTGACTGACCAGTGAAATCACCAGACCTCAATCCAATCTGCAGTTTGGAACCGAAGGTGGAAATGGGCATTCCTGCTTCGCTCAAGCGTAAAATCTGGGCTTTATCCTATCAGTTATGATAGATTTAGTCCAGGACTAGACTTAATCAGTGTAAAAGAATATAAACCACATTGCAGTCTCAGCCGCTAAAATGTTAATAAAGTGTCATAACCCTTAGAACTCGAAGTGTATTAGTAAAATTTGTAAATCAGTCTAAAACTGGTTTGTTTCCTACTGGTGTTTGTCTGCTGCTCCTTCACTTGGCATGCCGTCTCTCAACCGCTCTCCAGACCCCCCTCTGCGGGTTTTCCCCACCCACTTGTGGGCAGAGACTATACTGAAAGTTCTCCTGGGTTCAGAGGTCATATGTTTTCACTGTTCCTTTCTAAGACCTGAAAAGGATTTTGAGCATTTTTGTTCTTTCTGGGAATTTGCAGGTAATGCCATTTTTAAAAAACCCCAGTAACTGTTATTGTTCTGACATGTTTTTTTTTTAATGGCATTAGCTTTGGTTCAGCATGATGTCTGACACCTCAAGCATAAATATAAACCGTGAGAACTTCCATATAAGAATTGCCACTACAGATCCATGCTGCTCACTTTCTAAAGGATAAGTTATTGTCTTGTCCTATTGGGGTGTTATGTTTAGCCGTAACAAATAGAAACACATCCCTAATTTCACACTAAAGGGATGCTTCAGCTGCCCCAGCTAGGAAATGAACCTCGGACCTTCTGTGAAGTGACAGCGATACCCACTGTGCCACCAGTCAGTCTGAGAAATCACTCATATCTCAATATTCTATTAATTAGGTACCATTCATATAATTTCTATATCCTTATTGAATTGTTGAATTGTCGTACTGAATTATTTTTAAATCACAAGAATCATAAGCATCCTATGTAGGAAGTTTGGGGAGCAAATCAGAAAAGCAGGAGGTGTCTTAAACTCATGACCTGCCAAAAGGTTTCTGAGATATGTAGAGTCAACAAAATTATGAGGTCACTCACTTCTCTCAAGTAAATGTTATTCCATTAAGATTGAGGTGAGAGGAATCAAAGAAAAACTAACAAACAAAAAATCCTGTGAGACAACATTGGAACTAAAGTGAGAAAATCCAAGAGCTGTTTCACAAAAGCAGGAATAGGAGAGAAGTCTCACACTTATTTCAAAGAGGGTCATGTGTGAAAGATACTGAGCAGAGGAGAGTCTTTTTTTAAGAATACATCTTTCCTCTAGCCATATTTTTATCTGAAAACTCTTAACAGATCACTACAATTGCTCATTAGGCTGAATGAGGACAGTCTATTACAGCGACAGTCTAGAATAGTGTGAACTGCAGTTCTAGAGTCTCCTAACAATGGCAACAGGCACGGCACACCCACACACACCAGCATTTAGGTTTGTTGGTATTTGATGGAGAACCCTGGGTATGAGTGCTCTGAGCTTAAGAATTCCTATTAATGGAAACCTTTAGTCCAGGATTGGGCTTAATCTGGTTTTGGAAAGCCACTTACGTTATGTACAATATGGCTACTTAAAGCCAACGATGCTTAGAGCCTCGGTTGGTGTTGAAATATCTCTGGCACTTAGTGAAGGGGTCACATGGGTCTCATCCAATGCTTTATGATGAGCTAAGTACAGAACAGAAAGAGGGAGCTCCAGCATTCAAACAGCAGCTTTACACTAGCATTACAGGCCTTGAGTGATGCTCTTATATTGATCTCAAATACTCTTTCTCCTTCCTCCAGTGCCTTCACATGGTTGACACTCTGTAGGTCTGACACACAAGCAATAAAATAACAGTCTGTCAGCCATAAATGAAGTGTAAAGTGACTCAAAATGTGGACCCCAAAGGTATGAATTTCAGCAGATCACTCTATATCACTTATGATATGGGATTACGGTTCATGCTGTAAGTCACAAACTCTGCCAAAGAAGCACTCAAGAACGTGTCGAATGTATAAATGAGCGTAGCCTATTATATCACCCACATGAGACTCATGCACAAGCCACTAGAAGCATGCACAAAAAACAAAAAAAAAAAAAACAAAACACTGTTGTGATGGTTTTCATTGGCAAAAATCACAGTTTCATTTGGCAGGCAGTGCCACAATTCTTCCAATTTTGGGAAAACTCATAAAATGGTCAAATAAACACAAGTAGAGGTCCAAAGTGGAAAGCCAGAATGTATAACATCATTAGATGGAACAATTTTCTCTCAATTCCAGCAAAGAATCAGCTGGTGACATTCATCCGGAATCGACAACCTAATAACCAAATGACTACCAACTTCAGTGGGAGGTGGTCAATGAAATTGACCGATGCCACCACAGGCCCCCACTCTCCGACACCCCACTGCACCCCATAGCTAGATAATAAAAGCTTAATGGGATGAAACTGATACGTATTATAACTGGAACCAGAAGGTATCATGACCTTATACCAGTGAAACATTAAACCTACGAGAGAATACTAGCACAAGCAATACGGACAAAATGTACCTCATATGAAATAATGACACTGTTGCGTTTAAAAGGTTAGAAAATATATGCTTGGTTTACCCTTGCAGTCATCTATCTTTACACAATTACTCGACTGGCTACCCACTGAAATTTAAGGTTCATCAACTTTTTTGCCTTTTTCCACAACTCCCCTAAAGTCGCCTATGGGTTTTCACCCAGTTCAAGAGACTAATTCATGTTGCTAAGGGGATATCCTGATATTTTTTGCTGCATTTGTTCTCAGCGCAAAGCTATGAGGTCAGGAATTTAAACATTTAATACACAAGCCTTGCTGGCAGCCAATAATACAGTTTGCATGACTAAAATATTATTTGAATGTATTATTTGCCCAGCATTAAATATTGTTTGCCTATTTTATGAAATCTGAAACATTTCAGATTATATCTACTTTCTTAACACAATAATGATAGTTAGAGCATGTTCTTACATCTTGCAGCTCTAATAATAAACCTAAAGCTGCTCACAGCTCCTCTCGGTCAATTAATCTGCACCGAGCAGAATGGGGAGATATTATGCACTCAAGTGAATCTCATTTGAAAACGCTAGTTCAGGCTCGGGTGTGTGCGTGGGCTACTCTGAGAGACATGGACAAATGGCCACCAAGGTTGTGTGTGTGTGTGTGTATGTGTGTGTCGAGAGAGAGAGAGAAGGGAGAAAATAAGTGAAGGCGAGTGAGAGGAATGGCTTGGTAAGCCATGAGAGCAGCCTCTGTGATCACTTGGCTGTTGAGGTATGTGGCCTAACAGCCTGTGCAACACTGCAGAAGAACATCCAAGGTTCAAGTGACTAAATATCCATGGGCAAATCCTTTCCATTTAATTGCACTGAAAGATGAAACCCTCAAGAGTCCCTAAGCACCAGCACCCATGCAAAGCTGAGCAGAGTGCATTCAGAAAATAAACAACTAGAAAACAATGAAGCATCTCCATAGATAAGCAACAGCGTAATGGAGCTCTAAATATGACTATAGTGAATAGAGACCAAATATTAATATATTATGAGTAACACTGGAAGGCAATATGTCTGCTATTCCCTGCATGCATATTCACACCAGCTGTCTCAGTGATGACAAACTTTGCCCAACATGAAGATATTCTGGCTATTAATTACTCAGAGGATCTTAACAAATGTTCAGTGACACCCTAAGAGGCAAAAAAAAAATCTCACTCTATAATATTATAAAGTTCAACTTGGGACAAGGGAATGCTGCATTACCACTTAACTATTTTTTTATTAGAGAATACAAATCACAGTGGATTTTACGGCCTGAAATTACTTTAATATCCCATTATTCGGGCTTTCCGCTTTCTCATTTCCTTCACATGCCAGGAATGAGAGAACAAGGACTTGTTAGTTCCATCCCAATGAGCACAATTTTTTTTACTATCAACCATCAGATTTCACCAACCATGAAATCTAAAAATCCCAAAATTTTAAAATTGGTTCCTTGGTTTGGTTGGCTGATTATTCGTTCCATCATTCATCTTTGAGTTAGAGAAGTAAATTAGTAAAAAACAGATCAACGAAATAGTCTGCAAGTGCCGAAAGATGTTTAAACAAGAAACAAGTGAAATTATCTGACAGTTCTGTAAGATATTTACAATTGGTACCAAAGAGGAAATATGTAAGTATATTGATCTCTAAACAAGTTTGCAGTGTTGACGATTGTGATTCAGAATGGATGTATGCCAGCAGTCTGCAGCACCAACAACAACTAGTCAAACAGATATCAGGCTATACAGATATTAGGCTATATGTATATATAAATACAAACTGAAGGCTATAATTTCAAACAACAGCACAAAATGGCTGATTCACTACATAGTGCCCTACATAGTGAACGAGTGCACTTTTCGGACACAGCTTCGGACACACTAGCTTCATAAGCTACCCGAAAAAGCACCAACAACAACTAGTTTAAGCTAATCATTCTGCAGGGGGCATCTTACGTTCGCTGGGCATCCTCAAGTGTTCTCTCTTTCTCTCTCTCAAACTGTTCTCTCTCTCTCTCTCTCTCTCTCTCTCTCTCTCTCTCTCTCTCTCTCTCTCTCTCTCTTTCTCTCTCTCGTTGCAGTATCTCTACTTTTTTTTTTTAACATAAAAGGGCTTCAATAATAAATAAGATGTTCTCTGTATGTGTTTGAAACACGTTATGTTTGAAACTTGTGTATATGTTCTCAATAAAAAGCTAAATATGCCTCTGTAATCCAAGTAAACACAGTACTGTGCAAATACCTTGAGTAACACCTCATTTCTTTAAATTTTGCTTTTGCTGTCTTCTTGTTGAATTGTCTTATTTTTGCCATATTGAGTAGATTGAATGAAAGAAATTGCAGCCTGTCACGGTGAAACATTTGTTCCAAAGTGCATAAAGATACAAGGAGCCTACATACAGGAGTTCCAATCACTCAGCATTCAGCACCACCAGGATACTGATCACCGCCTGATCATCTGGAATCATCTGCTCCTGTTTCTTCACTGGTTCAGGACTTCAGTTAGTAGTTTGTTATGATTCATGCATAGGTCACTGTTTACCTTAAGAAACAAAAGCAGATGTCTGCTCGAGTACAGGGTCTGGACTAAAAGTGAGAGTCAAAATTTTCTGAAATTTCCTCAGTAAGGAGGTCTGAAGGCCGCTTCAGACTCCCAGAGTCTTTCCTCAGCATCCTCCTTCCAACACACTCAGTCTCTCCTCAGCTTCCTCTTCCCAACACACTCAGTCTCTCCTCAGCATCCTCCTTCCAACACACTCAATCTCTCCTCAACATCCTCCTCCCAACACACTCAGTCTCTCCTCAGCACATGTTCTAAACAATGCAATCTCACCTCTCTGAGTTTTATTTCAAAAGGTCCAACTTATTAGATTTTGTGCCTCTAATACACTCATTCCTGATCCTGTCCGCCCTCATTCTCAAGACTACGTAAAAAACACAAGAAAGTCTGCCTTTGGAAGCAAAATATAAAGGACTGAGGGGTGACTCAAGACTTTTGCACAGTACTGTACATTTGATGAATGGTTGTGCAGTGTATGAGAGGAGGGTGTAAATATATGGGGAATTGGAGCTGAATACATATGGTGTTTCATTACTAAAATAAAAGCAATAGTGCCAGAAAAGCCTGTTGTTTCTTTCTTTCACAATAGCTGCAACTGGAGAATTGGAGGTGCTACTATGCACAGATTGTGTGATTCAGTACAGTAAACTGACTATTAGCTAGAGGGCCATTATGTGTCTGCAACAAGGGACACTTTGCATTGCGCCTTTTCATCTATTCATTCATTTATTAATTGTCTTAACCCCTTGTCTTTTAGCGGGGTCATGGGATTGCCAGAACATATTGCAGCAGTTACAGGAAGAGAAACACCCTGAACGGGTCACCAGTTTATCACAGGGCAGACACACACACACACACATATTTACACACACACAGTCACACCTAGTGGCAGTTTAGCACCTCCATGTCTTTGGACTATGGGTGGAAACCTGAGAACCCAGCATAAACTCCCATAGACATGGGAAGCGCCACAAACTCCACACAAAAAAGACCCTCGTCACCTTTACGTCTTCATACATCTTATTCAAAGTTTGCCTTTAAACTGTGCATTTAAAATTATGTTCTAAACAATTTGGACTTTGAGCATAATGCAGAAAGATCATTACTAGCTACTGCTATAACCTCTTTATACTGAAAAGAAGATTTACAAGCATAAACGTAAGCCAGGGTCTGCAAATACCTTAGGGATTAAAAAAAAAAAAAGTATGTCAAATTGAGGTAATCGGTGACAAAATACAGACATTAATAATGTTGTTAGCAAAACAATGTTTAGAGAAGCATTTTACCTAAATAAATATACTTTAACACATTAGAGTTACACTACTGAACAATGTGCATTCCTCTGCTTCAAATGTTTTCCTCAGATATAATGTTTTAACACACTTACTGAGCTAAAATAACCAGATGAGCTCGTTATTAAAGGTGGGTCCTCGATTGCCCTTGAAATTCTCCTTAACTTACTGCAATAAGTTAAGGTTGATTGCTTCAGTATCCAGTCTGCCTTAAGGCTGTAGGTCAAAGGTCCCTAGTGGGAACCCATTGCTTTCTTTCAGTGTCACTTCAGTGACCTTGATGCCCATCTCTGGCAGCACATGAATAACAATTATGACTGCAGGGGAAAGGGTTCTTTACTTATTATTGCATTCTAATCAACCCCGTCCCTCTAAAGGTAATCAATGCTTCGCTTTAACAGCGGAATTTCTTTCAGTCTTTATGATTAGGGGCAGACTCACTCATCAACACTTGAAAATATTCTGTTCTTTTGCTTTTTCCATGTATTAACAGAGTTCTTCCTTCTGAAAAAAAGTGTCCATTTGTCATAAGGCCTTTGTTCCCAATGTTTGCGTCTAATTTGGTTCTTTTGAAAATATGTTTTATGGGTGTGGGATATTTGTGTGGGTTTGATTTTAAGTTCTGGTTGTACAGATAGAGTTTCAATGTTAAAATAGTAAAGTTATGACATGTTGAGCACCTCTGTAAAATATTAGCGTGGCATATTTGGAAAATATCCAAATGTTAAATATTGTAAATATTAAATGTATGTATCAGTAAATCTTTGCACCATAACCACTGAGAGTGTTTTCTTAGGTGATTTTTGTAGTTACATGTTCTTAACCTCAGACACTGGCTTAATTACTTCAGGTCTTGACTAATTGCATAGAACCTTTAACCACTACTTTTCTTGTGTTGGTGTCTTGGCCAAGTAATTATACTCTCCATCAATGCCTAGGTTTAATTAAACTTGACACATTTGCCCTATTGATGTCACATATCATGACCCTTCCATCCACAGACAGCACATAGTTTGGTTTTTGGTGGATGCGTTCGTTGCATTCCTTGTTTGTTATTATGAGCAGGCTAATGGACTTGTGCAGTGCCCTTTAGATGAAAAAGAAGATCAATACTGAGTCTGTGTGAAGCAGCATTCATGACTGCAGCCGAAACCTGATATGGAACACAGCAAGTTAAGGTCTAGCTTGAGACCTGCAACCAGTGAGCAACAGAACCATCTGTAATGACATTGCTGTGAGGGTCACCACAGTGACAAACCTGGTGTGGTGTAATGAGGTTAAATGTATTCAATGGGGTTCTTGTTAAAGAGATGGAGACGAGAGACATAAGAAGCATAAGAAGAATTACTAAGTATTAGAGACCATCCATTTACTATCCGCATTACATAAACGTTTTTAGAAAATTTAGTTTGATTTGTTGTCTTCTGTTAAAGTATGATAAAAAATAAACTAGTTTCAAAGCATGTACTGATATCATGTAGTCTTTTGAAACTACCTGATTCCTCTGGGTATGCTTGTATTTGTTGTTTTCTTCTTGTTCTTTGACCTGCCTGGAGATATTTGCAGTGAAGTCTCGGCGAGAAGTCTGATCCTTTTACATGTTGTTTTGTTCTGGATTGCCTCGACGAGGTTGCACCGATACTGCAATATGAAACCCAGAGTACGAGACAAAATTATATCCTTGATCTGAACCAGCCCTCATGTGTGGTGCCAAATATTGACTGACCTTTCACTCCAACTGTCCTTCAGTGAGGCTACACAGATATGAAGCAAAAAAGTAAACACCCATTCACTTTGTACGAGTTCAATTACACGTGTTTTTAAAGGGTTATGGAAAATGTAGAACTACAGAATTGCAGAACTAACTCAAACAATAAAAAAAAAAAGAACCATAAAATATCAGAAAAATCATCTCTGACATTTTGAAAGAGGCTAGAATTATTCAGGAGCATCTCAAACAGCGCTATTGCAACATTAGTTCTAAGTGAACTAAAATATTATAGCTTTTCTAGAAGAGAGCTCTGCAGGGTGTCGGGCTAGTGGCTGAAACCTTTTCAAAGCTTCGCTTCTCCACAGTCTGAGCTTCACAAATGTTTCATTTAACCGTAGCCTTCCCTCATGTGAAATACTCTTTAAAATCTAAACCATGCATAAAAAACAGTCCAGGGAGCGCTTTTAGAATCCCCCCCCCATCCAATTACTTGGTGCCGGTTCAATTGACATAAATGACAAATTCTTCTGTTCAGGAATAATTAAAATAGATAGGCCTCATGCACCTGCATTGTCTAAAGCCTGAAGGACTTTAAATGCATTGCTCTGGACCAGTCATGAAAGGTGTGAAGAAGACAATTGACCCTCATTATTAATTTTCTTCTCCCCACTTGTTGTGTAATTGGGAGGAGGTAGGGCTAATAACAAATGTAAATGCGAATACGAACTTGAGAAAAAGCGCGTCGACTGAACATGTAGCTGGAGGGTGAGCTTGACTGAGTGGGCGTACATTGCATGGAGGAGGGGGTGAGTTTTACAAGCATGATTTGTAATTCATTATATGCAGTGAGTGTCCAACTTATACACCGTAATGTGCTGACACTGATATGCTGCCCTTTAACCAGTTTCCGCAAAAATCACCAATTAACTTCACTTAAATCATTGTTAATGGATTCCTTTCATTCGAGGCCACACCAGCCATCTCGCACGCTTACGATATTTTAATATTTATTGAGAAAACAACATATGAGAGAGGTTAAGTGGGTCAAAATAAATAACAGGGTAATTAAATAAAATACATATATAAAATTTTTCCAGCAGCAGTGACAGAGGAGAGATATTTAAACACCAACCCAAACCCAAAGTGCATAAACACAACCCATAAACACAAACCAAAGTGCACCACGTCAGAAAGATGGAACGACCAAATTTTTGCTCCCTTCTCAAATTGTTTTGCACTAACCGCAAGTTGTCTTATATATTGCAAATATTCAGAAAAGGTTTGTTTGAGTACATGTATATGAGTATCAATAACCTAAAAACTAGATAAGCATTCACGCTCACACAATTTTCTGGTAAGTATAGGCTTGCCACCATGGGTAAACATAGCCTTTACTCATCTACTTCACCAATTTGCACACAAAACGAGTAGTATATGACTAATTAAATGCAATATATGGGACAAATAAACTGTTAGTAAGTAGTTATAGTATATGTGTGCCCCACTTGTGAGTGCAGTATAGTGTAAAATGTTAATGTGAATTATTCAGCAGACTCTTTTTCATCGTTGGTATTAGGTGTTCTGTGAGCAAACTGGATGTATTCCTCATTAGAGTAAGTGGGGCATGTAGCTAACAGGCTAATAAGCTCCAACAATATCCAGAAGCAGGCTTTAAGATTAAATCTTTGTTGAAGTAGTTAACATACAAACTGCAAATATGTTAATGTCTGTTATAAGCTTTTAAATGTATGTGTTTAATCTAGAAAACTGCCAATGATAGTAAATATATAGTGACTATACACTCCTGTCGGCTTGGTCCTGATACAGCATTGAAAATCCCATTAGGATTCTTGAAGTAACAAGCAACTTAACATAGGAAAACTTATAAACATCCAGCTGAAAGCAAATAAATTATTTCTGGATTAAGCACTGGCATATAATGATGTGTCTAGAAACTGATTTTGAGTTTTCACTTAAATAAACTTAAGAAATCGGTTTCTCAAGATGCTCCAATGCAGTAAATTGCCTTCGCACAATGTCTGTGTCCCTTACCCCGACCCTATATATTGATACAGCTAATGAGAGCAGAGGTCAACAGCTAGAAAATCAGACCTAGTGTCAGAGAGGTCATTTTGTGGAGAAATGCCTCAACAAGAATCATGTTCCACTAAACTCACTATTTCGCCGCCTATAATGGCACTAAGACTCAGAATAAATGTTGCGTAGCATTGCTTGCTTCATGTGCCTGCTTTAAAAGGTTCCAATAGTTAACATGGGAGGGTTTGTACTTTGTATATCACTTTGTATTGGCTGCATTTTAAGGAGGTGGAAAGATAAATTGGCATACATATTTTCTAAATGGATAGATCTTTAGGGTACATCTGCTTTGAACTGAACTCTCCTATTGAGTCTTTCCTGAATATGTGGCTGAGGTAGGCTATATTTTCATTTGCATTTTTAATTTTGTTATTTGTAAATATTTGGGGCAGTACTAGTAGTTGGCCTAGTAGTTATCAGAATGGAATCTGCAATAATGAATCTGCTAGTGTCATCACTGAGGCACCCTTGAGTAAGGTACCTTGCCCATGGTGTGGTGTGTTCGAACTCGATCTCGCGACTTTTCGACTTTTAAGGCAGACATGGGGACTCGAGTCTGAGACTTGGACTTGAGTCGCACTTAAGTCACACAAACAAAGACTTGTGACTTGACTTTGGACTCGCCCTCAATGACTTGAGACTTGACTTGGACTCTGGTGCTGTGACTCGTGAGTCGTAACTCGTAAACAATGTTCATTTCATGGAATTATTTATTTATATCTTGCACTCTTTCCAACAACCCGAAAACAGTTCACCTTCCTCGTCCCATTACTTTTTTCAGAGGTGAACGGTGTTCAGCTAATAATGGTTTTCGAGGGGTTGTTGGAAAGGGGTCACCAAGCCCCATCTAACTGTGACACATGTAGATTTTTCATATTTAATATTTAGATTTACGATTATTTAAGGCAAATCCTCCATGTTGGTGAGGGCATATCACAGCACGCAGTCCCACCCCCTGCTAAGTAACAGCCAATTGGAATGGCAGGGCGTGGCTAATTTGCATATCTTCTAAACATTTAGAGCTCAGCCTTTACAGCTCAAAACCCCCACATTTAGAGTCGCCATTTGTAAACATTGCCACTCAAAGACTTAAGACTTGACTCAGACTTGGTAAAAATGACTTGTGAATATCTCTGCGTTAGGGTTAGGGTTAGGGTTAGAGATGTTCCCCGTCTCACAGCATTTCAACCTGTTGCAAACAAAAACAATAAAAAATCAACTAATTATTATTATCTACTGTCCCTCACTCACCAGCCCTGAAGCGTTACTGCAGCACGTATTTTGATTACATTGTATATCGTGATGGCTTCACGAAAACCCTTGAGACTCTGTGTTCACGTCTAACTATAAAGGGCCACTTTTCTTGTATGCTAATGCTAGTGGTAATTCCTCTTTGCTACATAATTATTTTAAAAATCTTCATCCATTAGATTTTTTTTTCTCAAATAAAATATAAAAAATGTACCTTTATTATAATCACATTCTAATTGAATATTGTGAATTAATATCACCTGTGGGCTATGAAGAAAATTAGAAATGGATTTTGGTAAGGTAATACTGAAGGGCTATTAAAGGGTAGTCAATTAAAAAATAATAGTATCATAATGTTGGTATTAAAGCTCACTTCGCTGGTGTCTGTATAATGTGCTGCATGTATTTTACTGTATATGTTCTGCCTTGTGGTGATGACTCTTACTCATAATCTGAAATTAATTTGAATTATGTCCCAAGACTGTGCCTCTTACTGAATATGAGCTTTAACCACCAGACATCCAGATGAGCCCTGAACCCAGACTTGACTGCTTTCGACTGTTGGTGGTTGTACATTCAGTTTTCTACCGCCTTAGTCTATAAGGTGCTGTTTGAGGCAGGAGTGGGTCATCTCCAGAAACACCTGCATGTGCTTCTGTTATCTTCATGGCGACAAGGAAGCTAATGGCGACTGACACAGCCCCCTGCTGTAACATCGAATGTCTGTAGAGAGCAGACAGAGCCGTCTCGCAGTGCTGGATCCACTGTCACGGTGAATGAGTGAGTGAGGAATAGAGTGAAGGCACAAACCCACACACACACACACACACACACACACACAATACAAAACGATTTGTGAGATTACTGATGATTAATGATGGATGCACAGTGAAGAGTAAAGTCTGATTTCAGAATGTTCTCATAGGTTGCTGGTGACAAATTACAAGAAGATTAGAATTAGTGATCGCTCCACTTTACCAGAGACTGAATTCACACAAATGCACCTGAGGAGGAGTAAAAATGTTGATACATGTAGTATATGGGCCTACTTGTGTGTAAAAAAAAAAAAAAAAATTATTATTATTATGATGATGGTAATATTATTATTATTATTATTATTATTATTATGTTGCTGCTGATTATTATTATTATTATCATTTTATCAGTAATACTTAAAGTTCTTAGTGGTTTTGGAAGCAATCAGATATTGTCACTGGTAACATTACAGGGGGTCATGAAGCAACCTGAATGCAAATTAATTTAACAAAGTACTTTATCACACATTGCAAACGTGTCATTTTTTTCTGTGTACTGTTTCTTCCCCTTTATTAGTTCACAAACAAAAGAATAGCTCTCGTCTAACAGTGTCAAAGCCTAATTTTAGTCATTACACCGCCTAATAGAAGCACAGCAGCTGTCCTCAGCAAACCCTTTCTCCGATGAACTGTGCAGTTCTGCTTACAGCAAGATAATGAAGGATAGTTAAATCAATCTTAGCTTTCAATTACGCTGCCCGCATGAATGGCATGGAGAGTCAGATTTAGATTCGGTCCTGGCGGGCAGTTTAGTAAGCAGTTGTCACATTCCAGGCTCAGTAGACATAAAATAAAATCTCAAGATGAAATCATATACTAGACTGGTTGTATTTAGTGAAAAAACAACAACACAAAACTGATTAATATGTAACATTCATATATGTAAAACTAAGCAATGTTTCAATTTCAACCAAAAGACAATTAACTACCTGTGTCTACCCCAGAGCAAGAGCTAACATGGTGAACTGGAGGAGAAAGCTTTAATTGAAATGAAGGTCTCCTCAGAAATTAATGAGATTAGCTGCATCGTATCAGGATTGCTTGCATACTTTTGTGCATTGCAAGGTCATCAGCATTCCCTGAGCAACATGGAAAATATAGGGCAAAGACTTTTTATTTCATACCTTTTTATTTCATACACCTTTCATACCTTCAAAATATTCTTACAGTGGGACAGGTTTGTTGTGTCACTATCTAACACAAACTAATATCACCGAATCTTCAGCTGTTATTTAACAACTGATGATACTCTATTGAAAACAAATTGCTCCATGACTCTTTATTATTCAGCTCAGGTTTTATCTTATATAGATGCAAGTATTGAGTTTTTCAGAACTGGTGATAATATTTCCAAATCAAATTATTGTTCTTTAAAGCATAATTTTAAAGGAAATTGAGAAATAATGCAGTGTTTACTGTTACGAGGGAGCAGGAATGAATGGCCAAGGCACAGCCTTGTTGCGTGGTGGAAGAGCCCGGGCGTGACTGGCACGCGAGAGCTGGTAAGCCACGCTGTTTAGTCTGAGAACACTCCAACAAAGGAGTTGAGACTCGCACCAAACGAACCCGCATTCTCACTCGCACACACAGGGGAACTAGGGGTTGCTCCAAAGAGCCTGAGTACTCACGGAACCCGAACTGAACGGAGGTTGGGACACGTTGCATGGAAGTATGTCACTTCAATGTCTGTGCAAGGAATGTATACCTGTTACCTGCTTTTATACCTGATACCTTATACCAGGAAATGACTGCACGTGACCCGGTGTGCGTGACATTTACAGAACTTCAATAATTCAAATAAAACAAATCTCTTGTTCACTCTTAAACAAAATGGCAGTAATTACATTTGACCACCTTCTAGTAGTGTTTTACCATTCAACTGGTCTCATTGTGAGAGAAGAGTGTTGATTACAGCAGTATTTTTATACTTTTCCTCATTAAATAAGATGTGATTCAGCTGATCACTAATCAGTCCCTCATAAAGCAGAATGAGGTGCTTGTGTAGGAATTTAACAGACACTGAAATGGAATGTTTGTCACACTCATAGAGATACTGATTTAAAAATAAAGTGGTCTCTTATTTTTTTCCAGAGCTGTATATTTGGAAATGCTTTCCACATTGACCCACCCTGCCTTGTATCCAGCTGTTGTTTTAATCTCTTGAATGATTTATGCAATATTACTTATACATTAGTAGAAATCACATAAGAATTGTATTATTTCATGTTTTGTGAGAGAATCCATTAATTCACAGAGTGCATGAGCTTGTGCTACAAATTCAAGGCTAGCATGAATGTGCTTTAATGGTAATAATAATAATAAGGGTCTTGTGCAATTAAATTGGCAGGAACAATAACTGGTGTATACAAACAAAAAAAAGCCAGTCTCTGGCATGTGTAACTATCAAACAGGGCAGGAAAATTAGTGTTGCTAATGAGAACAAACCAGACCACAATTTGCAAATACTGTTATTTAGTGAGTTTAAATAAGTACGTTCACTGATTTCAAGGAAACTTCTTGATCTCTTTTAATGACCCACTGTTTGAGCAGCGTATTGTTTTCTCTGCAATACTTTTTTTTTTCTCTTGGCCCTCACTGACACTGTTCAACGCAAGATTCCAAGCTGCAGGATCTTAGATAATAGCTCACATTTACTTCATATCATCAGTGAGCTGTTGGGGGAGCAGGAGTAGGTGCGTTCTCACAGAGCATGACAAGTAAATAACTGCTTTTTTTTTTCTTTCATTGAACCGGGTTGTGTCTGGCAGTGGTGTGATTGTTCAGACACTCAGTACAGAACTGTAATTTCACTCAACCTTTTTGCTCCAAAATGAGCCTGCCTGGCACTTTCACTTTGTTCGTCTGTTTTAACAGACACAGTTCATCAGTTTCTGTCTCCTTCGCGCTCAGCCAGCTCCAAGACAGACGGACAGGATAGAAAGTGCTCTGATGGCTGTGGATTCATTACATTTTTGTGACTTTTTTTCAAATGCGATTTGATTGGTTTATTTATATATTTATTTGATTGTTGTTTATATTTAGGTTGGTTGATCTATAAGTATTACATGAAAATTCAAAAGTGCAACTTTCAGACCAAACACAGGCTAGAGTAGTACTGAAGAATACTGATAAAACTCAGTATTGTGATTTTTCCAAATATATCCCTCGACAGTATCAGATGAAATATAATTTTGCATGAATTTTTTGCAATGAATCAAAGTTGTACATGAGGGCTGTACGATACAAACATAAACGATTCTGAATGAAGTTTAGATGTATATACATATACATATTGTATGACGCTATGAGAAGTGATATGGTTATACATAGGCAGTGTCCACAATTTATTTTGTATAGTTTTACTAATTCATTATTGTGCAACAACACAACAAGCACATTCTAAGGCTAGCAGCTTCCTCAGAAACCTCCTATACAGGCCTACAAAATAATAATATACATTTTATTCCTACAAAAGTTCCTTATGGTGGTGCAGGTTTGTTGTGACTGTAGCCAATGCCGCTTTATACATTTTACATATAACAAATAAGGTTTAAAGCCTTTCTGTAGGTGTTTTTGTAGGTTAACGTTCGTGAGCGGTGTGCATTCTTTATCGTATTTTTAATGTAATTTGTCTTAAAATGTACATTAAATATAAGTTAACTGTATGTTGTTTGATTGGTGCTTAAGAACATCATTTCAGCCTCATTGATTCATGCTAAAGTTATTAAAAGTGACTTAAGAAAGTTTTTGTTTTATAACAACACTACCAAAGCTAATTCAAAACAATGTCATTTATTTTTTTTATGATTATAGACAAGAAATCACTCAACGCTGGAGAGCTGAACTGAACATTTAACATTGCTATATGAGCTTCTTACCCCCCGCAAACACACAGATACTCATAAGCAGAATGTACGATAGAGAGTGCTTGATGTATTCAATGTGTCTGGATAATCTGGGGCTAGAAAGAGCTCTCCCACAGTGAACTGAGACACATCACAAATGTTCTGTGCCTCTGTAGCCACATGTGGGCCCAATTCAGCTCTCTCTTACACATTCACACCCACAAAACACCACCTCTTTCTGTCTCACTGCATGTCCAATCAACAAATTGCTGCTCCAAATGCATTTGGCCTGCTGAGCTAAATACGTATTTTCGCTTTAGAATTTGTATGTGCTTTAATGCTGGATAACAGTTCCATGTGAATTTAGCCATAATTATTTTCTAGCTTAATTCTTGCTGATACAAAAATACGAAAGTTTAAAAACTCATATCATGGAAAAACAAATTTTCTCTACTTTTGTAAACATATATATATATTAAAGTGTGTAAACATTGTTCATGTTTGAAACATACCTACCAGTACACACAAGGAAATCACCCTAAAAAAGAAATGTGGTTCTAGTGAATAGCACTTATGTATGGATCCCTATTCAATTTACATCATATTCACTCTGATATTATAAGTGTTTTCTTCAGCTCTGACTTTTCAAATGAGGCACAGTACACATCAGCTCATCATAAAGGTGGTCATTTATCATTTATGACTTTTTAGGTTCAATAAACAACAGAAAAATATTCAACTAGACACATCTTCAGAATGAAAAAGTAAACTTCAGAGGATAATGCAGTTTTTAATTGTACAGGGAGGCGTGCTGAACACCTTTCTTTTCATGCTGAGACACTAGATACTGGAAGAGCGCTCTCATACCAGCCCTATGGCTAGAATAAACATCCCGACCCGACACACACACACACACACACACACACACACACACACACACACACACACACACACACACAAACAATGCATTGGCACATCCTGTTCCCAAATGTAAGCCTATTATTTCTTGGTGTCCATATAGTGTGTTTTTTTTCCTTATGTGTATGTGTGTTTGTGTATGTGTGTGTGTGTGTGTGTGTGTGTGTGTGTGTGTGTGCGCGCATTTGTGTGTTTTTAACATGAGGGTGACTTCTTGCGGGCTAATCTGCAGGAGGCAGAGTAAGGATTACCATAGTGCTTGAGAAATGTCTCTGTAATCCACAGGCCTGTGGTGCACATTTGTGTGTGACTGTGTTTGCATATGTGTGGATGAAACCACAGACAAAGGAGTCAAAATATATGATGCAAAGCGTTAATGGCTTGAAAAGTACAAAAGATACTGTGCTTTACATCGCAAGTAAATCGGTGCTAATGTAGCAAAACATTTGTAGCTTCAAAATGCACATTTAATTGGAGAAGCAAAAAAGATGTAAATTAATGCACAAATAATTTCACTATATAGTCATTTTGGACCATTTCTATGCGACCATTTAATAAGAAATGCTCACACAATTTAAAGGACAGTGTATGTTTTCAGATGATATAAGGGATATAACTGCGATGCATAAATCATGCCTCAACATTTAACGCAGTCAGAGCCAGTAGCGAAGACTGGCTGCTGTACTGCAGCACAAGCTTATTTAACAGGTCATAAAATTTCATTTTTTAATTTTGTACTCTGCATGGCTAGATGGTCTGCATGCCTCGGGGACCCTCAATGACAGGTTTTACTATACCCACTCAAAGGCCATGAAAGATGAAATACATTTTTAAGGTGGTTGTAAGCCCTGTAGCTTGTTTTGTGATTTAGAACAGCAAGGTGTTGAATTCTCTAAAAAAAGACATGCAGTTCAGCATAATGGGTCCCTGTGCTGGAGATAAATGAACACAAATCTTAAATAGTAATAAATGGTTTGTAAATGAAAGTGTGGAAATACACCTCTGTTTTATAACCCACTGCTAAGCAGTTATCTTAATATTAAAAGTCACCTTCCGCTCTTTTAACACAAATTGAAATCTCATAAAAAGCACAAGGCTTTACAAATAGCTCTGGCCATGTTGTTTAAGGAGGTCAGACACCTAATCCTTCACCTTCCAACCCCCAGCTGACTAGATGTTTGCACAGTAAGCACGACATCAAGGTCTTCTGATGACCTCGAGACCTATCAAACATTGCTTTATCATTTTATCAGATTTTCAAAAGAAGCATATTGATACTAGTTTGTTTAACAGTCCCTTAAGGTCTAGGAATTAACTGGACAAATTCCAAAATATTAGATCATTATTTAGATTAACATGACAGATCCAAGGCAGTGTACCTGAAATGACCAACAGATTCTAGCTTTTAACCATGTAATTGTGAAGTATGACCTCTGAAGTGCTGAGTAATTGTCTTGAGCAAAATTGGGGTATATACCTCAACTAAATTTCATTGAAAATGTTTAATTAAGCAATTAAGTAGGCAAAGGATTATAAAAATATCTCAAAAAATATCTCAGACAGGGTGAGAAGTAGAAACACATGCTACATTTATGGTAAAACCAAAATAAATTAAATAAAAAAGACCACCAGATCTAAGTACTAAGACTCTCTTGTCCTTTTTGTACTGTTTTCATCCAACATTTACCACCTGCCACCCCATACCTGCTCTTTCTCACCTGCTCTAACATGAGATGCTATGGTAGATTTAATGTATTTGTTTGAAATAGATATTACTCTAAAATACCTCAGATTTGTTTGGAGGTAAAAAGTTCAATGTAATTAAGCTGTCTTGAGAAATTATAATGGAACTTAATATCATGTGGCTCAAAAATGAACTAGTACATTAGACTAGTTAAAACATAGAATGTCAGTATACATAGTTAATACATAGAGGGGACTGTATAAGAAAGCATGCCACAGATACAACTGCATATATATAAATAAACCTTACAGAAACAGCTTTTCCATATAAAATCCTGATGAAAGCCATTTTTCAGTGTAACTCATTACTTCCATGTGTTGCAGACATAAATGTTCAAAATGGTCTCTATAAACCAAGAGCTATCAGTACATTCATATTCTATACTCTTCACGGAAATGGAAGAAGTCTGTGAAATAGTCCTCACATTTGCCAGTACATCATCCAAACATCCAAAACGACGCCAGTTCAAACGTATTTAAAGCAAGTTAACATCAATTCCCATATCCACAAAGCACTATATGTGTTATCTTTCTTTGTCTTTGATAAATAACAGTTACAGTAAACACTGGCCTAATGAAACAAATGACTGCAATTGCTGTGTTTGCTAATGAAGTGCTAACAGAGGGAGGCTAACATACTAATCACTTACCTCATTAGCCTGCATAATATTGCAAATATCATCATGGCAGAAACAGGGCCATGCACTAACCAGAACTGAGCTCCATCACCGCTGTCATTTTACTACAAACTCAGCATGACTACCATTGTATTGCCGGTTGCACGCTAGTTAGGTGATGCGTTTTGGTGCGCCGGCAGTGAGTACTCTTAAAAAAACACTGACACAGTTCTGCTAAAGAGTGGCTGTTAATTCTCAGAGTAATCCCTCTTCATCATCTTAAGGGGAATAAATCACATAAAGGGATTGGCTTGTTTATAAATGATTTGCAACACGTCTGTTCGGTGTGGGAATTTGGGCCGTGCCACGTTTCATTACACCACCTGCAGGGTTACTGCAGCAACAACATAGAACCTGACACTCACAGAGCGCCAAGACAATGGATCTTCATTCTGAGATAAAGTAACACCTTTGAAACACACACACACACACACACACACACACACACACACACACACACACACACACACACACACACACACACACGATTGTCAAACTTCACGAAATTCATAATGAACTTATGCATTCATAATTTCTGTGAAGACTTTTTTTTTATCAGAACATTTCATACAAAACCACCGACTCTTATGTAACAGCTCTTTATGCACCATAGGAGGTTAATTATTGGCTGTGAGAGGACAACACTCAGAGAAAATGCCTTTCCTTTTAAAAGTCTGAATAGAAATTAGTATGCAGTGTTAGAGACTTTTTCTCTAGTGTAAAACATAACACTGGAGGCAGTAAAAACTGTTGTAATAGGATTGGGATCTTCGTTAGCAGGGCTTGGTGGGGTCAGAGAGGTCAACTTCTTCCTTGTTTCCACTGACCGGGCGCGACTGGATTAAGTCTGGTGTGTGTCAGAATCATGGCTCACAACAGTTTGCATTTCAATTTACAAGCCTGTTATGAACTTATTGCTGTAGACCTGCTGTAACATGGGAAATGCAAGAATGCAAGCTAGATAGTAATTGCAATGGAAGGAAGCTTGATTTTCATGAATGGCAGTTGGTCCAAAGATCATGAATTTGTTAGTTAATGTAGATTAATGTTTTAGATTAAACATGGGATATTTGCATTTTACTACAGTAATATATATATATATTATATATATATATATTATGGAAAGTCAAGCAGGAAATATTTAATGAAACTTGATATATATGGAATGAAACTTGATATATATGGAATGAAACTTGATATATATGGAATGAAATCTGATATATATGGAATGAAACTTGATATATATGGAATGAAACTTGATATATATGGAATGAAACCTGATATATATGGAATGAAACTTGATATATATGGAATGAAACTTGATATATATGGAATGAAAGCTGATATATATGGAATGAAACCTGATATATATGGAATGAAACTTGATATATATGGAATGAAACCTGATATATATAGAATGAAAGATGATATATATGGAATTTATATATGTTTCTCTTTTTCCGATACACAGGAAAAAGGGAAAAAAAAAACATACCTTTCCAAACAAATGTGCATCAAATGTGGCATCATGCTGGTCATTTCATGCTGTAAGATTATGCTGGCATTTACATAGCTCCACATTGTCAAGTCATTACTGACAAGGCTGTCTGTCCAGACTGTGCTATTCTCTTGGAAACCCAACATTTGGATAATGAGTGTTTTGCTGGGCATTTCACAATGCTGACCAGCTGCCTGTTGTGAGCTCGCGTTTCAGTACAGGACACCTACACGGTGTGTTTTGAATTGCATTAAAAAAGCAGTGAAGACCTAAAATAAGTAATATATTGTAGTATGAGCTGATTTACAGTGCATGACTAATTGAGATGTATACATATATATAGAGAGAGCTATGGGGCAGCTGATGACCTACTGGTAAGGGAGTTGTCCCTGAGATCAGAAGGTTGTGTGTTCGAATCCCAGGACTGCTAGTGGCACCACTGTGGTACCCTTGAGTAAGGTACCATCCCCAGGTGCTGCTCCCTGGGCGCTGTGTTCCTGGCAGCCCACTGGTTCACTTGGTGAATGGGTTAAATGCAGAGGAAGAATTTCACACTGTTCACACTGTGTTCTGTGTTCATGTATATATATGTACAATATGGAAGTATTGCACATGAACAGTGCAAAACACTTCTACAGCCAAATATGTGTGCAATTAATTTAGATTCATTAATCAGAGAGCTTGTAATTAATTATTATTTTTTTACTACTATATATTTATCGAATATATATCGAAATAACTTTCATTTCAATGGGAAAAAAATAATGCTTTAAAAATGAACGCTGATTAATCGCACCACATGACTTTGAGCATCCAGTCCTGGTCCAGCCACAGGTGCTCTGTAAAATGAAGGAAAAGGCGAGAACTCGCTGCTTGGCCCAGTGAATGGAAAGTTTATGCTTAAAAACCGACAGACGGAGCGGTTGGTAGGAGTATCGTTATCTGCAATTCATGCAATATGGAAGTTTTGTATCATCACAGTTCATCATGTGTAAAATATCACCGCAATACCAGGCTTGTGATGTCTTGTATGCATGGGCACCAGAACCCAAGACATCACAAGCCTAGTATTGCGGTGATATAAAAAATCATTCGTTTTGTCTAACTAGCAATTTGTGTGAGTGAAACATGAACAGTGCAAAAAACCCTTGTAATTAATTGATTAACTTTTTAAATTCATACACATATATAGTAAATATTTATTTTTACATGAAAACAGTAGGGTAGGTCATTTTTAACCATCAGAAGGAAGTAGTCATCTCTCACAGGTGTCCTGTATATAGTATATACTGTATAGGTTCATCCAGTGTGTATAGAATGTGTGCATGGACTTTACTGGTTTACTTGCTTTTTTTGTTCAGCCCAAATCAGATAGTGTTTCAATGAGGTTTGTCTCATGTCTCGAGTGTCCTAGTCCCAGGTTCCTTCTCTGCGCTTGCCCAGGCTCTCCTCCAGGCTTTCTCAAGCTCTGTAATGTCTACAGGGAGCTCTCTTTCCCCAGGCAGAATGAACCCTCCTTGGTGTAGTCTGGCACCGGGGTCCCTCCGGCAGAAAGGCCCGGGCATCTTTCCACAACTGGAGTGCCTCCATTATTTGGCTTTGGCATAGTCACAGCTGTCCTCTCTCTCTCTGTGAGTTTACTCTGTTTTACTCTCTTTGTGGGGACCAAATGTCATCACTGTATTGGAAGAATGTGAACCTCATGTCCTCATAAAGTTAGAAAAATGCACCTTCTGAAGTAGGGACATGTTGCTGGCTGTCATGGGTGAGTTTCAAGATGGGCTTTGGTAACTTCGCTTGAAATTCATGGTCACATGATTTCCTCGTATGTACTCATGTTAATATTAGATTCAGTTATAGGATTGTTTAGTTTCATGACAACATCGTTCAGTGCAAAGACAGTATTACAAGACTGGATGTGTGTGGCACGCACAAATGGAGAGTCTCTGTAGCAATTTGGCAGACGGACTTTGGTTTCTTCCTGCCAACATGCTCATGGTGTGCCTGTGGAGTTACCCAAGGGTGTTTTCATGAGCACACGAACTCGAAGTAGAGGGACCACCGCCTTATGCATGTTGCAGTGCTCTGAGAAAGAATTCTCTACAAGCCTTCAGTTGTACAGAGCCATGAAAAGCATTTAGTCCTTTCTGATTTTCCACATGTTTGCAAAATGGATCTTTTTTTCTGGATCGGTGCATGCGAACGGAAAACAAAGAGGTCAGGGTTTGTACCTTTTGCAAAATGTATGCTGTGCAAGGTTTATTTCAGTGGTTAGGATCATAATTCATAGTTTGTGCAGGCATATCCATGACCAAGAACAGGCAGGCAAGGTCAAACCTAGAAAAAAAAGAATACAGAACACAGAAGAACAGGATATAATCTCCTTCTCTGTGTTTTTACATCTCTCTCTCTCTCCCTCTCCAACTCTATCTCTCCTTTTCTCCGCTACTCATTCACTCTTCTCTGTTGCCCCCCCCTTCTCTCTCTCTTTCTCTCTCTCTCTCTCTTTCAGAAAGTCATTGCATTCTGTTCATTCGTGTTCAATTATCATCCATACAATTCACAATTTCTTCTTAAATTAAGTGCATTAATATAAAGTCTCTGCAGCTACTCAGCTGGGAACACTTTACACCAGATGTTGTAACATTACTGTGACAATTTGATTGCATTTAGCCACAAGAGCATTGGTGAGGTCACATACTGATGTTAGATGAATAGTTCTGGATCGCAAATGCTACTCAAACTGATCCCAAAGGTTTCGAAAGGCGGTCCATCAGACCAGAGAACGCAATTCCACTTCTCTAAATTTATTCCCTTTTTATGAAGTGGTTCCATTGCTACTTATTGATTCATGAGTAGAAAATAGAGGAGCCTTATACCCCTGAAGTCTATGCTTGGAATGGAATGGGATGACCTTAGGCTCCTGTCCCTTGTCTCTTTGTATTTGCAGTTTTTTCTCATGGTGATTATGAAAAGCGTGTGTGTGCAAATGGATACTTTATACACTTTACAACTGACTGTTTGCAGTAGTTCTATCGACATGCCTATTGTCAAATCACAATTGTCTCTAAACGTTTTTTTTATTATGCAATCCCCCCCCCCAAAAAAAAAACCCCAAAATCTTTTCATAACACAATTGTAGTTAGAGTTCCAGTGAGTTATTAGAATGATTAGGCTGAGGAGGGTGTTTCTGATTTATGCCTGATATATGCTGTGGTGATCATGAGGAAGACCTGAAAATAGTTTGGATTAAAAATGTGAGATTGAGTTTATGTAGCTCAAATCAGTAAGTGCCAAATTACTAAATGCTGTATAATATACTTTGCCCTTATTTGAAATGAAAGGTGCCATGATGCTGAAAGGGATGCAGTGGCTAGAAATACTGGAATATACAAACTTTGTGCGTGTGTCTGCATGTGCGTGTGTAAGTGAAAGAGTGATAGAGGCAGAGCCAAAATGCTTCGAAGCAGCAGAAAGTATCATACAGTGTGTACTTTCACTGGTTAAACATGGAAAGTACATTCATTAATGATCTGATCTTTTTAATTGAGTCCATTCACAGCAAGTAGCGATAATTTAGGATGGAGTTCATCCTCATCTATGGTCCTGGCGGAGATGAACCTGTGGTCCTCCTCTAAATCTGACCATATGGCAGCCACCAGCAGAATGTGCCGGTAAGCTAAGGTTTACGACCTGACACATATGGCACTAGCTGGGGCATCTGCTCTAATGAAATTCTGTAGGAGGCAACAATCAGCATTAAAACCAATGACCTATCGCTGCATGCTGCACCACTTACTGTGTGCCTCACTTACTGCTAAATTTATGAGTGGCATCTTTAAATGTCATGTACATTCTAATAAAAACCTGAATTTTATCGGTGCATTTTTCATGTTTAATATTTTAGTGTATTCCCAGTTAATGCTCTTGTTTTCTTGAAATTTTGAGTTCAGCTTGTATGAGTAATTTAGGTGAAACTATGTGTTGATTTAAATGGTCGCATTTGTGGAACACTGTGGATGTTCAGGTGCTCAGGTCTCTCTCTCTCTCATACCAGTGAAAGATATGATAGCAACAGTAGAAAAAAAACAAACCAAACCCAGTGTCAGTTCTTTGTGAGACCACCTTTAACTTTAATGGTGCAATATTTGCCTACTCTTCTATTCTTCTATATAGAACTTTTGTAGCTCAGTCAAATTGAATGCTGACCATTGCACTGCAATCATTCCATAGAATTGCAACAGGGTTCGATCTGAGCTCTGACTAAGCCATGCAAGGCCATTCACCTTTTCTCCTTCAGCCACTGTGTGGTCAGTTTCACTGTGTGCTGAGGGCAGCAGGGGTTTCCTCAGGAATTTAATGGTATTTTTTCTCATGTTTTTTTTTCTAACACTCCCCCACCAAACAAGATGCTGCAACCTCCATGCTTTACTATAGGTTTGGTGTTCTTCTGATGGTGAGCTGTATTGGCTTTCTGCCAGATGTACCATTTGGTGTTGAGGCCAAATAGTTTTGTACTCATCTGACCATAACACCTTTTTCCTTCTGGTCTCTTCCTGATTCTGAGACCAGTCGAGTGAGTGTATTTTTAAGAGTGAGTGGTCTTTTGTCCATCCATTATTCATTCATTTATTTATGCATTTATTTATTTCTAAGGTACATATAAAGAAAGAACTTTTTTTATCACAAGGGAAATTCTTTTGTCATGAGCATACTCAGTGCAACTAGAAAAATAAAGATATGGGAGAAAAGAATATGGCTCTTGGATTGGCCTCCCGCCTCTGAGTTCAGCGGTATTTCACCATCCCAAGACACGCTTTCTTTGTGTTCTCTGGTCACAAATTAAATTCTTATAGTTATATTCTATATGGAAACTCAGCAACATTTACATTAATATTGATATTACAAAATTAGCAAATAATATTTTTAATAAATAAGCACTAAAAGGCATGGAAATTATATATTGCCCAATAAAATGATGAAGATATTTGGTGTTTCCATGAATTTGTGGGGGTTCTGAACCATGAT
>JBBPDC010000109.1:32743705-32753745 GCA_037974485.1 Hemigrammopetersius urotaenia
TATATATTTAAATGACCAACTGAACAGTCTGTGCCTTTGTATTAATTGTGGAGTTGTTTTCCTTTGTCTACATACACTGATATAATCAGCATACAGCATGTATAGAGGAAATGAAAGTGTCTGCCTAATGAACTTTAGAACAGAAACAGTCCATTTCTCAATTAAATCTGCTTATGTGTATGATTTGCAGAATGTAATGTGTGTAAGCAAATGTCAGTACAATAAACTGGCATATTGTATTAAATCTAAGAGTGAAGAAACAAAACAATGCTTTCCTTATCTCAGATATTTCTGATTGGATACGGTATATACATATACAATGATATATACAAATGGATCTTTCTGTTGCATATTTCTTCTCTGATAGCTCTGCTTCGATTTTGTGTGCAGAATAAAGAGAGTGTGGGGGATGCAATGAATATGGAGATGACAGATTTGCATTGGAATAAAATGAGATACTTAAATATCAGTTACTTGTGAGCTAGTCTAATTAAATTTACAATTTACCTGTGTACAAAAAAAGGGCTCCAGAAAACAGTATTTCTATGGCAGACTTAATTAAAACAGTAGAACATACAGAAGGTAGGTAATGCAAATAATTGCTTAGCTTCTGTGATCTTACAATATTTACATTTCAAGGGGTAGGAAATGTCTCCGAAATGAGTCAACATACATCATTTCACTCTTACACATCTTTGCCAATAAAACTGACTCTACCCTTCCCTCGTGTCAAGAAACCACAAAAAATTCATTACTGTCAAGTGATAGCATTAGAAATGTAGTCAATATAATTAAAATTCATAATTCTGAGACTGTTATTTTAAGATGTTCAGACATTTTCTAGACATTTTAAGTGTTTTACTAGTTAAAATGTCTAAATAAATTTGATCAGAATACTTTAAAGAAGCATGCTGGATGATCAATCAATGGAATTTCCCAGATAAAAAAAATGAAAAACATCTATAAATAGGTTGAATTATCTTCAAAGAATTGTATTTTAAACAGAAATAATCAATTTTTTGACAATAAAATAAAGAATATTTCATCTGAGATCATATATGCCCAGTACAGGTTCTGGTACTGTAAGAACAGAGGCTGATTTCTCCTGAGCCCCTGTTTCTCCAGCCACTGTAAAGGATCTTATGGAGCAGAATAACGCATGCAGCCCACACCTTGTTTACCTTATCAGACTTCCAGCCCTCGGTTTTTATTAAGATTTGCATTTGAAAGGAATTACCTTCTATCTTCCTCTCGTATAGTAGAGGAAGACTTCAATCTTCTTTGTAAAAAGAAGCATAGGAAGACTTTGCAAACTTACCTTTATCACCAGTGATGTCCAAACTGCTATAATTTAATGAAAGCCTTTCTTTCCGGACTACGTGAAGTAGATTGTGTCTGTGTGTTACGATGCATCCAATCTAAAAAGAGAAGAAAAAAAAAATCACATTTCCCTGCCTGCCATAATGATTGGCTGATGGGAGAAGGGAAATCAAATTACGCTGCTGAAAGAACAGTGGGGTTTTGATCCAGGAAGCTTAGCAGACATTCAACAGCTTTGCAGGAACCTACCAACAAGCTTTCATTTGCTTTGCAGGGCCTTGCTATACTGAGTACTGGTCCAGTCATTACCGAAAACAGGCATTCCAACACAACCAGGAGTGTTGCTAGACTTGCTAGGCTCTACTGCTGCCCCGCACTCCATTACTATCATAGTTTTTTTTTTTGAAAGCCTTACATACGAAGTGAGCTGTAGTATGCGCTATACCAGCTTCCCCTGCTTAGTTCATTATTAAAGCCACTGCCATACTCTTACTGAAGCAACTACAGCTAAAGGTAAAATGTTCAGGTTTATTCATTAATGCATGAAGGTATGTGGGCATTCTAAAACTGTTTTATGGCAGAAATAGCACACCTGTGTATGCCAATAATAACACAATAATAACACAAGCGTAATCTATTTTGCACATTTGCATTCTTCTACGACAATAAATAATCATAATAAATAATTACAATTTAAGAGCAAGGGGCATTTCAAGCATGTTATATACCCTCTTCTGTCAATTTTATCAATCTAAATTAATGAGCTGACATATGAATTATATTTTTGTTGAAAGCTGAATGTGAGATTTTACTGGGGTACATCACATAAACACTGGGGCACGTCCCCAATGTAAGGGGTCTAACGGCGGCCCTGAACACATCAAAAAATGCAAAGACACACACTCAGACATGTCTACACATAAAACCAACAGACTTACAGGCCCAATTTTGTAGGAGGTGTCATACATCCAGACATGAGAGGTTCATACATGTTCATGACTGATTAGTCATCGGGTTTCAACAGATTTGTCACAGAAAGGAATGGGACAACAGTAGAACCCCTGAAGGGCAAAGTGTCAAAGCTTTTAATCGCTTCAACATAAAATTACGATTTATTGTAATTAGTCCTTTCTGGAACTGCTCTCTTAGGCGGCATTAGCAGGGTTCGGTTGCTGTGATGGAGTGTCAGGGGTCTTACTTGGCTGGATTAGGGGAATAAACCAGAAAAAGCCTCTTACCCATTTCGACCACCGTAAGTGCTCTAAGCAGCGAGGTGTTCAGCAGGGCAGCCTGGACATAAACACCTGGTGTCTTGTGAAATAGTCCAGGCAATGAGACAGGAGGAAGGACAGATGCATATATATTCACTGGTTTTCTCACTTAGCCTCACACAGTCATACTCACACGCACACACACACACACACACACACACGGGCGCACACACACACCCACCTCCTCAAACAGCATAGATGAGTGATGGGAAATGCTGTCATCATGACATGCTCGCCTCTCTCCCCTGTGAGTGATTAGACACAACCATCGGAAGCAGACTAACGCAAGACTGATGGCATTTAGAGCCGATTTAATCACAGACGTCCCTCCACTGACTTCCTCTATGGCCTGAGAGTCATATTAATATCTGTTTCTCATTCATCCTGTCTGAGTCAAATTTCAGTGCCAAAACCCATGCTGTATTTTTAACCTGGATCCTCATTATCCTTCATGCAATTGAACTGCCGGTTATTGTTATCTCTTAACCCCTTAACATTTAACATCCAATGCTTCACTTCTCTAATCTAAAAGTGTCATTTTTTCTTTCGTTTATTTTCTGTTCCTGAAGCTTTTTAGTGTACAGGACCATTTTCCAAAGCTAAAATTAAACAAGCTGCTTTTGTTAATCTGACCTGTATTGTGTCTCATTTTAAAACAGCCTGGACTGAAACTCTCGTACCGGTGTGAAAGAGGTAAAGAGGTGGTGACATCACAACACTAGAGAATTCAAAGCAGGGCATTTTTGCAACTCGGTTTTTCATAAATTGACTTTAATGCACCGAACTTTCCATTCTGTTTATTCTTTCTATGATACAGGCACCAAATAAGTAGGTAAAATGTCCAGCACTCCACACCCCTGCCATTCTAACCTCGCTCTTTTACATTCATATCAAAAGTTGGGACTAAATCTAATCTTGATACTTTAAACGAATGGCTATAACGAATGACATTTTTTTCTGGATCGCTGCATTTCAGTTTCTGAGCTCGGCTGATCAATTTTTGTAATTGGAAAATAGTGGTCTATGCGTTTATATCGAATTGTCCAAAACCATACTTGATGATTTTGAGGGAGTTGTGGGTTTCACTAAAGGGAGCTGGTTTGTCATGTCTCATGTCTTATAATCTGCTCTTAGTATTAAATCTCAAGGCTGTAGTATTGAAGTCTGGTCTTGAAATCTTGTCCATTGTCTTGGACTCATAAGTATTTGCTTTCAGATTTGCCAGTTGGTCTTGACAGTGTCCTGCTGCCTTTAAATAATATATGCTGTTCCAGAAAACCAAATCTCAACTGGTCCTGGCCCTGGTTGTTATGTATGCTGTAATAATAACAATAATATTGAAAATGATAAGAACACCATCAAAGGACTATACATAGTGGGGCAACAAGAACTGTTGTTTAGTTTATTTCCTCTGACTTTGTATATGTGCATATTAAACTCAGGCAAATGTGGCTTTGGACATTGTTCTTAAGGGAGTGGGGCGTTTCCCCCCATTTCCACTGGCTACACAAGTGCATGAGCATGCAGGTCACATTGTTAGTGTGAATTTATTCTCTCTCTCTCTCTCTCTGTCTTTCTCTCTGTCTCTCTCTCTCTGGGTGAGTGTGTGTCCATGTAGGTGTGTTTTTAGCCTTGCTGAGCAGGCCAAAGGAATATGTGGGTCCCTCCCACCATGGTGGCATTCACTGTGCTGCGAGGAAGTGGTTGAAGCTGTGTGTGTGTCAGTAGCGGGAGAGAACCAAACACAGGGGTTGACCTTCAGCTTGCAGCGCCATGGTGGCCTGTTACACACATTTACTGAGAAAGACTTTCATATGCACTCCCACTCAGACACCCATAATCATGTACAAAATTCCTGGCAGTAGAAGATTAAAACTTAAACACACACATAAGTATATATGAATACGCCCCCACAGACAGGCGGCACAGTTACATTCCCACAGGGAGCACGGGGAGCGCAGGTTCATACACGCAGGCGCACTGTGTGGCGTGCTGTTATCAGTTTGCTTGTCACCTGCACGACTAGAAACATGCTGATGTGCCACCATGAGTCTGAGTTCTCTAAAGAGAGAGAGAGAGCTCACTGTGGTGAAAAAAAGAGACGTCTCTCGGGCAGAATTTATTTTTGCAATTACCTGTAGCATGGAGAGCGAACGCGAAGACTCTAATTGCTTAATGCATATCCAGCTGACACCTCTCGCTGTATCTGTGTCTTCTAACGCAGTAATCAGCTGTGCTGACACCACCCCGGTAAATAAAAAGAATAAATAAATGACATACAAAGGGATTGTTAGAGAGCGTGCCTCTCAAGGGCAGGCTCAGTCACATCTTTAACTTGATTTCCTTGGGGCTGCGGCGAGTGTGGAGCTCACAGTGCTGTGGTCTTTTGCTCCATGTCATCATTAACTAAAGCATGGATGGGTCTTTCAACTAGGGCAGTGAAGCCACCACAACATCATTACACACCGCTCTTTATTGAATTGCAACAAGATGAGGGAGACCACAAATGTTTCCCAGTGGAATTTGGCTACTCGAGAAATCCACACTACAAAAGAAAACAAAAACTATATAATAATAAAAGCCACTTCAGCCAGACAGGTCCTGTACAGGCAGTGAAGCACTACTAATAAAATAAAAATAAAAACATGAAGCTGTCATCACTGGCATCAAAAAGTTTTTTTTCAAATGTGTTTGTTTTTGCTTTTTTTTTTTATAAACATCAGCTGCTGTTTACCTTGTGTGAACATCTCATGATAGACAGACCAATGGGATTTGAAAAAAAACCCCAAAACATTTCATGAGAGACCAAATGAAAAAAATAGTACAGATGTACCAAAATTTCAGCCACTGAAAATGCTTGGCCAAAAATGGAAAGCAAAAACTTTTGGTTTATTGTATGAAAATATCAGAATGTCAGAAATAACGTTGAAGGTAGTAGAATAATGGGGATGGTACGTTATTAAAAGTGAAGTTCATTTCATTCGCTGCACCTGTCAGTCATTGTGGACGTGTTTAGTAATCATAATTTATTCTAAGCATTGAGAGGAGATACTGTGCAAATGAACTTCTTGACTGCAGGTTTGATTCCATCATCAGAAGCAAAGAAAATCACTAAAGAAAATGACAAAAGTAATTAATAAAAAAAGAAATTGGCAAAAGAACCATTAGAAATCATACTACTGAATATTTCATGATGAAAATACCAAAAACTTTGAATAAAATGTACAAAAAATGTTTTCCTTGAGAAACTAATGAGATATATGCACATTTTTACACCTAGTGTATGGCATGGCACATAACACAGGTTTACAAACGTGTAGATAATTCTTGGATTTTGCTAAAACAACTGCAGAAAACTCAGATACTTGGCTGCCATAACAGATACACTCCAGGTAGACCAGAAGACCAGCAGATGTAGTTGACCTTTTATTTGTAAATTCAGCCTACTTGCATTATATTGAATAGGACAGGAAAGCTGAAGATGTTAACCTGACCATAGTGTCTTTGACACAGCCTCAGGGGTTCAAGCTCCTGTGTGCAGCACTTCAGAGAGTAAGCACTTCACTTCGTGTTGCAGTGTGTTGCACATGAGCTAAGAAGTGACCTTCCCTGTCTGACTGTCTGGAACTGCAACTCCCATGAGCTCCTGCTGTCTCCAGTCCACTGGCTACCATTCAAAATGCAGCGGACCACAAACACCGGCCTCTAAAGAATCTGTTATTGGGAGTAACATAAAGGTATAGTCTGTACATGTACCTGCTCTCTCTCTTTCTCTCTCACTCTCTCACTCTCTCTCCCTCTGTCTCGCACACACACACTTTCTCTCTCTCTCTTTCTCTCCCTCGATCTGTCTCTCTCTATCAAACACACACATTTCAAATGCACAGTAAGTGTGCCCTGAGGCACAGTGTGAATTCAGATGGATCTCAGGTTGCTTTTGTGACCAAATTCTCACTGTCGGACGGTGGGCAAACTTTCAAACCCGAAAAAAAGATGAATGTTCTCACGTGGAGAAACTGTTACACATTTAACAGTAGCCTCCTGTTTTAATATGTAAAATCTGTAACATTTTTTAATTATTGCAAGCATGATAAATATGCTAACTTCACCTTTTGGGTAAGAAATGCAACCCAGTACTGATCCATTCATAGTAGTCATCCACAGGCTGAAGTGCTGCTGCACATGTGTTATATTTTGCTATGTGTTTGTAGTACAATCCTTCAAATGCAGCATTTAAAGGCTTTTTAAAACAATACCTTCTTTAGCAACTGTAGACTAAGAAACTACAAACTATGTTTTTTATACAATATTTTCATGCAAGTTATTTTGCTGTCTCATGTAGCTATAAAAGAAGCATGGCTTTTAACCTTATATATAAGGGAAACAAATCTGATTAATCATTCATGACAATCATTAAATGACAAAAAATAGTAACATAATTGTTTCAGTTACTTTAAAAGCATAACAGAATATGATGCTCCCGGATACTTATTTGCTCCCTGTCCCTGCGTAAAAGGTATTTCTGTACATCCAATCTTTAAAATATTAAGAGCTCTATCCTGTCTTGGACCTTCTATTGATACAGATCTTACTTTCTCCTGAAACCTGCAAATTGTTGTGACACCTCTAATGTTTATTTTGCGGACAACGCCAGTAAACAAACAAAAAATACATTTTTCATTGTTGTAATCTGAAAACGTTAAGATGAATTGGATTATGAATTCATTTAAAACGTATCTTCTTGCATAACAAGTAGTTCTAAAACCAGATGATATAATCCTGAACACATCATTCTAATTAGCGGGTGGAGGTAGCTCAGTTGGGTGGAGGTAGCTCAGTGGGTAGGATACTTGCCTCTGGACCAAGAGGTCATGGGTTTGAATCTTATCTTCAGCACCACCACTGGGTTGCTGAGCAAGACCCTTGACCCTAAGTTGCTCCAGGGAGACTGCCCCCTGTAGTTAGGGAATGGAAGTGGCTTTGGATAAAAGTGCCAGATAAATGCCATAAATGTAAATACTTTAAGATGTATCAAAATGCTATGAGGAAGATTTTTTTTCTTGCTACAGTATATATATTATACTTTTGATCAGGAGGAACATCTTGATCATGTAAATGTAGATGCATATTATATGGATGGATACATGTGACACACACAGTCTCATTGTTTGTATATCAAGAAGGCCTGCAGCTCCATCTTGACTTTCCTTTGTCTTTGCCAGATAGATCGAATAAATAAATAAGACAAGGAAGGAAACTGCGAATGAATGAATAATGCCACCATCTGTTGATGCCAATCTAAAGCAGCCATAAAGTTGATTTCTTAGTTTGAGCATTACGGAGATATACAAGGAATAAGACATTTCAAAAGCCATTATGGGCTGCACAAATGGTCCCTATATTTCATGTATATGAGTGAGTCTCCTCCACGGCTCTTTTTAGTGGTAGTAATAGCAATTGTACCCTTTTTGTCTTTCTGTTTTCTCCTTGCCTTGTAACGAAGGTGCTCTCTGCTTCAGAGGTAGCGGAAATTACAACCGCGCCATACTCCGTCACTACAAAGCTGATTTTATTTTCAGAGATGATGAAGGTGAATGCATTATTATATATTAATTTATAATAGTTCTCTGATGCGTCATGATCTGCTTTGAGGTCTATTCTCTTCATTATCCACTGCCAATCACTTTATGGACGTCGTCACTATAGAGACGTTTCATGTTCCTTCAATAAACTAATGAGCGAGTGCCATCAGCACAACAGGTCTGGGAAAATAAAGTGCAGCCTATTAGAAATTGGAGCAGAGAAAACACCAGCATGCCCTCAGAGCCTTTAACAGAAGATGCGTTGGTAAGCCTCAATAACCTCAAGGGACAAAATGTCAGTGGATTGGATGACAATTAACCCTTCCCAGGCTCAAAGAAAGAACTTTTAAAGATTGGACATTGCTTCACCTTGCTGCAGGACAGTAAACCTGAAAGGCATTATTAAATGACCTGTGCAGTTTATCAAGGCCATAAAGTAGAATATTCTTGACTCTTCTAAACCTTTGGGCGGTGCCTTGCTGAAGAGCAGACTGAAGAAAAAAGCCCCAGAATACGGAGGAATTGTAAATTGTGTACATTGTGGTCTTGCAAAGCTTCATAAGGGAATCTGGAAGATTTGGTGATGTCTGTAGGTCACAGTACATGAAAGGTCAACAAAGATGCCCTTTGAAGCCCCTTCCACTCTTGGTTTCCCGAGGGATCTTTGAGTCGATGGTTCTACTGGTGCAAACCTGTGGTGTTGGGGAGGGCGGGGCAGGTTTCTAGCTCTTTTTGAAGTTAAGTGAAATAAATGTGGCTGTAAATAGCCTTACATTTATAGCCTTTACATTTGATGACATGTGTTTGGGAGTGACCACAAAATCACCCAAAACACAACAAAAGGCTTACAGTGTGGGTGAAGACTCACTGTAAGTCCACTTATGGTCAAACAGTTATAACAGTTATGATAAAAAAAGGTTCTTCTGCTTTTTTTCCCCACATTTATTACTGATAGATAGATAGATAGATAGAGAGAGAGATAGGGAGATAGATACTTTATTCATCCCCATGGGGAATACATACATACATCTGCTTGCTGTGAGTAGTGTGTTGGTGTGATGTCTACAGCTCTCATGCATTCATCTTCATACACAAACCATTGAAATGGCAGTACATCAGGATTTAAACCAGATATCTTCCATTTCCCTAACAGATAAATGATCAAACACTTAGCCAGTTTCTACAATATAGACCTACCAGTACACATCTATTGTTAAGTAGTATTTCACCATCATGAATTGTCACATTTTCATATTTTTATTCCTGTTTTTTGGTTTTGATTTCATTAGTTTTCATTGTTTTGGTAATGCAAATGTTCTCAAGCGGCAACATTATGTGATTATAGTCCAGCATTCACATATCAAGTGTTCAAAAAAGTCTGCCTGAAGCAGCTTCATCATAAAAGAATATCTTTCTGACTCTCACTGTTATTCAGTAAACACATTTGAAAGAGCAATTATCATATGTTTTAAACTCTAATTAGTTAAAATGAATTTGTTTGTTTTGAATGTATGAGGTTCATTACTGAATGATGATTTAGAAGCAGTAAATGCGTTAAATTCCTTGTCTGTGTGTTACTTATCTGCTGTGCTGTGATCATTTGTTAACATAAAGCATATCTATCAATAGTCCTTCATTTTTATGTTAAATGAGCTGTCATTACTGAAATATATGCAGATCAGACTAATAACAACAACAAATTTCTATACTGAATAGGTATCAGGAAATGCATGGTATTCTTATTTCTATTGTTGTTTTATTTTATTTTTCAATACTAACATAAATCTGTAGATGTAGATGACTTCTGTTTTCCTAATTTTATGTTGTAGTTGCTGTATGTAGATTGTAGCTCATCTCTCTCATGACC
>JBBPDC010000109.1:32753845-32777849 GCA_037974485.1 Hemigrammopetersius urotaenia
ACACACACACACACACACACACACACACACACACACACACACGCACACACACGCACACACACACACACACACACACATCCCCCACAGAGGAGAAAAACCTAGAGAAATACTAGTGGAGGACATTCAATGTTATGCACGTATCATCAATTAATAAGACACAGTGTCCAGTGTTGGGTGAGTAATATTCTGATCCAGAAGCATCATGGGTTACAATATCCCAAGTTTACAATGCCTTTACAAGATAAGCACCACCACAATGCCATAATTACTGGTGGGAAACTAGGGTTTTTCTTTGACTTTCTGTCTTTTTGAAGGGGGTATGTCAGCAAAATTCATTTTGTTGCTGACACACCTTTCAGAAATTCAGAAAGTCTGGGAAAAATCCATGCAATTATAACATTGTGGTGGTGTTCATGTGTGCTCGTTTTGTAAATATGAGATTTGACTTGAAGGCAGCATGTGTCTATTCTCCTTTATTCTTCCCTAGTCCTTGTTAGCACATTCACCTGTGTTTAGTTTGAGATCTCTGCCCTGTAATCTCACCGTTTCCAGCTGTGCCTCGACCCATTTCAGTGTATTTATACCTCTTTGCTATTGCTATTCGGACCGTTGGTGGTTCTTGTAGGTTTGCCTCATTTGTTTAGCTGTTTTATTACCATGTCAATTTCCTAGCCTTGTGCTCTTTTTACTTTTTCTCAGCTTTTTCTCATTGCATCCTGCCACCTTTTTTGGTACAGTAGTAACCCTGCATATTCCTTATATATGACCATATTAAAACTTTGAACCCCAGTTTCTTTTTCGCTTTTATAAACCAATTAAAGATCTGATTTTTACATTACATCGGAATTAATGTAATGTAGTAAACACAAATGGTTAAGTTTAATGGTCCAAAGTTATCAAACATTGTATTTTAATCAAATTTCATTTATCTACATTATGTTGTCTATGGACATCTATATCTCCAGGGATGGGTGCCCACAGTCCAAAGACATGCTTGTGAGGTGGACTGGGGATTCTAAATTCTAAATTGACAGTAGGTGTGAATGAGTGAGCAAATGTGTGTGTGTGTGTGTGTGTGTTTGTGTACCCTGTGGTGGGCTGGCGCCCCGCTCAGTGTGACTCCCTTGTCTTGCGCCTGTAGACCCCAGTATAGGCTCTAGTTAGCCACAACCCTAATAAGGATTAAGTAGCTGAATGCATGAATCAATTAATGAATTAATTAATGTATCTTATTACAAAATAAAACTTATTATAATCCCAGTAAACTCACCTCCTGGACAGTTGACATCTAGGTGGTCATTGTTTTATTAATGACACAATTTCAGATGTTCCTTTTTGGCCCAAAGACATTCTTCTCAAATAAACACCAGCAATGGAATGGTCATGATCAAGCTCAGGGCTAAAGCTCTTACTATAATATCAGTTTCTAAATCCAAATACTGGACTAGTATCTCAGAAAGAATAACTCTCTGACATCCATGAACCCCTGGAGACACACACTTAATTCTTTACCCCACAGGAGTAACCACTACTGCCCTACCTACCCACCCGTCACAGACACTTAACACTGCAGAGATGGGTGCACTCACCTCAAAATCTGTCTCCTTGACCCAAACTCAAATCTCAGAACTGCTCTTTCCCTAACAGTGGAACTCCTCTCTTCTCCTGTAACAGACAGAATATGAAATTTGAAGATAGAATTCATGTTTGAAGATAGAATTCAGATACAAATCCATGCAAATATTTATCGTGAGAATTTAGTTGATATTATTATCAAAGGAACACGTCTAGTAGTTTGGAAAAAAAAATATTACAGTGTTAATCACTTTTTCGGGTGTTACTTTTTTTAAGAAGTGCACACTGACGCACTTGATCATTTGTGACGAGATTAATTTCCCTTTTATTACAGTCACAACATAGACATCTGGCAAAATTATGAGTCATTGAAATGTGAACGTCAATTAGGAAAATGAATACAGTTTCATTACCATTCACATTTCATTGACTCTCACACCTCTTCATTACAAGTATGAGGTAGTTTGATAAGTGCTAATTATGCACAACATACCCTTAATGAATTCAGCTTGTACGCATAGCCTTTTTTAGGCTGGGATATAAGTGTAACGAACCAGGTTTTCATGCAAGTCCCATATACAGCAACAAGACAACCTAAACATAAATTGGATTTGCAATGAGACACCTCAGTGAAAAATGAGTCTGTTGTTTATTGATTGCGCACATATTCCTGTACATTTAGAACATACAGGCTACAGGACACCACTTTAACATCTGAGGGAAAGTTAAAGACATTGGCAAATTCCTTTTATTTCAAACAGCATGATTAAGCATCTCTTATAAAACACTGCTCTGGGTTCTTCAGTAAAAACACAGAAAACAGATAAAAAAACAGCCTTGGGGTCTGTATTCAAACTGCCTTTTATAATTCTCTTAATTTGCATTAGTAGTATTTTATTGTTTAATATTTCTTTTTCTCCGAATTAGAAAATTGATGTTGACATGAATAACTAAAATGCAATGCAAGGACTCCTATTAATCACCCAGCTTTTTGTAAATTGTTGATAGGAATGGAAATATGAGCACAAATCAACCAAATTAAAGTGTTTTCCTTTCACTTTTAGATCCTTCAGTATGCTTTGTGAATGGGGAAATGCTTGATAAGGGTGATCATTAGATCTTTTTTGGATCTCAGTTTTTATATAATTCATGATAATGGCCTTTTTATATTTTTTTTTACAGGTTTACAGTAAATTAACCGCTTGACATGGTATCGACTTTCAGTAGAGTTGTTTGACACCGTCTCTGCCTAAAAGCCGAGTTCAGTATTTTAGTCCATTATGTAAATATGTCTGCATTAAAGTGAGGAAAGCTCAGACCCTTAAAGCACAGTGAGTATGTTCTCAAAATTGATTTTCGTTCAGGTTGCCATGGACATGAATTTTTTATGTTTTCCTTTTTTTTTCCCAGAGAGGATTGAGGAAATATGCACGAAACAATATGAAACAGTTGCTATGTTGAGTCTAAAAGGATTTTTGAATGTCTGTAACTTGAGTGCTAATGTCAACCCATCTATTAGGCAGGCTGGCATGGGTCTTTTAATGCTTTATTTAAGTGACTTCATTTATCCTACATTGTGTACCTCATCCTTAAATGAATCTGCATGTTTCTGTGCTCTTCTTCCCTAAGCATTACTCCTTTAATTGACCTGCTTCCTTAACGGCTTGCTTAAAAGCGTTCTCCGCCGTCTATTGAGAGTAGCCCAGTGGATCTGGTCGGATAGTTGGCAGTGGACATTAGTCAGTGCTGACAGATGGGAAACGCGTGATTTATGCTAGTGGCTGGGAGAAGGCAGGAACGCCGGCACTATGTGACTGAGATTTCAAAGAGCGGGCATTAATCTGCTTCCCCACACCATGTGGGCCAAGGAACAAGTTCAAGGTGGAAAAGAGGGGCGGGGGGAGTGGCGGCGGGGAGACACGCCAGAAAGTTGCTGAGATTGACGGTACAGAATGGATGCTTTGAGAGCAGGAGAAAGAGAGCAACAGCAAAAATGACGAAGATGGTCAAACACAACTTAAAACTTCAGCTAAGTTGTTATGGCTTTATAAAGATATATATATATATATATATATATATATGTATGTATGTATACATATACATACATGGGGTCCTCGAGTTACCCCACAGATCTGTTCCTTCGACAGCGATGTAACCTGGATTTTGGTGTCAAGTGGAAACACACCCTAACCTCCAATCACTTATCGATTCTAACACAGTGTGTTCATAAGAACACAACTGAGACACTGAAACAGGAAAAGGAAAGCATCACTCATACGCCGTGTTACAGTGTATTCTGCCACCACACAGAACCAAACTAGTTCGCCCATGTAGTCCATAAGTATGACGCAAATGGTGTAAGTCGAGTGGGACCTTTCCAATGAACCCCTTATTTGTATTTTTATCCTGAATAGATTAGGGGTTATTCTCAAAAAACCCAAGTAGCCATTTTTAGGCTTTTTTTTACAAAAACAAAACACAACAATGTGGGTTTTCACTATACGCAGACGCTCTTGAAACAATATATACACTTTTTAGGGTTCAGTTCCCATAATGTTCATTCTGAAATATGTAGCTTAATGTGTCATGGTAATAAAGCACCATGAATTGAACTGAATATATAAAAATGTGTATAAATACCATATTAATTAAAATAATCCTTAGATTTAGCATCCTTGACTGATCAGAGCTGACATACTGAATAACAGAATGTGACATACATTCTTAATATTTATTCTACTGCACTGTTACCGTTAGTGATGGCCTGCTCATTAGAACAGCTTAAATAATTCCATGGCATCAAATCTCCTCACCTGCTCCAAAAATAGAACTGAGCCCACGCACAAACTTTCTTCAGTGGTCACTGAGGAGCAGAACATTTTCAGAGAGAATTATGACGAAAAAAATAATTCACGTAACAAGAAGATGGGCAGACGTGGAGCTGGAGTTTTAGTAAGGTCTCTTAATGAGCGATAATTTTCTTTAATTGACTGGTTTGTTTAATCGGCACAGCCTCCCTAATGATGAGACGCAGGTGAAGGCTTTGATGTGTTCCTTTTTTTCTCTCTTCAGGGCCTGATGAGCTCATTAGAGTCTAAGGTGCCATTCAGAGAGAGAGAGAGAGAGAGAGAGAGAGGTTGAAAAGTCAAATTTAAAAGAGGACACGCTGTACTTGCCTCTTTAATTTTGATGTTTCCTTGCTTGTGTCTGTGTCTCTTCTGTCCTAATCTTGAGTTTGCGGTTCAGTCCTGAGATAAACAGCTCTTGCAAATTTCCCACCTGTGGAACTAATAAAGGTTTATCGTATCTGACCACAAATCCCAGTAGCCTCTGTTACTCCATAGTATCTTAGGCTCACAATAAAATAGATACTACAGTGATGGAGAACAAGAAGTCCCCTCATTTCTTTATATTTTGCTTTGAATCGTTTGCCTGTCAAACTCTCTTATCTTTGGCATAATGAGATTAAATTAAAGATAAGGAACAAATGTTTTACTGTGACAGGCTGGAAAGTGCATAAAGATACAAGGAGCTTAGATAAAGGAGTTCCAACCACTCAGCATTCAGCACCACCAGTATACTGATCACCGTCTGCTCCTGTTTCTTCACTGGTTCAGTTAGATGCTCTTTGTTCTGCTTGAATGATTTATATGTAGGTCACTGTGTGTCTTAACAAACAAAAACATTCCTTTGAAACTGGTCAGGTTCAGAGACTGGACTGAAAATGAGAGTCTTTGAAATCATATTTCTCAAGACTACATTTTATTTTATTTTATTTTTAAACGCCTGGATCCTTGAGAGCAAAATATGAAGAAAAGCCTTTAGCACAGCATTGTATGCTGATCTGTCCCTATCAACAATGTTCTAACCATTTTATCTGGTTCTTATATACTGTGGCAGTGATTCATAACCCAGGTCCTTGCTTCCAACATGCCTAAACAACTAATTAACCATAAGAACATGAGCAGCAAGGGTCTGTGCCGACAACACAACAAATGGTAAATTGTCATAGCTTATATGGAAGTTCTCACTGTTTGTATTGATGCTTGAGGTGTCAGACATTGTGCGGAGCTTTGTTGGGTGTCCCTATGTCACATAGAATCTAAGTCATTGGAATTTTAAAAAATAACCATCACTGGGCTTTTAAAAATCGCATTTTGTGCAAATACCCATAAAGAACAAAAATGCCAAAACTTATTTTATTTTAATTTTTAAGGTTTTTAAACCCGGAACAACTTACAGGATAGTAAGTGGGTGGGGAAAACCCGCAGAGGTCCGAGTGGCAGTGTGCCTGTCACGGCTGAGGGGGCTAGCCCTCAGTCATGAGCTACCTTGGGGTGAGCAGGAACAGGCAGGAAGCCAGGGATCCATGCAGATGCGTTTTTATTTACAGAAAACAAACAGAAACTGGCTTGATGGCCGCTATGAACAAGAACATGAACATGAACGTGAAACAGGAAAACAGACAGAGTAAATAGGGCGAAATAAAGGGATGGACTGATAACCGAAGGTTACACAAACAGGACTTTAACACCAGTAATCAAGAACAAAACACAAACAGGTGGGACCAGGAACACGCAGGGAAAAACAGAACAGGATGTCAAAATAAAAGACCAAAACACTAACAAAACAGGATCAAAACCAACAGAAAAGCAGTGGCCCTAATGGCCACTGACCGTACCATGACAGTGCCGAAAGAAAGAGCAGCAAGCGCTAAGTGTGTAGGAGAACAGACACGGGTTTTAGACGAATTTACATTGTTTACATCTGTTGAAATCAGATTTTACTGATACGCTCCGAGTTCTAAGAGGTAACAAGCCTTTGCTGGTTTGAAATGGTTGCAGAGAAAGGCCCTGGAGGCTCTGAAGGTCCTGAAGACCCTACAGAATATATTTACTATTACATCAAAATCCGATATCTTCATTTTATTCATTAATTTGTTGCATGCTAGCTGCCCTTTAAATAATGAAAAATGAAAACAATTAAAAATGAACAATGAACAATTAGGAATCATCAAAAATGGCTATTTTCAGTAAATCTCTTCACATTTATGAAAGTGACAATCTGGTCATACGTGAACGGCACGAAATACTTCCTCTGCATTTAACCCATTCACCAAGTGAAGCAGGGGGCAGCTACGACCACAGCGCCCGGGGAGCAGTGTGTGGGGACAGTACCTTGCTCAGGGTACCTCATAGGTGCCTAGCAGTCTTGGGAATCAAACCCACGACTTCCTGATCACGAGGCGGATGCCCTAACCACTAGGCCACCAACTGCCCCCACTAGGCCATATTTTCACAGATTATAGTGGTTAGGGCTGACAACACATCTTCCTCAATTAGCCACCCATTAGACTATTGTTGGCTTGTGAGGCAGCAACGGCAGAGACAGAGGTGGCGTGACCAATGTGTGGCAATCGCCTAGTTTGCCTATAAAGCTGAGGTCAGACAGAAATGTCTGGAAAGTTGTGGAATAAAGTTTGCAACAACAGACTAAACATAAAGGATTATTTGCTTAGACCAGCATGATATGCTGACTGTATTCAGACAGTTTTTGATGTGTACGTTTTTGATGTGGAAACCTGACCTTTTGAAAAGGGATTCCGAGATTATGAATGTGAGGACACCTCCCGCTATGACAAATAATTGCTGTTTTTTTTTCCTCCTCTGCATCATGCTTTAAAACTAATTTATGGGCGAGAACACATTCCTAAAAAACTTCACAGAAATATGAACACTCAGAACTTGCTGCCTGTCCCGAGAATAAAGCACCAGAGAGAAAAGACGAAATGTCTAGAGTCAGAGATTTCATGCCTTAATAGGCTTACGTCTGCTTTCCACCCAGGCCTGTGGAGTAACGTCTGGGCCCTACCATCCGCAATTACACTTTAAAAATTAAACTCTAACTTGTTGGAAAACATGAAAGTATGCTTGAGATATAATACTCAACTCCACAAGAGTAAAAGCTGTGATCACTAATCACCTTATGGCCACATTGCGATTCATGGAATATCATTCATCATGGTTAGAACGACAGCAAAACTGTACTTCTTTGGTTTCTTTCGCTTATTTTATGAAGCAGAACTAAAGTAATCCATCTGATCTAATAAGCAACCATGCATTCAAATCAGATCTGAAAGGTTACCTTGGTTATCTGAATCACACACCCAGAGTAAAACTCAACATTTCTGTCTGTTCTGAGTGACAGCATAAGGTCTGGCAGAGAGTGCTACCTTGTCACTTTCCTTTAAATCACTGCTCTCCTTCCCTCTCTCCAAAATGTCTGGAGACACAAAAGGTAGGAGTGAGACGTTAAAGTTTGGAGTGTATTATGTGACCAAACCTTGAGGTATGTATTGATGAATTGTTGGCTGACATTGATGGATGTAAGTGTCGGCCAGACTGACGTGCGGGTCTAAATTACATTATATTCAGTCCGCTTTCCTCCTGCCTCTCAAGGCTAATGCTGCCATTCATAGCAATGAGTTGGCTAACCTTTGCAGGGGAAGGAGGAAAAGAACAAGTGCAGATTTTTTTTTTTGGTAAATGAATGCAGACCCACAAGTATTGATCACCCGAGAGCTGTGTGACAAGCAGCGCAGATTGATATCATTAATCATCCCAAATGAAGAAAATTCTTAACAAAAATCTACTCCACAATGGTGGTTAGCATAAACTAATGAAGGCTCACATCCTATACTATACTTGCCTTATTTATTAATTTTTAAAAAAAAATTCATTCATTTATTGGCAGCTGGTAGCCTAGTAGTTAGGGCATTCGCCCTGCGACCAGAAAGTCTGGGTTTGATTCCCAAGACTGCTAGGCACTGCTGAGGCACCCTGAGCAAGTTACCGTCCCCACGCACTGCTCCCCGGGCGCTGTGTTCATAGCTACCCCCTGCTTCACTTGGTGAATGGGTTAAATGCAGATGTTGAATTTCGTGCTGTTCACGCTGTGGTGTGTTCATTTGCATGACTGTTTTTTAACCTTTACATATTGAAACAGGCGGTCTTAGTATTCTGCTTTTAAGACTGATTAATGTATGTATATACTGTAATTATGTAAAATATACAATATGAACAAAAGTATTGGGACACACCTCTTGCGGAATTCAGGTGGTCCTCTCACTTCCAGGGAAGGGTAATCTTAATGCTTCAGCATTCCAACTCTGTGGACACAGTTTGGGGAAAAGACATTTTCTATTCCAGCATGACTGTGCCCCAGTGTAGATGATTCGTGTGGAAGATGGTCTACAGAATGACAGGGCACAAAGTCCTACAGAAAATCTTGTGGAAAGCCTTCCAAGAAGAATGGAAGCTGTTACAGCTGCAAAGGGGGTCCAATTCTATATGTCATTTAAGTCCCTGTTGGTGTAAAGATATATGCCTTTGTTCTGATTGTATACTGTATATCCATTGTGAATGGGCAGAACTGAATCGCCCTACACTGAATAACAACAACAACAACAACAACAACTATTATTATAATAATGATAATAATAATTATACTAATGAATTTTAAATATAGGCACCTTTCAAGACACTCAAGGATGCCTTACAAGAACAGTAAAGCATAAACAAACAGACAAAAAGTAAAGTAATTAGAACAATAACATGTCAAAAATTACTTAATAGGGTACATTCATTGAAACTTGGGTCAAACAGAATATGGCAGTTTAAAATGTTGTGTTTTAAGACGTGATTTAAAGGTAGAAAGCGAATCGCTGTTGCGGTTATCATGAGTTCCACAGGCGAGGAGCAACGTGGCTGAAGGCTCTAAGCCCCATGGTAGTCAAGCGGACGGAAGGTATAGTAAAACTGATACTTATGTGTAAATATGCTTGTTTTTGTGACATCACAAAAGAAGTTGCTTCACAATGGACAGTTTTTGGCTGTGCATTTTCCGTATTTATACCATATAGCGTAAGGACTCAGTATGTTGTCAAACTTTGACATTGTTTATAATTTACAAATGTAAAATTGATTATTATTTTTTTAGACCATGAATACTGTGGACCAAAGAATTCAAATTCAGTGTGCGCTCAACCCTAATAATGGCCACTGAAATAAAAGACCTGTGCAAAGCTTAAAACGATCAAAAATTAATAGTGCGAGAGCTTGATCAATAAAAGGTCAGAATATAGAATTTCAAATGATGGAGGACCTTCAGTGATTTCTCTTGTTGTAGGGAAGGACAATAGATTCTGTTTCAAAGATTTACGTTTAAGGAGCAGGAACTAACCACTTAGAATTAACCAATTTTTTAATGTATTTAGTCAGTTCCAATTCTTTTCATTTAAACCGTACACAGCATAAATTAGAAGGTTCATTTCAGTTCATTTCAGCTCTTTCAGTTCACATAAAACTCACACATACGTGTATCCACACACACACACACACACACACACTCACACACACACACACACACACCCACACACACACACACGCAGAGTTCTTGTCCTTGTCCAGACTTGTCCCCTTGGTGACCATTGTCAAACTTGTGATCCATGACACGTGTGGTCAACCCTTTAATTCCTTTCTATTACACACAGCAGCTGTTCCTCTTCTTCCCTTATGAACACTTATGGTGTGGTCCTGAACATGAGCCCAAATCTGAAACTGTGCTACATATCATGATTGAATAGCAATCATTATGTATTACACATGCAATTAATAAAGACATTGTATGGCACATCAAATGCATGACATGCAATAATACAGCATCCATTTAACAAACTGACGGCAAGTCGGCATCATCTGTGTAGGACCTGCTGAGTTTAGATATTTTCTAAATACACAGCTGAGCATTGTGTCATATATCTTTGTGTCAGTTCTTCTAAGTATTGCTAATTGTTCAGAATGCTACATTTTAGTCTCCTGTATGCACCAACTACTGTGGTCTTATATTGTTGATTTACTATTTAGGAAATATATTTCTCATCATAAGTTGGAACAAGACCTTGTAATTGGAAAAACTGCAATGAATGGAAAAAAGAACAACAATAATAATAATAATAATAATAATAATTATTATTATAATTATAATAATAATGTAGTCTTTTTCCCCCAATTTTGACTATTTTCATTAGTTCGTTCATCAGTGAAAGGTTCAGGACAGTTGGATTTTTTCATAGTATGTCAACACCTCTCCCTCCCCCAACAATGGAAATTAAAAAATAATATTAGGTTTTGTTCTGTCGAAACACATTAAGGTTAACTGTTCCTGAACTGCATTACTAGTTCATCAGAAAAAAGAGTTTACATACATTTTCCTGTAATTTACCTTTCCTGGTGTATGAAGTTGGTTTTAGTTTGGACTTTAAGGTTAATGCACTTTATTAAGTAATGTAAGTCTATGTCAAAATATTTATGAAAGGTTTGTGTTGCTTCACACGTTTAGATCCACTGCGTTTCCCTTTAATTAATGTACTGCATTGATGTGGAACGTTTCAATAATATATAGTGCATAGAATTCATAACTAACAGTTAAGTTGAAAATGTGTAAAAACATTTATAAAACTATTTCCTCTTATTTAGATCTTGGCTGCATTAAATAGGTCAATGGTTTTTTTCTGTTTGATTTGACTAGCAGACCCACTCTTGCTAGTTAATATCCATATATTGAAATGACAGCTAGAATAGGTGATTCATAGTCATGATGCTACTGTAGCTTAGCAACAGGGAGATGCGTAGCAGCATTAAAAAGCAGACTGAATCCCAAGACGAGAAGACAGAAGAGGCATGTACTCAAAAGCTCAATGTGTGAAATGAGGTTCTGCAAGGGGAACAGAGCCACAGTCTCCAACTTCAAAAAAAAAATAAAAAAATGACAAAACACCCAAACGATCCAGGATTGGTAACTTAAAAATCCAATTCACTTCCAGTTGTTTTAGCTGGTGTTGGTGCACCCTCCATTGTAAACATCCCACTGGTCCTTAATCATCAAAATCAATACATTCCCCACAGTGATGTACAAACTGAGCCAAAACGCCTTTGATTGTCCCCCACAAAAACATCACTAGCATTTCACACCTACAAATGTTTTGTTGATGCTTTTCTTGTTTTTAATATAACAGATTATATTCATTTGAATCCTAAACCTGACCCTAACTCTAACTTAATCCTAGCACCTAATACTGTTGGTTATAAACTTAAATAGGAAGTTAACAATTAAGGTATCTGTAGATTATCCATATTGTTATTATTCGAAATAAAGCCAAAATAGTCACAAAATTGATCTTTCAATGTGCTCTGCAATGCAAAGGGGGCTCAGTCCTGCCTCCATCCAACCACCCCTGCCTCCCCCAACCCCACCACCAGTTACTGTTACATCAAAAGCGTAGTTTGCAATGATAAGGACAGACAATTGACCCCCATTAAATTCTGATACATGCAAAATTTCAGCACAAAGTACACAAATTTAACCATATGTATGGGCGGGATTAAAGTATATTCTGGATAAAGTATATTCTCTCAGAAGTCCTTTGTTGTCACCCAGAACTTCCCTCTTCTTTCTTTCTGTCTTTCTTTCTTTTCAGAGTTTAGTTCCTCTTTAAAGGTACTTCACATCACCTTCTAAACTCTCATCTCTAAAGGTTCCAGAATGAAATGTTGTAGAGGAGCCACTCTTTCAAAATGAAAGTGATGAATGCCGAGTAATATTCTCAAAAAGTTGCTGGATAAAGTATATATATTCTCTCAGACGTCCTTTGTTGTCAATCAAGACTTCTGTGCACAATAAATATCCATAAGCCCTGGCCAGATAAATAAACTATCGTAGAGTCTCGGGTTCTTGTCAGCCAGAGAGTAGTACTATAAAACTGAGTAGGCAAACAGAAAAGACAGAAATGATCTCTTACCCCAGCGGCGCTGATTACCTCACCTTTCGCACTAGACACTTTAGAAAAATCTACTTTTCAAAGCCAGTCGGTCTCCTCTGAGAAAACTCATTTCTGCTCTCTTGGAATCGTAAAGATTTACCTTCAGTGGAACTAGAATGGGGTCGACAGTTTAACAGTCTGATATGTGTTCATCTGGACCGTTTCATATAAAGACGTTTTCAGAGACCATTCGAAACCAAAAAAAATAATTTCGTTAATAATTAAATCCTCCCCATGCCTACATTGTTTAAACAGTGTTATCATCAGCAGGGTCAGGAAAGGTAAGTAATAGCACTATAACTCAAATTGAACATGTACAAAATGATGTAATGACCTTGCAATCACCTTCTAGGCTCCAAGGTGGCGGTAGAATATCTGCTAATTGAATTTTGTAAGAAACCAATGCGGTTGGAACCTGATGCCTTTGCTCTCTTCTTGTTGTCTCCAGCCGCTAAGATGAGGCAGTTAAAAGGGACGTCTTTACTGGAACGGATTAAAAAACGAAAGTGGGAAAGTGTGTGCGTCAGTGTGTGTGAGTGTACGCAGATGTAATTATGTGTAAATGCTTGTATAAAGAGAAGGCTTGTTGATTAATTGTGGACCACTGAACTGTTTATTTAATTCACAGTTTTGGAAATGTCATGCAATTAATTCAAAGCAATGACATGAAAACTGCAATTTACTTTTAAATATTTTTCACACTGTAGCAGTCAGAGGGCATACAAATATGACGTAGAATTTATTTAGGTGCATGATAAAGAAACCTCTGTCTGTATCATAGCTAAACTGTTATAGATTATTATACAGTTAATATACTAGTGATTCCATGGACAGTTGTTTTGAGAATAAAAGACAAAATCTGAATGTCTGAAACTTTTATTAAAGGAGAAAATCTATGATTGTTTGTGTCGCATGTAAATTGGCATAATGGTATAATCAGGAAAAACTAAAACGGCTACAGTTAGATGTTCATCTGAAGTATAAATACGCATGTATGGGTTAAGACAGCAAGATGCAACATTTTTAATTCAACAGATAATTTTTTTTTTAAGTGTGCCTTTAAGGTTAGTAGGAAACATCTGACGCTTTAAAAAATAAATAAGTGGTGTGGGGTTGACTCCAAACTGTGAAAAGCAGAGCAACGTAGAGCAGACACATGTTGATGGATATACAACTTCTCTAACAGCGTTTTTCACTCTCAACAGCTCCTGTGACAGAGCAGAGTGAACTTAACCGGCCATCTTTCATAAACCACTCCAGCTGTCTTCATCTCTCTGACCTTAGTTTGTCCTCTTTTCAGTCTTTCTTTCTTCATTTCTTTGCTTCTTGGTTTCTTTATTACTTTCTCTGTATGATGCTACTGCTGTTCTTTTACTTTCTTTTTTCTTTCTTTCTTTCTTCCTTTCTTTCTCTGCAAAAAGCCACTGTAGTCTTTCTTTCTTTCTTTCGCTTAGTTCCTCTTCCAAGATACTTCATATCACCTTCTACACCATTATCTCTAAAGGTTCCTGAATGCGATGATATAGAATAATCACACTCAGTTCTTCAGAATAGGATGTGAGATATGAACAGCCTTTTTAAAGTTAAAATAACCTCCAGATAATGGAAAGGCCCCACACTAATTAAAGGTCTTTATAGAACTGTATATCATAGTCCAGAATCTTTTTTTTTTTTAAGAGTGTTATTATATATTTCTATGTCATATCATGCTTGGTACTTGACACATCTAGTGCATTTGGTTCTTACTTTGTGTAACTCCAAATTTGGAATGATCTTTCTTTGTTTTTAACCAATTCTATTCCTTCTCCTCTGGGCTGTTGCATTAACTCTGACTTCATCGTTCTTTTTTCCTCCTTAATCCTTCTCTCCTCCCTGTAGCTCTGATGGCAGAGCCGCTCTCTTCTATCATTCTAATCTCTTCCTCTGTCTGTCTCTGTCCATCACTTTTCATGACCTCTAGCAGTGTTAAGGAGACAACCAGAGTGAGTTTGTTTGTGAGTGTGTATGTATGTATGTATGTCAGATGATTTCTGCTCTCCACCAAATGTTGAAAGCAACAGAGAGGACCAAAAACAGCGGCAGCATCTTCCTCCTCTACTCCTACTCTTTGTCTTTTCTCACTTTTATTGCTCCACCTTTCTCCTCATCCCTCAGTCTTCAGTGCAGAGGGATTGTTTCCATAATATTCTAAGCTGACAGTGCAAAGGCCATCAGCCTTCCTATGCAATCTATCACCCACTTCAAATGAAAGCTAACCGAGCCAAAAAAGGAAAGTTGCTCCTTGCTGACAGATAAAAGACGCACTGAGTGGTTTGTCCACACTGTCAGCCAATCAATACTGAGACTTTTGCATTAACAGCAGTGCAGGCTGTATAGTATCAGGGTGTTTTAAGTACATTGTATTATTGATTTCTAACATCAGCCTGCATATCAATCCGAGAACATACTGAAGCAGTTTTGTTCGGCTTTGGTTGCACTAATGAGCGGAATTCAGGAACTCATAATTGATCTAAATGGAAGAGCTATCCATTAAGAGCAATGTGCCTCATGTCATGGTGTTTGCATTGGGGGACTTTTATTATGTCTGACAAATTTCAGTTAGGTGGTCATATTCCATGCTACACTGTATAAAGATTTTATAGACATTTAAAGAGGGTGGTAGTGGCCTAGTGCGTATAACACTTACCTGTGAACCTGATGACCACAATGTTGCAGGTTCAAGTCCCCCTCCCCCACTTTCTACCATTGTGTCGTTGAGCAAAACACTTAAATCTCAATTGCTCCAGGGGGACTGATCCCGGAAACTAATGATTGTAGGGTTGTTCTAGCATCAGCCAAATGGCCCCTTTATGGGGTGGTGGTGGCCTAGTGGGTAGTGGCCTCTGAGCCAACAGCTCATGGGTTCAAATCATACCTTCAGCATACCACCTCTGGGTTCCTGAGCATGGCCCTTAACCCCTGCCCCCTGTAGTTAGAGAAAAGGAAGTTGCTTTGGAGAAAGGCACCTGCTAAATGCTGTAAATGTAGTATAAATTTGCCTGTTACTGGTTCTGCTGTTCACATGCATTATCTTCCCATGTCAGTAGACCCATCATGAGTATTACATATTTCTTTGTAATTTTTCTGGTTATTTGATCTGACTATGGCTATTTTATTCACACTTGATAGGTTTCACAGCTTTGTGTTTACATTAATAAATTCACTATTTGGCTTGAGGCAAATGTATATTAAAATAAAAATCAAAAAGTAGTGGAGTAACACTTTTAAAAGGACTGAGCAGATGCCTTTACAGACATTTGAAACCAAATCCAATGGAGTGTTAGGATCTGGATTGTTGGGGACAGTGAGCTTGAGGTGTCCTGTCAATGTCCAGGGCAACGAGACCCCATTACTGGAGCTGAAAATGATTCTTTATCCATTAATTAACTTTTTAAAGGTGAGGATAAAGTCAAGACTATAACATGAACAGTAAGAACACTAATTTGTAAAACAGCATATCTACTGTTGTGTCAGTTGCTATTTATGATCAATTTATAGAGTTTGCTAAGTGCATTAACATACATGGATGCATTTATTCTGGGAACATGCGTTTTTCTCATATTTTCAGACTCTAGAGAAAGAACCTAGCAAAAGTATGAATTGTAGACATCTGTGTCAGTGCTTGCATGCAGTACAGAATAGCATGTCGTTCAAGCACTATTCTAGTACTATAAAAGTGTGAAATAAAAAAGACAGATTGTTAATCGTGATCATTTATGACAATAAATCAGCAGCTACAATGTCATGATTGTGACAGGCCCACATGTCAGACAAGCATAAGTTTGGTCCAACCTCTGCAGAAACAGAAGGCGTTTCCATACTCTGAGTGCCTTGAGCCATCAGTTCTCATCGCTGGGTGACATTTCTACCTACTGCATCTAATTAGTGTTTCCTTAATATTTTGTGGCTTTAATTGAACATTTCATTTCCTTCCCCTTCGATTTTGAGCTTGAGGTGATTTTGTCATGATTCCAAAGCAAAAGTAGAATTGTTATAACCAGTTCACATCTGTTAAGGAGGCGCGTTCGCATAATCTAGCCACCTGGATCTACCAAAGCTTCCCGAGTTGATTTAATAGAGCAGCCTCATAAACACAAAGTTACAACACCAAGGAAACATCTTTAACCCTTCACTGCATGATGCTGCCATATGGCACCAATTACGTCTTTTATTATTGCTATATTTCATCTAACGATAATATGCATTTTTGAAATTTTCATCTGGGAAATGGAAAGTAGTACAGTGCAGTTTTGATTTTTAACTTAATTTTTTTTACACACTCACACACCAGATGGTGAGACCAGGACTCTAAAGTTCAAAGTGTGTGAGTATGATTCCGTGTTCATGCAACAACTTCGATAGAAAAAGTATTTGAATTTTTTAAAAAGTATCATTTCTAAAACTGTACTGCTGTAATTATTTTCATATTCCAACCTCTATTATTAAATAAATTCACACCTATTTTTGTTATGTACATATTCTTTCATATCTGAGTGATGAATATTGTCTATAACTGTCACGGCTACCCTCTCTCTCCTGGAAGACTTCCATTTCAAAACTTTTATTTTCTATTTATAAACAAAAGAAACATGCAAGAGGGCCTAACAAACGCAAAACCAGACAATAGGGTACTGGAACATAAAGCACTCCAGTCTGACAGTGGACCGTCAACTATTGGTGGTCCCTAAAAAACTTAAATACTAGTCAACCCTTAAACCAATCCCAAATAAACATGCTTTCTCCAGAGCACACTGGCTGCCGGAACAAAGGATTACTTAAACACAAACCCGGTGTGCTCAGGAATATACAAAACTAAACCCCTGGCGGCCTCTAGTGGCCACCCACCATCACTGTCCCCCGACCTGACAATTGCCCAACAATATTAACTGCACCCAGCTTTAAAAAGCTGCTCAAAACTGCAATTTTTCTTTTAATTATCTGAAGTTCATTTGCACTTTAAAAATTTTTCATGTATTCATTCATTTCTTTTATTTCCTTTGTTTTTAGTCATTTTTTATTTCCTACAATTTTTTATGTTTAATCATGCAACATTTTTATTCTATTCCTGTAAAGTACAGTGAATGACTCTCATGTATGAATATAAAATACCCAGACAAACAATGTTTTATAAGCATGAAAAAACACGTGCTGTTCGTATTTCGGACAGTGAAGGGTTAAAATAGGAATACAGATAAGGACTGGGTTTGAAATTGAGTAGATGAACCAAAAAGAAAGCACTTATGGAGCCTCTGGCCTGGAGTAAAGTTCAGACGGAAATCCGCAGGCCAAGTAAATGTGTTGGAGAGATCGGATGACAAGTAGAAACTGAGGTCAGCATCATCTAGAGGCATTTTTTGGCTTTTCTTCTCTCTAGAGCCTTTGGGGCAGAGAGTGACTCACCTCACTCTAATGTGGAGCGTCAGCGACTGATGAGCACCATCGTCCGACTGAACAACGGGGAGGGGGGAAACCAGTCTGGGCTCACTGCCTGCTGCTTCCTTTAACTAAGGAGTGTGTGTGTGTGTGTGTGTGTGTGTGTGTGTGTGTGTGTGTGTGTGTGTGTGTGTGTGTGTGTGAACTGTGGTGTGTAGGTGGTAGTCTGACAATAGAGCTATATACGGTACATCCTATAAGGAGTCCTAATTTAAACAACTGAGAAAATGTTCTGTTTCACTGTGTATGGGAGAGCTTTCCTTCCGTCTTTGGTCAGTACAATCAATTCTACCCTGCCCTTTAATTAGTCTGCATATATCAGTGTTTTTAATGCCTGAGGCACTTCCACACATCAAGGTTTCTGTCATCTGTTAGTGAAGCTGACCATATCTGAAGTAATTGGCTTTCCCGAGCTACCCCTTTGGACGTCAACGCTTGAGGTCTTCCAGAGGTGTAAAAATGGATTTGGCCATGCACTGACCATACAGTCTATCGCTCCAGTTGTTTAAACCTGGGTAGACAGAATGTAGAGATAGAAGTAAAGGGAATGGAGGAATGAGAGAGATAGAGAAACTCTCAGGTCACAGGAATGACACTTGCGCTTTTCCTGCCCTGCTGAGATCAAGATTGCACTGTTAGTCAGAGGCGGGTTTAACGTCGTTTTGAGAAAAATCAATGGCGTTGAATCTTCACCAGCGGTGTAGACCGGCTCCCTCAGCCTCAGTGTGGAAAAATACAATTACTTCGCTGTGATGGCACAGTGAAGAGAGATTCAAGAACTGGTCTTCCTAGCTGGAGGCGTTGGAAGCAAGGAACACATTAGAGGTCTGCAATCGGTGCTGGTCCTAATGGAACTAAATCCTTAGGAGTCACTGTTATCGTTGATGATAACTGGTGTCATTTTACACTAATTATTTTCATAAACAGCAAAAGCAAAAAAATCAAAAAGGATCATATTTGGGTTGCTATCGTTTGAATATGATGAACGGTGCATGTTTGTCAATGCAAAATGTATACCGACTGGAAATGTTACTCAATGGGTTATTAAATACATAACGGCAGTCATTTTGTTATCCAATATAAATCCAAAAGTTCAGCTCTGGATAAAAGAGAAAACAACAACTTATTTTTAAATCAGCATCTCTATGAGTATGAAACCATTGTGTGCCAGTGTCTGTTAAATTCCTACACAAACACTTCATTCTGCTTTATGAGGGACTGATTAGTGATCACCTGAATCACATCTTATTTAATGAGGAAAAGAATAAAACACTGCTGTAATCGACACTCTCCTCTCACACTGAGACCAGTTGGATGGTGAAACACTACTAGAAGCTTGTCAAAGATAATTCCTGCTGTTTTATTCAAGAGCGAACAAAAGATTTATTTTTAAAATGATTCCAGTTCTATAAACGCTGCATCATTTCTCTGATCGTGATGTTTTATCATTTCCTTTAAAATTATGCTTTAAATAACAATATTTTTATTTGGAAATGAGGAGAAATATCGTCAGCAAAACTAAGGCAAAGCTGTTCCGTTCAATGCTTGCACCAATAAAATATAAAACCTGAGCAACTGAAAATTTGCAGTGGTCTCTTATTTTTTTCCAGAACTGTATTTACACTCTAATAATTAAAGTTCTTGTCTACCACCTGTTTAAATGGCATATAAGCAGGCAGGACAAAAAGCCTGCAAAAAATCAGTCTGATAGCTTAAAGTTAGTACCTGGGCTGTCTTAATATTTAGAATGAACTGAAATGACATTAACTAAACTAAAAAACTGTGTCTCACATTCTGTTGACCTTTTCATTTGAAGTTCAGTGCACTCAACATCTCAAAGCTGCTGGGTCACACACTTTTTAAGCAAAGAAAAGTGCATTTGACAGCGAAGTAAAACAAAAGTGTATAAATCTAAAATATGGCTGAATTTAGATGTCAATATCTCCTGCACGTGAAACTGAAGCTCAGACATTTGCCTTCATTAGATTGCACATCTGGAAACTACACATGGATGAATCACCAACTCAAAATAATCATATTATCAAGTACCCCATGGCTCAGTAACAGCTGACAAAAGCTTACTAGGTTGATGCATGTGCTGCATAATCAGGCGCTCTTTTAAAATTCATTCTCTGCTTCCTCCCACTTACAAGCACGAACTGCGGATACACCGAGACATATTATAAAATGAAACGATTATTCATATCTATACTACCAGCCCACCATCATTCCTACCTTAAAAATGATAGGCCTTCCTTTGGGTCTGATGGCATATCTTGGGTGATTATTAAAAAAAATGTTTAGGTCTTTTCATTCTGATCATCAAGGCGTGTCAAAGTGAGGCATGCAACCATCTCATTGTATATTTATTTCATCTCTCTTATATACTGTATGTTAACTTCATTCTGTTATGCAGCCATATATTGCAGTAGTAAAATATATTCCTAATATTCCGAGGCAGAGTGGACTGCAGTTAATATTTCTGTATAGTGCCACATGGCTTGGAATTCAAATACGGTAGTGATGCATTATATATGCAGTCATGACTCTAGAATGCTTTTATGCATGAGGCTGAAATGAATCCTTCGTACACAGACAACATGTTCTTTTTCGTCATCACATTGCACACAGGACTGGATGGGAAATACTAATGTCTTTTCATCATTACCTCTGACAGATTTTTGCCAGGCAATATGCAATAATGTCCTCAGGACTCCTGAGTGTTCGGCATATGCTTTACATCCACAAAGCTGAATCATTATTACTAAATGACATGTAAATATGCGTTGTATGCTATGAGATGATAACTGAGCAGATTGTGGACAAATCTGTGGTCCAATCGCTGCAAATTATTGGCAGTCTACCCTATATAAGTTGCAATCTAACAAGATGGGGCAATGTCAACACATTCCCTGGCACAGCCACACTTATTTAGCGAAATGTCAAAATCGTCCGTTTGTTGAGTAAATTTCCATTGATTGCTTGTAATATGTAATATATTTGAAAGAGTCTTACACTGTTCAAAAAACAATTTATGTTATGATCAGTGACAAGTCATGTGCCCATCATATGCAAGTCCTAGAAACACTCAGCTGAAGATCTTTGGTAGCAGTTTCCTGGCGGATGGTGTCTAAATTTGAATCTGCACAGACAAAAAAAAAATTTAGACAGTTGAAATGATTTGAGCATAATCAGCTTATAACTATGTGCAATCAGTAGGATTTCTGATGCAATAACATAAAATGACAATGGCAGTGCATACTCTGACTCTGGCACTGAGATTAACCCTTTTAGTGCAAGTTGTATGGAGCAGTGCTGGTGTGTGAACTGTCATGCTGAGCTTTGTTTGGTCTTCCTGTGTCACGTAGAATCAAAGTTTCAGAAACTATAATTGTAATTGTAACTGTAATTTCAAAAACTATAATTATAACCTCTACTGGAGTTTTAAAAATGGCATTGCACTCAAATGCCCAAAAAGAAAAAAGATGCTCAAATTTCTTTTATTTTAGGTCATAAGATCTTTGAACTCAGGAGAACTTTCAGGATAGTCTCTGCTCCTAAATGGGTGTGGAAAATCCACTGAGTTCTAGGGGCTACAGCCGGGTTGGTAGTACACAGAGATCCTTGTCTTTCTCGGTTAACGCCCGAGCATCTCAAGTGTCACGCCCCGGCCAGAGGCCACTTGATGCCGCTACTGTTTCAGTTGTGTATTAAGGACTCTTATGTTGAAAGAGTTCACAGTGTCTTGTCTGTTGTATTAATCACAGCTGGCATACCTTAAGTTTAAGTGTTTGTGTTTTCTCATTGGTTTTGGGGGCTTTTTCATGTTTGAATTACAGTCCCTTAGTTCATGTCTTGAACGTCGGTCACCCCTCACCATTCCTCATGTGTCTCCAATGTTAAGTATGCTTTGAGTTTCAGGCCATCGTGCCTTTTTGTGTCTCGCGTATAAGTGTATGTTTGTTAAATAAAACCCAACGAAGGGAACCTTACGTTGGTGCCTCGCATCACTTCCCCAAGCCCCGATTTCACATCAAGATGGTATTGTTCATTCTTATTTTTATAGCACACTGTATTTTATGCTCTGTATTAATTGCTCTCAGTGACTGTGACATAAAGAAGCCTGACATATAAATGTTCTGTCCGCTCTGTGGTAAGCAGACTGGTTTAGATCCAAGAAGTGAGCAGTAGTTAAAGTGTCACTGCCCCCACAGTCAGTCCTCCATGGTGACACGCCAGTCACAGCTCACTGTCAATTACTTAACCGACAGCTTCAGTTAGTGCTGAGAGTAAAAACGAATACAATCAGAGCTCTCTGTGCTCCAGCTGTAACTCAACTACCGCAGCCTCTGCACTTCGATCGTACAGATGTCTAAACAACTCAGATCTCATGACAATACACCTCACACTTTATTACATTAATCTTACATTTTATATTAAAACTGCATGTTTCCTCTCTTTCATGCCAACGTCTGCTGTATGTTAAGGAAACATAGACCTTGAGATGTACCTTATCAGCAGAGTGATTTGTTTCTTTTCAAACAGAATGTCTCTCTCTCTCTCTCTCTCCTTCTTTTTTTTGATAGAACACACGGAGGCATTATCTTACAGCCTCTGAATTTCCTCCCCTAGAAACTATTTTTCCTCCCACCGACTGTCAAAACAAACCAAAAAAGAAAGAGAAAATAGGCAGCACTTAATCTTTCCAGCTGCACTGAATTGTGTGCTGTAGTAGTCTTGAGAGAAAATTATTGATTTGTCAGAGAGTGAGAAAACAAAAATCGATTGGGCCAGTCATCTCACTTTAAGGTGATCCAAGGTGACACCATTTGCAGCTTAGAGAATGCAACATCTGCCTCAGTTTAATTGCACTAGTCATACGGCAGCCTGAAAGAGAAATGCAGTACTTTGAGTCAAAATGTTTATTTCTAAAGCAAAATATGTGAAATTTTTGCTTTAGAAATAATGCATCAGGCAAATAATAAAATCAGAATTATTGGCTTTTTGGCAACAACGACCGAAAACCAATGAATAGACTTGTGTGAGATAATAAGCTATGGTTTATAATCATCATGATTGATGTTTTAGAGCCACTGACATAATGCCACCTGTTTCATGATTCGAACTGCAGGACAAGCTCAATGCACTCTCTTTAGACGTGCTGCAATGTATTTTTCATCATTGTTAGCAAGGGCTCTGTTCAGTCCAGTAACTAACAAGTGATGCTGGTGCCAAGAGGACAGGAACATTTCATTCACATGCTCAGACACTACAAGATACTCCTAATTACTGTCATTGCCACCCCCATCCAACCATGTTCTTTCTTTCATTCAGCTTTCTCTCACTGTCCCCAAGCTGCTTCTACGATCATCTGTGCTGAGAATTAGCCCTGCAGTTTCAATTTATCACCTGAAGCCTGCCAGCAGGCGACAGTCATTTTGACCATGGCCATGTGGCGCTGATGCGAGGGGGTTGGGGGGTGACGGAGGGGAGGGGTAAATGAGGCTTGCTGCAGTCGCCCAGGTGCCAAGTTTGTGGGCCGACTTGGCAGATGACTTCCATTCTAATGGGACATTCTTTGGGTTTGCTCACAGTCTTGACTGACAGACTCCGCCACCATCTGTGATTTTTTTTTTTCCTAATTAATTGTTTTTCAATCATCAGCTTCCTCCTCCAAAGTGGTATCCCAGTGTTTGAGTTTAATTCTTACTCAGAATGAGCATTTAGCGCCAGTTCTGGGTTTTACCTCAGGAGCGCCGAACAGATGGCCTGGTTAAGCTCGCATAGAGGTCTTATGTGTTCATTTTCAAAATGTGATCTTTTGATGAGGGGAAGTGAGACAATAATAAATGACACCTTCTATAGAGGTGAGAGCCGGACCAACTGCTTATTTTGTCCTCTCAAAAAACGCTGATAGAACTGGACAGTGTATAAAATCTTTCTCTAATATCTAATTCAAGCAATTAATAAAAATGGAATGAATTTTCATTTTCCCTTTTATAATACAGGGTGGGCCATTTATATGGATACACCTTAATAAAATGGGAATGGTTGGTGATATTAACTTCCTGTTTGTGG
>JBBPDC010000109.1:32777949-32799058 GCA_037974485.1 Hemigrammopetersius urotaenia
AAATCAAAAGTTGGATCCAAGATGGCCGATTTCAAAATGGCCACCATGGTCACCACCCATCTTGAAAAGTTTGCCCCCTCGCATGTGCCACAAACAGGAAGTTAATATCACCAACCATTCCCATTTTATTGAGGTGTATCCATATAAATGGCCCAACCTGTACATGGACTTTCACAGGATTACATCTAAGGTTTGGACTGGCATTCACTCAGAAACATCAGTGTAATGGTTGTGTTTGGAATGAGGCGCATAGAACAGAATACATTTAGATATTTAGATCATTGAAATTTAGATAAGTATAATTTACAGTAACACTCCATAAAACCAGGCCAATTTCCATTTATGTTAGGGATGGGGTGTGGGTGTGTGTGTGTGTGTGTGTACGGCTACATCCAAGGCCTCTTCACATTACGTTTTTTGGTAACTTTATTGTAATGGTAGTGTTTATAAGGGTACATGGCATCTACATATGCCCTTTATGGCTCTTTATGACAACTGACATTAACCAGTTTAGGCATTTATAATGGTGTATTCCATGTAATCTTTACTTTAATGATAATAAACGCATTACACTAATGCTGTCTCATCATTTGTTCACTACTTTTCCTTTACTGACCATTCGTGTGAAAGAAATGGGTAAAAACAAAAAGTGGTAGTGGGAACATGTCATGTCTGTGATTCTAATACATTACTGTGCTGTGCTTTCAGCAAAGAGTAAAAGTCAAACATTCATAGAGCAATTCAGTAGCAGCTCTCTGTTCAGTACAAACATAAGGCATGACTTTAATATCTGGAGAAAAATGCTGAGATGTGTCTTATGTAACACATGGCATTTTTCCTCTGGCGCAAGGAACCGTGCCGTACCATGAACAAATGTTTCTCCATTAAAAATAACATGACCCGTGCCCATTCCATGCTCAGATCGCCACGTTCACTGCTAAATGCTTTGCACTGAGGTGATATTTTAGACGTGATTACTTCAATGATACAAAAATTCCTTATTACATGAATAGCAGATAACGATCATCCTATCAACTGTTCTATTTGTCCACTTTTGAGCCTAAACTTTCCACTCACTGGGCAAAGCAGTGCACTCCTATCGTCTTCGTTCTACAGAGCACCACATGCCATTAATGAGTGTTCATTTTTTAACGTGTTTGGGACCTGCGTGAAAGGACGCGCACACACAGTGTGGAGTTAAGGAAATAACTGAAAGTCTTTATTTCTTTTCAAGAACTCAGATTAGCCACACGCTGTACGGGATTGTCCACCACTCGCAGCCTCTTTGTGAGCCTCTGCTCGGTGGAGGACCGTCCTCCAGCTGCTACTTCACTCACAGGCTCTCAGCCTCATTCACTAGTCCCATCTCTTAACTCTCAGTGTCTCCGTGGCTCTGCTCTTCTCTTCCCTTTGATTGCCTCAGGCTGGTCTGTAGGAAGCACACAGAGCATGAAGGAAACACTGGACAATACAGTTTCTGGTTTTCACTACGAACCCCTTCCTACCAGAGCTCGACAAGGAAGAAATGGTTTTGTTTCTCAGTCTGACTGAAGATTCCTCCTTCTCCACTTTCACCCGTGTGATCCCGCACAGGATCCGGGAATTGTCTGGCTTTTTTACTGCTACTCATTCACTCTCCACCAATCACACGCCACATTCACACGACTCATCATTGAGATAACTCATTCAGCTGAACACGTCACGAGCACCAGGCAACCCAGCCTTCCTGCCCTTAAACGTGATCTCAGACTGGTTTGCCTAGTTATCCATGACCATTTGCAGACACATACTCACGCACATCCTTGTACGTCCTGAGCCATCATCCCCCTAATACTCAGGTGACTGGATCCGTTGTGTGTGCGACTGAGATGGCCCAACCGTTCGGTGAATATGTCCGAAATCGTGCACTTGCACAGTTTTAGTGCGCGATTTTAGTGCATAGTGCGCTCACACTGAAAACCAAGCTAAAACTCAGTGCACTGAAAGTACTGCACTGAAATCAGCCACAAAACGCAGTGCAGAACGATGGACACTATGGGCACTAAACGGGCACCATTTTGACCACATAGCGGAGGTTGCGCGACTTTCAACGTGTTTTCGATTTGGATAGTGGCGGCAAACAGTGAAATACAAGCCCAAGCGGGGGCAGCTGGTTCGTATAAATGTAAGTAACGTTAATAAAATTATTGTACTGATGTACACTGTGGTAAAACCAGCAGATATTTTGGCGGGCTGGAGAATCATGAGCAAATGTTAGTATGTCACTTCCGCTAAGTGCACTACGCACTAAATCTCGCTAGTGCACGATTTTGGACACACCCAGTGTTATTTTTTTCAGTGATTAATGGATTGAAAGTAACAAGTTAATTCAGCATCCTTAATAAAAAAAACCATTCAAGACTACTAGTAATAAAAGACCCCATGAATATTGTATTTGGATGATGACCCGACATAAACTGTGGGGAGAGATTTACCCTGCTGGTACCCTCAGGAACTCCTGAGAGACACTGGAGAATCAAAGAGTGCTGCAAGTTAAGTTCCATAACAGTACGGTGTAGGTATGCCTATGGAAAAGTGCCTTTACATTCTGATTCTAATGATTTCTACACTTGAAGGTGCACTCACCAACTTTCAATCACCCAAATCAGATCAAAATATGACATCAGTGATGACTTCAGAATGAGAAATATTAAGAGCACAATTCAGTACATGCTCCCCATTTCGTTCTTATAGGACCTTATTTGATTCAATTTCAATGAAAAATTCTCAATTCACTGAAGCTGCATTAAGCATGCAAGATTAACCAGAGAGTGGCCCTTCCTTTTCCTCTCTGCTAAGGCTTTACTATGGAAACCTGAGCTTTTTGAAATGAGGGTCCAATTGCCATTACTATGTAAATTCAATGCTGGGCTGCAGGCAAAAAGCCAACAATTGATCTGGAAATTGACATGCTGTCACAGCGAGTGCCCTTCACTCCTTCCGAGATAAACAAACTTGAGCTAGAGAAGGAAAGAAAACGATTACAAATTTTTTTAACCCTGACGAACTTGCCAGGTTGCAATGCTTGAGGCTGGGAATTTATGGGCCTGCTGAAATATTGTGGATGTAACAAAAGCATGTTATGAGCTCACATGAAAATGCCATACTTCACTTACACACTCAAAAACGTACACGCAGAGGCGCGCACGTGCACACACACACACACACACACACACACACACACACACACACACACACACACACACACACAAATGCTCGAAAATATGAAGAATAATTTGAATTGAAATAAAAAAAGAAAAGTGAAATAAGAGAAAGTGCATACTGGGAGAAGAAAAGTGCTTCAGTAATAGAGTATTGCATTTCAGACTAACCTTTATTCTAAATTTAAACACGTCTTTGAATACTTAAAATAGGTCTAACAAACAAAACATATCTGTACAAGCATTCATTTTCACAGAGTTCCTGGCTCCTCTTCAATTTTCCAAAGGTTTTTAAATATCACGCGCATTCTTGCTGAGAGGCACATTCCTAAACTGCAATTACAAGTCTATTAATGGATCATGCGGTATATTAAAATGACACAACGCCTCTTAGCGCAAGGTTTAACAGAAAACCTCCGGAACCAGTTTGGAGTGGTTTGCTCTGCATTCAGAAACCACTATGTGTGTTCCATACAATCTAACACTTTAGAAAGACTTGGGGTGGTTCTGCATATCTTAGTGTCAATCATTGATGCTTTAGTTCTCTAACTTGCCTAGAATGTCAAAGTGATTGATTGCAATGGCAAGATAGTGAAAAAGTAGAGGAGAAAAATGACTGAAAATAAACTCGAGATACAGAAAATAAACAGAATCGTAGCCATTCTTGTGGAAAAGGAGATTGAGTGTCTGCCTGTTTGTATTTTTGGGTGACACTTCTCTATTGTGAAATTTGCTCCTTTCTCAACTTTCCCCACATGATAAAGCACATTTTGAAAAGTTCATTTTATTACTAGTATTATTATTATAGCAGTAGTGGTAATAGCAGCAGTAGTAGTAGTAGCAGTAGTAGTGATGGTAGTTTTAGTGTGTAAAGTGTAAAAAAAGTGTAAAGTGGCCATTTTGTCACATGTGAACAACCACAGCACACAGTGTGAACAGCACAAAATCCTTCTCTGCATTTAACCCATTCCCCAAGTGAAGCAGCAGGCAGCCAGTAGGAAGAGTACCTTGCTCAGTGGTATCTCAGGGGGTGTACTAGCAGTCCTGGGATTTGAACCCACAATCTGATCACAGGCCCTAACCACTAGGCCGCCAGCTGGAGAGAATTCTCAGGTCTATGATTAACATTATATTAGTATATTTCTATACTACCGTTTTGTTTTATAAAATCATCATACAGAATACTGCATTAGTACTAATACTCTTAATTGAATTGTCAAGTATTTTAGCTGTGTGTGATCTGAGCCTGGAATCCCCTGCTCTCCCTGGCACTTTGGCTTTGCCCACTTACATGATCAGTATAAACTGTTCTGCATTTCTTTCTTCTTTGCTTATAATCAGTCTGAGCTGAAATCTAGAGGCCGTCCACCACCATGCCTCCAGCTAGCATGGTGTGTTTTTGCTTTGTTTGCTTTGGTGTGTATTCCTTTCACAGATATCTGAAAACTGGCTGCTCCTCTTCAACACAGAAGTTACTAACTGGGTTGAAGTAAGTAGCTGGACCTGGCATGTCCTGGTGCAAGAATTTGAGGCTTCTGAATAAATTCCTTCTCAGTGCTTTCCGAGCAGACCACTCACGGCTGAACTGGCATGCTCCAGGCCTTCCCTTGCTACATCATGGTCGGTCCTGCAAAAGTGGTTTCTATTACTCCTCAGTTTATTGTGAAGTGGCAAAGGTGTTGTATTTGGTTCTCTGTGGCTGAACTGTTCGTCAGCCCCTGAGCAGCTTTAGTGGGCCTGCTATCGCTGCAGCACTGGACTATTTCGTTAGCATGTTGTGCTGAAGCTTATTTTTCCTCAACTTTGTTAAACTGTGCCTGTCTGTCGCCTTACTTCTTCCCACTGTTATCAGGCCTAATTGAGTTCTCTTGTTTTTCCATCCTCTGCTGCCAACAAAGCTTCATAAGCACCTTGAGACACACCATGTACCATAACATTGCGTTTTGGTTGAAAACAAAATGGTTAAAATACTGAAAAAAGCCAAAATAAAATCTGACAGATTTGTTTCTGGGTTCTCAGTAGCTAGCTCTTTCACTGGTGAGGATTGTATAAGCCAGACAGAATACCTGTCAGGTCCAGAGTCAGCGGCTGCTAGAGGTCACTGCTATTTTTTAGTTAAGCTCAGCTGTGCCTAGCGGTCTTGGGAATCAAACCTGGACTTTCTGATCGCAGGGCGAATGCCCTAACCACTAGGTTACCAGCTGCCCACTGTTTTTCATTTAACTAAACCACTGTTTAGTTAAATGAGTGTCCTTTGTGGTTGTCTGCTCACCCTCACATTTACCCTGGTTTGTGTTACGTTTAGGTCTTGTCTTAAGTTTGTATTTCCAGCCATCAAGCACCTTTATTTTGTATTTTTGAAATAATAAACAAAAGCAAAGCAATGGATGTCTGCATCTGTGCCTCCAGCGCGAAAAGACCAAGTCAGTGTGTTATAATACTTTAAGAATAGTTTTGATTTAATGTAAAGTTTCCCCTTACAGTCATGTGTGAACACACCACAGCACACAGTGTGAACAGGGTGCAATTCTTTCTCTGTAAGTAACCCATTTATCAAGTGATGCCCGGGGAGCAGTGTGTGGGAGCAGTACCTTGCTCAAGGGTACCTCAGTGATGACACTAGCAGTGTTGGGATTTGAACCCACAACTTAGGCCACGCAGCTGCCCCAGCTTCAAATATCAATACTAACAAAAATATTTATGAAGCTAATTTTCCAGTTTTGATAAACATGCCTGAACCGAGCCTTTAGCTTTCACAGCTTGCGACTAAGTATTACTGGCAGCGATATTCACTCAGTATTTGCATGTTCAGACTAAACTGGAAAACTCTTACATCTGATGAAGTAGAGCTCAAAAAGTTCTAGCTTGTCCCTTCATGTGCCACTTGCACTGGGAAAAGTTAGTCATATCAAATCCAGCTTTATCTAACCTTGACCCAAAGACCAACAGATTGATGTCTTCATTCGAATTCCAGGGTGGAATCCCACAAAAGTTTCATTTGTAATAGCTTAAGCACATAGCCAGCCCTCAGTACTCATCCTAAATCTGCTTTATTACAAGTCAGTTGCATCAGACCACAATATATTGGATAGTGGTGTTGAAGCTTTCTCTCTCTCTCTCTCTCTCTCTCGTGTTTGCGCTCTCTCTCTCTCTCTCTCTCTGAATCTTTAAGTGATAACTCTTTAAAAAGTGCTGCTTCGATTTGTCACTGTTCCTTGTGACAAATGATGTCTCTGGTTTCTTGGCAGACGCTCCTTGTAGAAGTAGAAGGCGAGCTTTGAGGTGCAGTGAAGCTGAAAACTGAGTGCTAGCATATGCCTCCGAATCACTCTGATTCTCTTCTCTTAACGGACTTCCGAGCAGAGTTTTACCACTGGATCATTTTTATTGTAACCATGTTTAACTGTAATTACTTTCCACACAGTGGATGTGTCTAAAACCACAAGAAACGAATGTATCAGAAATGAGTGTAATACTGTATTGAAATCCCAGCAATTTTCGCTTGTTGAAAATGTTTCAATGTGAGCTTATTATTGATGATTAAAGACACAAGTAGTCTATTTAAAAGGTTTCAGTGTACATGGAAATCTAGGATACACAAGAACATATTAACATACAGGCCATAATTTGAACATCACTCGTACATAGAAGGCTCTTTGGCATGAAGAACTGGTACATCTAATCCTCTTTCATTATAGCAAGGTACATTGTAAAGGTCAAGAATTGGCTACGTTGCTGCTGATTACTGACCAGAAATAGCACTGTTGTAAGCGGAAACGTCATAAAACCATTTGATTTAATTGGAAAAACAAATGGATTCTTTGAAAAAATAAAGTTGACTGGCAAGCCTCTAGGTGACTCATGCTGACTTAGAAGGATTTTGCCATTCATCCATAAAACTAATTATCCTCTTCTGGCAAGGCAATTCAATGTCAAATCATATACCACCCTATGAGATCATTTGGGTTGACGATGCATTTATTGGGATGACAGATACCATAATTTGTGAATAGTATACTAAGGACATTTTAACTTGGTCACAATTATATGTGCTTTAAATAAGACAATCATTTTCCTCTCTGTAGGATAAAAACCTTGCAATTATAGAGCAGAGGGCTCTTGGAAATGTTTGTATTAAAACTTCAAAAGAACCTGGACTCTCAGACAGATGGATCCAGCTTAAACCAGCAGCTAAGCATATGCTGCAATTAGGACCACACCTTCTTCTCACTGTTGCTGGAAAAGCCCTATATTCAGAAGGATACTGAGAGGTAGCAGTCATTATATCTGATATATAAAACTTGTTTATAAACCTGATTACATCTTGTGTCTGATTCTCTCACCTTATCTTCAACTCATTGCCATTTATGCCACCTGTGCTTAATTTGTACATCCCTCTGTTAGTTATTATTTTCTTCTATGTCTCGCCTTCTGTCTGTGCAGGTGTCCTCAAGTGTACCTGTCCTCTCTTTGTATCCAGTGTCTGAATGCCTAAACATTCTGTATGCTTCTCTAGTTTATTTGTAATATAGAATAAAGATTCCTACAGTTATGTTTTGATTTGCAGAAACTCTGCTGAGGACTGTTCTATTAAACCGAAGTTACAATGTGAAATATCACTGCTAGTGTCAATATTACTTATACGCTACAAATCTCTGTTACATGCAATAAAACACTCCTACTCACTATATGTGTTACTAGTAATTAATTTAAGTGTTTATACCTCAGCATTTTTGGATATAGCAGTGTATTCATTATTGAGCATTCACTGCAGAGTTGTCATTGGATTTATTTAGACTCTTAATTGTACATTGTTCTTGTCTCCATGTGGCTGTGCAATCATAACATAATTTCCTCGGAGATCAATAAAGTTTCTGAAATTCTATGAGTTAAGAATGGAAGCTTGGATCCAACTAACTATTTAAGTGGTTAATAATATGTGTATACAGAATAAAATGTACAGCAGTACAGTTTGGGAGAAATATTTCCTTTGTATCTGTTTTGTTTTAAAGTAATTCTAGGTGAATAAAATTAGTTCACCTGCTGCATTTTTTAGGTTGAACCGACAAAGGTTTTTTCCACATTCATATAAAATAATAATAAAAAAAAGGTTTGCCAAGCATTCGACATTACACTTTTAATACCCTAATTACAGATCTGAAATTGACTTCTGCATCTCACTAATGTACCATACATGACTCAAAGAAAAGGAAAGAGGTATTCTGTCAGCTCATTCCGGGCCTTAAAAAAACATTAAAGCTTCCTTTGGCTTTGATGCGGGTGTCCTAATGTGTTGTTAATGGTGAGGACATTGGTATACATGAGATGGGGTTTGGGGGGGATCGAGGAGGGGGTGGGAGGGTGAGACTGAGATGCAGGTCCTGTCTGGTTGAGGGAAACAACCGTTTGCTCAAGCGACGCTGAACTGAATTGACAGCTGTGATGACAGGGGAAGTGAGACGAGCTAATCAAATAATGGTGACCATTCTCACCTTGAGGTTCTTCCAACAAAATTGCCTTCCGGCCCTGTCCTTGGCACACGTGGCAAAAAGAGTAGAAAAACGGAAGGAAACAATGATTTCTCAAGTCCCTTAATTAGGCAGATCTTTGCGATGTTTATCCCTTGATACGCGAAGCAGGAATACAAGAATCCATTTCATCAAAGTACGCATCAGTGCTTTTTCTGACAGCACAGGGGCGGTACTGGATATTTTTTAAACAGCTAATATTGCATTAACTTGTGTCCTACACTTTTAGCCCAAAGCTTCACCCGGGGCAGGAATCATTATTTCTTAGCAGATTAACCTTTTAGCTTTGGCTTTAAATCTCCCTTGCTTTTTATAATGAGTTGCCAGACAATCGACTTCCTAGAATTACTTATCCAGGTCATAACCTGTCAGCACCACTCAGCTTTGACGTTTGTCTCTGTGCCTCATTTGAAGCCCCTAAATGGGTAAAGTTAAAGTCCCTGGGTGCTCTTGCTTTTTTAATTCATTAAAGTTCAACCAGGGCCTCCAGGGAAATCAACAGTGGTGAAGTCCACTGAGCTTCAGCCTAATGCCCAAAGATGAGTAATGTAATTCCAATAGCTTTAGGACCAATAAGGCGAATGAAAATGGTTAGCTCGTTTAAAGATGCACAGAAGGCTTTAGATTGTGGGAAAAATGAGTGGAATTTGATTTTCCTTTCCTATTGGCTTGTCTTCTGGGGCACTGTGGCTGATCTTCGGTTGATGGGACTCATATGTTTGTGGGGGAACCCTGGAAAATTCAGCAGAGATTTCTGCATTCAGTGCTGTATTAAAGTGAAATTTGAAGGATAGCATTATGCTCTGGTTTCCATACTCCATTTATGAATCGTTTAAGGGAAAACAGATTTTTATTTGAAAGGCATTTGCCGTAATGAGGAGCTTTTGCAGATATGCTGATGCTCTGTATCTGTGGATTGCAAGATGATGGATTTCTATACCTGATTAATTCTGAAGGAGAGCTTTAAAGTCAGGAGATAAGTGTCTGGGTTAACCTACAGCCTTTCTTCAGGCTTGTTGTACATACATTTCATTAATCTGTAATTTCTTCATGATTGGATACTCAGGACTTTTCATGCCTGCTGTTTGAGCTTAATAGTGAATTGACGTCAGCATACTGAGCCTTCATTAACTTGGCATCCCTCTATTTATATGCACAGTCAGTTTTACACTTGAACATGTAATGTAGCGAAAGAACAGCGGTTTCAGAAATGAAATAAGTAGAAAAAGAATTATGTGCACCATGGGCCTTTCACATTAGGCCTGCTACATTCTTTAATGTTGTTTTTCCCAGCATGCAACAGCACATAGTTTGACACAAAGCTCCCTTCAAGTGCCTCTTCATTTTAAAGACATGGCTCTTAAATAAGCCATGAACGTCCAGACTTTGCCATATCTTCTCCTGCATGTTGTTTTGATCCATTTGATGTAAAAGGAGAAAGCTGCCTTTGTTATGAACTGAAGGAAGATTTAAAGGTAGATCATGTATTGCTCCTGTTCAAAGCTGAAGGTGTGGTTGAGTGCTGAGCCTCACTGTTTTTGGCTTTCTTTTTAGAGGCTTCTAAAATGGGACCAAATGTGAAAATGTGCTCTAAATACCTATGTACACTGGCATTTTCATGTGAACTCTGGACAATGTCTAGATACATTGTCTGGACTTGCTTTTTCACAGTTGTAGCACACAGCAAAATAATTTCCATGTTAAACATTTTCTCACCAACTGGAAATACTCAGTGTGGTTTAGACAATTTAGACAGTCTGCCTGGAGCAACTTGGGGTTGAGGGTCTTGCTCAGGAACCCAATGGTGGTATGTTGAAGGTAGGATTTAAATCCATGACCTATCCACTAGACAACCACCACCTCAGTGTAAGTTGCTCTGGATAAGGGTGTCTGCCAAAACCCACTTTAGAGTGTGATGGAGGTTGGACATGGTGCAGTCACATAGATGGTTTGCCATTTGGTCATAAACAATAGAGTCTTATCACATTAACTGAATTTTCAAGACCATCTTGTGTCTCCAGTTAAACATTTTTGTCGATGTCTTTGGTTTTTTCTTTCAGTTTTCCACCAGTTGCATAGGACAATCATCAGCATACCCTCTCACTTGCTGTGAAAAAATGACCTGCTTTATTCACAAATGGCCTCAATCAGAGATTATATGGACGTTGTGCAAGGGGGCCTCCAAGGTAAAGGCTGATTAAATAACTATTTGGACATTTGCATTGATACACACAGTTCCTCTGCACAATGTCTAGAAAAGGTACCAAAAGGGGCCTATGTTCCTTTTGTCATGCCTACTTTATCAGTGAATAAAGTAATGTGTAATTTGAATGACCTGCTACTCTATCATTGTTGACTGTCCTATTCATATCCTTGTCCTTACTATTGTAAGATTGGACATTCTTCATACAACATCTTCATACAACATTCTTCATACAACATCTTCATACAACATTCTTCATACAACATCTTCATACAACATTCTTCATACAACATTTGCAAAGCTCATTCAATTAAGGAAATTTTAGTTCATAGGTTTTTTGTGAATGGTTTTGTGCAATCTGAAATAAAAATTTCAAATGATATTATTTTATGAGGGACAATTAAGATGCAATTAAGCTAAGATTTTTCAGGAAATGTTTTCATTGTCATTAAACGTACCTAAGCCACACAAACTCAGTAATATAGTATTTTGAACTACAAACTTCATGTTATGTTGTGACTAATCAAAATGTACTAGAATGTCTCACAATGTTTCTGATTACGTTTTTCTAGCATTCTGCAAAGAAACAGCTGCTTTGAGAGAATGCATTCGCGGAAAGGTCAACTTTAAGTAATAATCAGCACATTTTTTGGAATACTGTAGTGCTCAGAAGTCAGTTGACTGATTGTACTGAAGTTTCATACCCTAAGCAACTTACACCAACTTGTTTTTGTACATAGTGGGCTATTATAGAGGTGAGCAGTGATAAAACAGTCCAGTTTGCCTGAAGGCTGTACAATAGTTTTTTACCTAAAGTAAATTTGCCCCTGATAGAAATTGGTGAACACAGCACACCAACTGAAGCAGGGAGCTGCCATCAACGAAGAGCACCCAGGAAACAGTGTGTGGTGATGGTACCTTGCTCAAGGGAACCTCAGTGGTGCCATTAGCAGTTGGAATTCAAACCCACAATCTTCTGATTGCAGGGGCAACTCCCAAACCACTAGGCCCCCCAGCTACCCCATTTCACAGTAATGAAATGAATAATGGTCTTTCCTATATTGTTCATCTCCTAATGTTTCCTTTCTATTATAAGCTGGAAATTGCCACTTTTTTATGTTAGAATGATTGAATTATGGGTTATCTATTTTATTCATTGCACAGGCCCAGGTATTATCTGGCACTTTAATCACTAATGTCCCTGATTTAGCCTTTTAATTAATCATTATCGTCTGCGGAAGACAGCCATGAAGCTACCTCTAGGCTTTCTGTTATTCTATTTCAGCTCACTGCTAATTAACCGTTCTGTCTGGTTTTCACCGTGGTTTGAATAATGAATTAAACATATGTATGGGAATCTCTCTCATGGGTCAGATAAGGGATCTCACCTGCTAGCTTTGTGGGAGATGCCCTGTCCTGATCTGAAACCAGTCTCTCTGTTTTTCATGTAATACTAATTTAATAGAATTTGTAGAGGTATTCCTGGATCCAGATGAATGACAACAGAATCCCAGAACAGCAGTCTAACTGACCAGCTGACCAGTTGTTTTTTAATGTTGGACTTCAGTGTTAAATCATGAATGTTTCTGGACCTCACTGGAACATCGGTATAATTGTTAATTACAAAAAAGAGAATTATAAAAGCATTACATTCTTACATCCTTCATTTGTATATACTCTTATCTGAAGAACCTGGCAAATTAATGTATAAAAGTGCATATTTCAGTCATCTATAACTGTATGAAAAGTTAATGCAAATAAATCAGTACCTTTTTTATCCAAAGCAGAACTACACAAAACACCATCACTTGGAACCAGAGTGAAGAAATAAGGATCAGGGTGCAGCAAACCAACTAAACCCTTTTAAGTGATGAGGTGAATCTGGTGTGACTAAGCAATACAATCATCAAACTGGGAGGGAATCTGGTCCTTCAGGGCGTGAGTTTATTAACCTTGCTTTATCCAATCAGAACAAGCTTTGTGGCACATTTTCTCATTACATTAAACGTGATTCTCCAGCAGGGTTTTTAAACCTGCTCTAAACACTGCTAATGATGGGTGGTATGGGTGGTAGTAGCCTAGTGGTGAAAACACTTTTCTGTGAACCTGATGACCAGTTGCAAGCCACACACACCTCCCCCACCACTTTCTACCATTGTGTCCTTGAGCAAGACCCTTAACCCTCAGTGTCACCAGGGGGACTGTCCCTGTAAATAATGACCTTAAGTCACTCTGGATTAGGGATGGGTATCGTTAGAATTTTTTCAATTCCAATTCTGATTCTGGTTCTTATCAATTCCCCATTTTGATTCCACAATGGTAGTATCAACTGACGTAATTTAATCAGGCTCAGAATCAGAATCACGTCTATTGGCCTACTGGAGCAGCAGCAGCTCTGTAAGAGACATATGGGTGTGGTGTAGGCACATGTACACACGTATTTTTACATATTGTTGTTTTATACTATTGTGCTTGAGAGACACCGTCAACCAAAATCAAATCTCTTGCATGTGTTCGCTCACATACTCGGCCAATGAATGCGATTCTGATATGGTGACTGGCGCTGCACGATGAACTCTGTGTCCAAAGACACTGGACACTCGCTGTGTCTGCTGCTTGCGTTGATGTGCGCTGACTAAACGGCCAAACTTACTTCATCAGCATCGTATCAGGAAGCGTCTTGTGTAAAACCGCGCACTGCGTCAGTTGACGCACACAGCCATTATAGGTATAGCCAGTTAGCTGCCATTCTAGTGTTAAGAATCGATTTACAGAACCAAAATAAAAGACACACTGAGTACCAGGTACCAGGTATTTTCGAATTTCGGTTCCCATCCCTACTCCGGATAAGAGTGTCAGCCTAATGCCTTTTTACCATTATGTTGTGTTACTTTGTGTTGTATTTTATACTTGTATTTGCTCTGGTTACTTGATTTTGAAGACACTGGGCACATGTAGCAATGCAAATTTCCCACTTGTGGGACTAAAAGGTTTATCTTATCTTATTGTATCTTATCTTACACGGGTGTGATAATAGACGTCAATGGCACACCTGTGTGATGCTACATGCTTAAGCGTTAATTCTCAAAAAAGAAAAGAAAGCATATTGGTGCCTTCCTAAAACACTTTTGTATTATTTGGGGCTGATGGTGGCCTGGTGGTTATGGACTTGCCCCTGCAATCATAAGATTGTGGGTTCAAGTCCGAATTGCTAGTGTCCTAACTGAGGTACCCTTGAGCGAGGTACCGTCCCCACACACTGCTCCCCAGAGCCCCTCTTTGGTGGCAGCCCCCTGCTTCACTTGGTGAATGAGTTAAATGCTGTGGTGTGGTGTGTTCATGCGTGACTATGAAGGGCCAGTTTATTTCACTTCATTTTAATTTACTACTGGTCTAAAAGCATGACATGCAGAATGAACACTGAACTTCTTTTTCTTGTGCTACTTTCTCAGTTAGTACAGGAAATCTTACTGTAAACCGCTGCCGTACTTCAGCCTCCAGAAGCCACTGAGATAGAAAACAGAATCTGACACCCTCTTTTCTCTCTAATCGAGCTTAAAGGTGATCAATAAGATGACAGACACCGGCCTCCTTATTCTCCCCTCCTGAGAGTGAAGAAATGTTCTTCATGCCCCAGATTTGGAGCTGCAGTTTGCCTAAATGTGGACTGTCTCATCCTGGCTTAATGGGGTCAGGAGAGGTCAGTGAAAGAGAAATGGCCAGGCTGTTTCAGGTAACCTCAGCTCAGATGTTATTTATCTTCCTTTTGATCAATCAGGACTGACAATGCTATTGGTGTCAACCTTGTTTTTAAAAACATAATTAAACCTCTTGAGGCGACTTAGTTATAGCATCAAAGAGATGGAATGCCACATTAAATGGCCAGCCAGGGATTGTGAAAGGATAGTTTGTGGTATTGTGACAATAAAAAGCCTTTAGTTAACAGCAATGGTACTATAGTACACAAGGAGATTTAGCAGCAAATTGCATTGAAAAGGACATCCCCCGATTAGTCCAAAAGCTTTAATTAGTAAAAAGGTGAAAGATTATGGTCATCGTGCAAGGACAATTAGGCAAGGGCAATTAGGATGTTTTCAAAAGCTCCTAATTGCATTTTAAAGCGGAAAACAGTGCTTGTATAGTTTATGTATGAAACATGTTTGAACCAAAAGGTCAATCAATGAAATGATAATCAGGTTGAATTAAAGATAAGAACAAACAATAAATAAATATAATGCTACTGAGTAAGTTTATTTACAATGTAAATAAACAATAATTAAATACAAAAATCTGAACATAAATACTTTTTATAGAAATACATTTATAAAGGATCAAACGAAATACCATTATAACAAATAACAAAACCCACCACACTCAGATGGCTAAATAGACTAGAGATAAAAATGGGCCATAAGATTATATTTACATGTCAAAAAAGGTAGCAGATGTGATGAAAGCAACTGAAATGGAAATGAAATATTCTCTAAAATAAGTACATTAAAAAAATCAATATATATCCTGCCAATAAAACATACGTCACTGCTATGTTTGCTTTCGGCTCTTCGCAAAACCTCAAACAGAGGTGCAAAAGGAATCCTAAGCAGCGGCTTCACTGAAATGTCAGAGTATCGATTCATTTTAAAGAGTGATATTGGTTGAATATTGATGAGTGTGGTCCTGCTTTCCCTGCTCGCGAGTGGAGGCAAGTGGATTTAGATGGAAACTGAAGAAAATATGGGTGAAGTATTGGGAGATGAACTGCAGTCCAGTGTTTTCTAGAGATATTTACTCTATTAGAGCAAACATGATGACATCCATATACAAGGCTACTGCACTGGCTGCTAGCTGTGTATCTTTATAAAACATTTTCAAAATCTATTTTCATTCATCTATCTTTCCACCCATCCATCCATCCATCCATTTTTAAATATTTGTGATATTTTTTGCCTTTTATTTGCCATGCTGATTTTATGCAGCGGTGGAAGTATTCAAACACACTCCCAGTGCTTTTATACATATATTTATGAACATGAAACATCTTTTGACTTTTCTTTTTTGAATTATGAAAAGTCTTTTGACTTCTTTCATATCAATATAAACAAATTTGTATGTATTTATGAGAATAGGCAAAGTTATTTTTAAAACATCTAAATAGTCTAGGAACTGTACAGTCAAAGGGAATAGTTCATTATGTTCATAAATATGACGTATAAATGCATTGCGTGTGTGTTTAAATACTATCACTGTGGGATGAAATCAGCATTGCGAGGCATGGCTAGTTATAAAGACCATGGACTTTGTACTTATCAGTAAAATGAAAAGTATGCATTCATAATCATGAACAAATATCTCTGTACGGAATAAAACTATAGGGATTTCAAATGTACATACATTTAAATGTTTATATGCAACTTGCTGCAGAAATGTTTTCATGTAGACTGCAATTGGTGCATGAAAGCAGTATAAAATATGCAGCTATTGGTTAGGAAGATTTCAGACAAGAAGTGGACATTATAGTGAATGTGAAAAAACAGAATCCAGCTGCAGTCAAATGGAAAAAGCTACAGAACCCCAGCAAGGACCTTAAACACCACTGTCATCCCAACTGGCTCAATTTATATACAATAGGAAAATTCCCAGATTGTTATTGTTAGTTAAAATGCCTTTGTTTATGGTTATAAATACATATACTTTTGTTTATATGTGCAGGCAAAAGACGTTGTGTGTGTATATCTGAAGTGGCAATATGTATTAGAAGCATATTAAAACAAAAAATATAGGTGCCTAAATATTCCTTCTGTATGCTCAGCTATTCCTCTGATTGGCCTCTAAGCAAGGCAGAAAGTCAGAGTGTGAGCCGGCTTGTCTGTCTGTTGCAGTTTGACATGAGGCTTGCAAACAAGTTTCAGTTATTGCAGGTGAGTTTTCCAATACACAGAAAACCCTGCAGGAGATCATTGTTACAAAAGCAGGCATATTTCTGGAATATGTGAAAAGATTGTGAACCCTTTTGCCAGCTCCTGTCATTACCAGAGAAAGAACATGCCTTTATGTAGCATCTGTGCAGTTTCATGGTTCATGGTTTTCCAGCTTTGACCCACCTGATTTGTTTAGTTTTAGAATAGTCACTGGCACAGTTAAAATGTGTTGGAATGTGGAAAATGCAGAATAGTGTGGTGTAGCAGGCAGTGCTGCCATGTGACCTTCTGCTGCCCTAGGAGAAACAGATTTTTGCCGCCCAAAACTTTTGATGTCCACACCATATTTGATGATGCAATAATAGTACTCCCGCAACGGGCATGGGAGGGATGGGATAACATACTTTGAGGGGTGGGTTGGTGGAAGTACTCAATACTTAATTAACTAATATATTTCTAATGACTCGTAAATAATATAACATTGTAAATCTTTAATTTGCGGTGTTTGCATTAGTAGCATATTAACCTCAGTGTATTAATAAAACAATAAAGCAATGAATCTGTAACAGATAATATTCTCAGGACTTTTCACAGACCACAGTCATAAATAATGACCCCTTTATCATGAAGAAATACCAAACCTAATATTCAGCAGAGATTCTTTATTCACCTGTGCACTGCTACTTAAATGTAAAACCTAACATACTTTATATATACAATCTTAATCTTAATCTAAACAGTCATAATCTAAACTGTTTTATTGACAGGACAAATGAAGAGCATTGATTATCTCATTAAAAAAGCACCTGTCCAAAGCAGCAAGAGAACAGTCAGTGTTAGGAATGTATCTGTTGGAAACAGGAACAATGAACAAGCATTCAAGTCTGAACTACTTTTATACAAGGAGCAAATTGTGACGGCTAGACAACTGGGTTAGAGCATCTCCAAAATCAGCACATCTGATGAGTGTTCCCAGTATTCAGTGCTCTGTACCAACCAAAATGAGTTCAAGGAACCAGTGAGCCAGGGACGGGGTCATGGGTACCCAAGACTCACTGATGAATGTGAAAGTGAAGGCTAGGTCACCTGGTCCATTCCAACAGAAGAGCTACCATAGCTCAACCTGCTGAAAATGTTATGCTGCCTTTGACAGACATGTTTCAGAACATACAGTGCATTGCACCATACTGACCGCTTTCCACCTCTGAAAGAGAACCTGGAAACACTACGAAAAGAAGGAGTCAATGGAGACAGTGTGATACTCTGGGCAATGATCTGCTGGGAAACCGTAGGTCCTGACATTCATGTGGATGGTACTTTGACACATACAATCTAAATGCCATGGCAATGGCATTCTCTAATGGAAACGATCTCTTCCAGCTGGTTAATGTGCCCTGACACGCTGCAAAACAATGTTTAGGAATGGTGTTAGGGACATGACATATGGGTGTGATGTAAGTACATATACGCCAGTATTTTTACATATTGTTGTTGGTTTATACGGTTGTACTTGAGAGACACCCTCGACCGGAATCAAATTGCTGTGTCTGTTGGCTGCAGCTTGCATGCATGTGTGCCGGCAGGCTGTAGGACTAAACGCCCGAACTGCAGCAGCGTTGTATCAGAAAGCGTCTTGTGCAAAACTGGGCACTGGGTCAATTGACGCACTAAGCCGTAGGCATAGCCAGTTAGCCGCTGTTCTACTGTTATTAAAAGCCACAGGTAGCCACAACATAAGGATGAAAGAGTTGCATGCAGCCCCAGAGCTGCGGGTTGCCGACCCATGCGTTAGAATTTGGGTGTGAGTGAGTCGTGTTGCCATAGTGATGTGCAACTTAGGTCTGCTTTGGTTGTGCCTGAATGAAGAAGAGTGGAAGGGCATAAAAAAAAACATACAGAAAAGCTGAATCATTGATTGTATGCACGCCATTTAAAACATTGCATTATTATATAGCTTGACTGAACATCGTTTGGATCCAGATGCGGACCGTGGTCCGCCTATTGAGTACCCCTGCTATAGAACATCATTGCCCCAGAACCACAGGCCATTTGCTTTTCACAGCTAGATATGCATGACCTGAGGTCTGGACTGGACACAACTATCCCCACTAAGGTGAAACACCTTTCAGCACTCACCTCTTCAACTTGTGGATTATAAAAGCTTTCTACCACAGAATGGAATCAAGAACTTCTACTTGCACTTCAGTTTTTGTCCTTCTTACAGATAACAAGACATATGGTGATGATGCTGCTTGCCAGCTGGTAGCCTCAAGACATCAGACCTGCTGCTCAGTGATCTTCCCACTCTGAGCTCCTTCCCACACTGTCTGAGAATTTTTTAATATAGTCAGTTCCTTTGGGGCCCATCACTGGCCATCTCTGAGGTTGTGGGGTTTGTGTTTTGCCCTTGTGGTTGGGATTGCTTCTTATTATGAATATGTGAAAATATGTCTATGGAAATGTACTATTGTGTAAGATGGTACTTTGGGGATAAATCAATTAGTAATGGAATCCACTTCAAAGGTCACTTGTGTAAGTAGACAAGAGGAAATATGCAAGCATTACTACTGGGAGTAAGATAAACTGTTCATTATTCATAGGACTTAAACCTGCCTAAAATTACTTAATGGGCATAAAGGGACTGTTTTGCCAGTTCAAATTAGGCTGAATCATGGGCTGCTCTTCCTAGGGATTCTCCAAGTTTTTATTCATGAACATGAATGTGTGACTTTGTCAAAAAAAATAAACAGTTTAATAAATATAAAACCTGCAGTTCTTTGTTTCATTAAAATGAACTAGTGAACTTGGGTAATGTTATTTATATTACATTTTAAAAAGGGTTACAAATGATCATTAAGTTCCCAAACCATTTACTCTTTAGGAGTCATTAGTACTGAATCAGTTACTTAATACTTAATGAATTTGCGGTGTTTGCATTATTAGCATGTTAACCTCAATGTATTAATAAAACAATAAAGCAAAGTATCTGTAACAGATAACATTCACAGGACCGTTCACAGACCATCGTCATAAATAATGACTCCTTTATTATGAAGAAATACCAAACCTAATATTCAGCAGTATTTCTTTATTCATCCATGTACTGCTACGGACTGTTAAAGACAATCAGTTACACTTTTTGTGACTTTAGTGAAGTACAACAGGCAGAAAATGTGTCTTCTAAAACTCCAACATAAAATGAATTACTTCTGCCATTTATTAATTATTTACAAGGGTTGATCTTCCTCAAGATAGGAGGACTATAGTATCCACGCACATTAAATTAAGCTGCCATGACTCCACTTGCAATTCTAAAAAGTCTTCCTTTGAACATGCAAACCACTGGTGACGTGACATTTTAGTATCCCGTTCATGCTTTTCCCTTATATGTTTTTTTTTAACAATGGCTATAGATCAAAGACACAATTTAAATGCATGGATTATACCAATCCAGCAATTAACATAGGATTTTCATGCCTTTTTAAATCTTCCAGTGCTGCTCTTTGCACACACTTTAAAATATGAAATGAGATGGTCCAGAACTGCTTTAGTCTGGGATTTTGCGGGAGCTGCGTCATTGAATTCATGACATATTTATTAAAAACCCTCAAATTGAAAATGTTCCACTATCTATAGAAGTGTCCAGGGTAGCCCAGAACATATGAACTCATGAAATATTGTAGATATCATTTCAAATAATTTAGTTACATCTTCATATATGTGAGTGCATGGATGCCATCTCAGAATGAAGTTAGACTCTTTCTGAAGCTCCATAACAACTTGGCCATCGGTGAAGTAGTGTATTGATGGTCTGTGGACACAAAAGGAGCTAAATGAGTTGAGCGTGTCTTGCCTGGTGAGAGCACTGAACACGGCAGTTGCACACGGGGGCGAGTGGATAGGAAAGGAGGGGTGGATGGCATAATCTAATTACGTGGACACAACTTAATTCAAGCCCAACAAAGGGCCAATCGATGATAAGGAAGTGCCGGCAAGTAGCTTTGACACCAGTCAATTGGTTATGTCAGTGTCCAGCGCAGATGGTGCATGCTGGCACACAGTCAATTGAATTAGCTAGTACTTCTTCTGGAGAAAGGAGAGAGCCCCTGCTTTCTCTCTCTCTCTCTCTCTCTCTCTCTCTCTCTCTCTCTCTCTCTCTCTCTCTCTCTCTCACACACACCCCCACACACCCCCACACACACACACACACACACACACACACACACACACACACACACACACACACACACACACACACAC
>JBBPDC010000109.1:32799158-32814854 GCA_037974485.1 Hemigrammopetersius urotaenia
CTCTCTCTCTCTCTCTCTCTCTCTCTCTCTCTCTCTCTCTCTCTCTCTCTCTCTCACACACACACACTCACACACACTCACATACACACACACACACACACACACACACATGCACTCTCACCTATTCATTCTTCCTCCCTCTCTCTCTCTCTCTCTCTCTCTCTCTCATAGTGAATAGACAGTGTAATATTAAGCAGGAGTGGCACACTAGAGTCAGGTGCCTTATCACGAAATCAATACTCACATATAGAGGTTCTGGGGCTTCACCCTCCTCGCCCTCCCCCTTCCCCCAACCACCCCCACACATGCATCTGCTGAGAGGGATAGTGAAATGTGAAGCTGCGGCAATGTTACATCAGTCTATTAAATTAGAAAACTGCCAGATAGGTGGAAATCGTATTTAGCTACTGATGAAAAACTTTTAGCATCGTAAATGGGTGGAAAAGTCAAATGGATTCAGACAACATTAAATCATAGTCATCAGAATGACTCATGTGGAGGCGCTGCAATGCCAGGAAACAAAACCCACAACTGAAAAACGATGTGCTAAAGGTATATTAAGAAGATTTTTCCCATTAAACTCTGTGGGATTCGTCCGGCAAAAAGTGCATTTCTTATGAGTAAAAGGAATAAAAAGAAGCATTAAACATGGGCAATAAAGGTCTGCCATTGTTCTTGAAATGCAAATGTATAATATAAAAGATATATTCAGCTTTGTTAGCAGCAAAGCAGTAACTGAGAGGTAAACCAAGTGAAGCAATGCAAAGGTATAAGGCTTTTAATTACCTGCTGGGTTTATGACACAAGAAATTGAATAGATCAAAAATAAGCAAATTAAAACCTTTCTGAATCTGCTAAAGGCTTAAACCATTTGAGTATATTTTCTTCAGACACACAAAGTCTGTGCTTTAGAAATAATTGAAAGCAGTGCAAAGTCAGTGTCTCTTTTTGGGGAGGGAAAGAGGTTTGGGGGCCAGCTAGGAAGCATGAAAAAACAGTGGCCCTTTTGTTATAGAGGTAAATAAGTAGGTAAATAAAAACATATTATTTTGTGATTCCTTGCATTTAACTGCTTAGCTGACAGAATATCACAGTAGGTACCTGCTAATTAGCCACACACCTGCCTTGTGCAGTACTCTCTGTGGATATCTGAGGTGAGTGTGTAACATTTTAGCTCTTTCTGTTGTTACATTCACACTGGTCTACAAACATTTTTGTTTACTAAAGACACTTTTCCATAGGTATACAGAAACCATGCTGTACCCAAACCGTACTGTGATGGTAGGGAACTTGCAGAACTCTTTGATTTTCCAGTGTATTTCAGCCCACTAACAGTGTTTATGATGTGTCAGCAGTGCAACTCTCTCCCCACAATTTATGGCTGGTCATCATCTCAAAACCACGTCCACTGAAACAGCGGGAAGTTTTTTCAGTCAGAGCTTCACTTGATACTGTAGTCTTTTATTAATTATAATCTCATTTGAGTTTTTAATTTTTCTCTGCATTCTTTAGCTGTGCAAAAACCTAACCCAGCTAACTTGTTAGTGATGTCCTAGTACTCCCTTTCTCACCGTGTTAAAAATAAATTTGTTAGTGTCATAGAAAACTCCATCTCCAGTCCAAATAGATTGTAGTGCTTGTACTTTGTCACCTTCACATTTGATGGTTTGTACCAACTTTCCATGTTGTGAGGTGTGACAGCACGGGTTTGGTTCAGGTATGAGTTGTTTAATTTGCGACGGTTCCTTGTGCCAGTGGTATAGTGCCATTAGATGAAATAGAGTACCTTTATTGTCATTGTAGATGTCACTACACTGTAGATCTCCAAGTACAAGGAGACTGGGTGTGCAGTTTTCTATTAAAAATATAATGCACCAATCACTCATAAGATTAAACCCACTGATGGGTGAAGTGAATAACATCAGTAACATCTCATTACAGTGGCACTTCTGTCTGGGGGAGGAATACATCAGACACTAAATGAATGGTCAGTTCTTGAAGTAAAAATATAGGCAAGTTTAAGAATCTTGGGAAGGAAGAACAACTGATAAACTGGCAACAAGTTCACTGAAGCAGATTGGGAATGAAGACTAGCCCATCTGGTCCAGTCTGACAGAAGAGATACTTTTGTACAAATTGCTGAAAATGTTCATACTTGTTCAAGAAATATTGCACAAATCTTGCTGGGTATGGGTTTGTATGGCCATCAAACAAGTCAGAATGGTCATACTTACACCTATCCACAACCAAAAATGCCTAAAAAGGTTGCATGATTATGAGAACTGGACCATGGAGCAATGGAAAAAGGCCTAGTCTGATAAATGCATGTCTTTTATCTTTGTGAGGACAAATGGGTGTGTGCATGTTGCTCATGCTGAGAAGAGATGGCACCAGGATGCACTATGGGAAGAAGGTGAGGAGGTTTATGTTTATGGCATTTAGCAGACGCTCTTTTCCTGAGCGATATACATCAGGAGCTGAACGTAGTGTGATGCTCTGGGCAGTGTTCTGCTGGAAAGCCAGTGTTCTGCTGGCTTTCATGTGGTTGTTATTTTGATAGGAACAACATATGTAGACCTTGTTCCAGACCAAGTTCACCTCTTCATGACAACAGTATTCCCGTTCAGGAGAATACTGATAATTTGTGTTGGCACACTGCATTTTTCCCCAGATCTTAATCTAAACGAGCACCTTTAGGATGTGCTGGACAAACTAGTCCAACCCTTGGTGACTCCACCATGCAACTTATTGGACTTAAAGGGTCTGCTGGTAAAATCTTTGCCTTCACAATATTAGGCAGGTGGCTTTAAAGTCATGTCTGATTGGTGTATACAATAAATACAATACAATACAGTTCAATAAATATTCTGTTTAGTGCAATATGCAATGGCACGCTCAGAATTAGTTTAATGTAGTTATGCAAGCTTGATGTTATATTAATATACTTCCAGTGCATATATCCTCTTATATGCATGCACACATTTACATGTCTTTTCCTATGCATTAAAATGGACAAAATACTATTTACAAAAGATATCCAGACATCGCAAACTTGTGACATTAGTATTAGCTGTAAAGCTAATTAGCAAAGCTGTTGTTGGCAGTTACAGATTAGAGAAGTCGATGGTGAGAAGTAATGAGCTTTTAACAAGGCTGGATTTTATTTTTGGCCCTTTCCCATCAGTAGTCTGTCTTCTATTACAAAAGTTATGAGGGTTCCTGTAAGTCTTTCATAAAAAGTCCTCCCTAACATGTAAAGCTGTTTGAAATCACTACAGTGTTAATTTTAGTTAATCTTATCTCAAACTTGCTATAAAATATCAAAATTGCTATAAAAGACCTATATTCATATTTTGAAGAGTCAAACATGCATGTCTGCACTGAGTGTAAAGCCATTTTACTTTCAAAACCCATTTCACTTATCCTTCTAAACGCTCATTTCTCTTACTGAATGTTTTAGTCTTTTAGCATCAAGGCTACCAGGTAGCTGGAGCTGAACATGTGATTGACAGTCCAACAGTAACCAAGAGAAGTGAGACTTGCAAATGGTAAAAAACAGTGTTCTAGGTAAACTATCCCAAAATTGAAATGAAAAAGACAAGACATTTTGCATTATACTGCCATACGTATGCTATTTAACAGGCTCATATAATGGATTTTTTAAAAATATAAATGTATTGTTTAACAATTGATTTCAATTGTACTGTTCAGTTTCAACACGTCCCAGTCCATGTGGTTCATAAATGGAAAATAAGTCAGAAAAATTGTTTGGAATTTACTGTGATGCCAAAAACCCCCAATGCATTTACATGTATACACTTATTCAGACAATTTAGCCGCACCCATTCACAGATTATAAGCGGTGTTTTAGGTGGACTGCTTAATATACAAAGCACCCTATTACTGTCCATTTACATAAATCTGTGGTTATTTACATGCATCAGTCTTCGGCACAGTAACACAGTTGCGTGCCTGAATTCCTGCACACACACACACGCACACACATACACATGATTGCTTCTCTTGTGAGATCACCTAAGCACTCTTCCCATTAATCTCAAATACAAAGCACTTAGCTGGACACAGTATTCTCCTGTTTCTTTCCTCACAGTAATATGCACAGTGTGAAATCCCAGAAGTCATCAAGTGGTGTTAATACAATTGTAATGATATTCTACAACTTAAATCATCACTGCTTATCCTCTTTCCATGGCAACAGTTTACAGAATCCATCTAATCTCAATGGGTCTCTTTTAAACCGTGCTGCGTACGCTGCATGCCAGGCAGTAGCTGAGTGCTCTGTGCATGAAGTAATTAAGCAGCCGCTCTGTGTGTTATTACCCTGAGGCTGCTGGTAAGGCTGCAGTACCAACAGTGACCTGTTATGCATGTTATACTTTCACACTCATGCAGGGGCAAAGACTACATTTGTGTTCACTTCTTTGCTAAATGGCGTCACATGCTTGGCTTGTTAGCATATAGCAAGCTAAGCATTTATTTCAATTGTTTGTGTTGTTAATGGCACACGTATGCTTCCTTTTACAGGAACGACAGAAGAGGTCTCTTCTGCACTCCATCTGTGCTGCTGCCGCAGCTGCTGCTGACACACTGTAAATGTAAACACTGGCTTTAATACAACATGATATCTGCATGTAGAGACTGTTCCCTGGAAAAGTGTTAAAACATGCAGCAAACATCTTACACCATTTGTTTGGAAAATTACGTGATGTCACAGTTGTCAGATCAAGTCAGTGAAGCGATGCCACTTCATAATACATTGTTACAGTGAACAAAAACAAAGAAAGAAGCAGATACACAAAGATTTCTGCATCAGTTTCAGGAGCAAATTTACAACATCCTGCCCAAGTGTTATGTACAAAACTGTTGCATGGGCCTAAATGTGGAGATTATGCCGTTTTCTTGGTGAAATGTCTCTTCCTCATGTATATGCATTTGAGGGAAGGTCACACAAAATGTGGGAGGATCACACGCAGTGTGAGAACATCTGAAACATGCAGCTAATCACATATTCTACTTCATTTATTCAAATTGGAGCAGCTCGCAGAGGACAGTTTTGCATGGATATTCCTCTGCCTTTAATCCCTTAGAATGCAAGAAGCACAGATCCGTTCCAGGAGCATAACAACTGGTGAATCACCATCATCACCAAACAATTCCATATGGAAGTTACCCTGGTTTGTGCTCGAGGTGTCAGATGTCATGCTGGGCTTTGTTTGGTGTTCCCATGTCACATAGAACTAAAATCATTAAAAAAAAAAATGTAATAAAAATAAAAAACACTACTGAGCTTTTTAAAATGATGTTACATGCAAGTAAACATAAATAACAAAAATGACACACATTTCTTTTTTTAGATCTTAGAAACATGGGACAAAGGGGGCAGGGTGCAGAAGGAAGGGGGTCTGGAGAGTGGCTTAGTGGAGGCGTGCCAAAAGAAAGTGCAGCAAAAGGTGAGCGTGTAGGAGAGTAAACCCTGGTTTTAGACTATAATAAACTGTTTATATTTACTGAAAACAGATTTTACTGTTATGCTCTCAGTTGTAACAGTTAAAGCCAGGTGTGAATTTGCATCAAGGTCTCAGAAAAAAAACTTCTGAGAGACTTCCTTTAACAAGGGGTGCAGCAGCAGTGGCTAGATGAAGCTGGCGTATTGTAAGGATGTTTATCATCAGAGGTGCATATGCGTGAGATGATGCAGCGCAGAATGCGCTGTGATGAGGCCACAGTTTTTGCACAGAGTAGGATTGTGTTGTTATTTCCGAAACTCAATTCTGTGGGAGTAGAATCACACCACTGGAGAATGAAGTGGTGGGAAAGAAATTCGTTTATTAACATTGCTATCTTTTCATTAAAGAACTTTCATATTCTTGGTTGTCTTGAGCTTGATGACTCTGTTATTCCACTGTGACTTTAAAAATCCTGCGCTTTAGGAGTCTGTGATCTCACTGTGATCTTAGTGAGCCTAATCTACGTTATGTTTAGACAAATTGTAATTGCATATTGTGGGTCACTTTGTATTGTGCTTATGCATACAACTGACCAATGGACTTGATAGACATGAGCATACATAGACACACACATACACATACACATGCACACTCAAGTACACAAATTTTATTATTGGCAAGGCATTCAGTTCTATATCCCTACATACTGTCATTTATAGTGGATCATTTATAGTTATCAGGGACATAGACATTCCTCAGCTCAGCTTCACTAACCTACTACTCCCATTACAAAGATCATGTATGGCTTACAGTCTAGTCACTTCTTCTCCAGAACACTTTTGTGCACTTCATGATTTATATTGTTTGTAATACGTAAAACTCAAATTGATAGAAATTATGCAATAATATCTGTCAAGAAAATGCCAACATGATGTATCAAAAATTGTCTTTTGTCCTTAAAGTAGAGCTAATCATAAAAGGCTAGGCTGTAGTGATAGGCAGGACAGCTTTGTTGAAAGAGTTAGTAATTCTGATTTGACTTTCAGTAAACATATTTGTCTTTGAAGACACATAATTGTAGACAAACAATGCACTGTAATCCTTAACTTGCAGGACTTGCAGAATATGCTTTCAACATCCTGGTGGCAGATATAACACTCCTTCAGAGTCCCTGCCTCAACAGGCCCAGACTCTACCCATATTACATTTAATACTACGGCTACATATATATAAAGTCTACAGATTGTAGACTAAAACCGAAAATTCTTAGCAGGAAAAATCCTCAAATAATACTGTGAGTCATTGTGACCAAATGTCAGGTCCTTCCTTTCCTTTTCATTTCCACAATATCTTAAAATAAAGCCTTGAGCTGTCCAGTGCCACACTATGAGCGATCCACACAAAATAGTCCTCTCATCATGCTGTAGATTTTCCCCATGCTGTCGTGTCCCGGTGAGGAATCAGCTTAGTACCCCACTCCACTCACAGCAGGGACATATTACCACATGTCAGCAATGCACTACATGACCAATAGTGCAGCTGAGAAAAGATGAATCAGCACTACCATGACGATACATCCTCAAAACCCTACCTACCAACACTGTTATTACAGCATTGCAACAAAAGAGCATGTAGCCAAATGACGGTTAAAGTGAAAACATACATACACACTCACACATGCATACACACAAATATATATCAGAATCAAAAAATGTAATTGTTCTTAAATGGCACCTATATTAGGCAGCAATCGATCAGTCTGTTCTTGAAGTTGATGTGATGTACAACTGGATTAGAGCATATCTAAAATTATGAGGTATTGTGGGGTGTTCCCAGTTTGCTTTGGTTGGTACTGAGCAAAAGTGGAAGGACAACCAGTGACAGGGTCATGGCCACACAAGAGTGATGTGTGTGGGGAGCGAAAGCTTGTTCATTTACATTTACATTTATGGCTTTTAGCAGACGCTTTTATCCAAAGCGACTTTCATTCCCTAACTACAGGGGACAGTCTTGGGGTTAAGGGTCTTGTTTAGGGACCCAGTGGTGGTATGCTGAAGGTAGGATTCGAACCCACGACCTCTTGATCTGATCTGAAGTATCCTACCCACTGAGCTACCTGCACCTCCACCTTCATGTGGTCTGAACACACAGAAAGAGATAATGGAGCACAAACTGCTGGAAATATTAATCTAGGCAATGATAGAAAGGTGGATAAGCAGTGCATCACAGATTGCTGTGTATGGAGGTGTGTAACCCCAGACCAGATTGTTGCTTCACTTATAACTTAAAACACTCTCACTTAGCTTCCATATTTTACCTTTAACTTGTGTTCCTTGTTTAAGTAGTTAAGTAGTACTCCCATTTAGATTTGTTTTTAACTTTAAGAATTGTACATATTTTATAATTTGCCACAGTCATAAAAATGGTGTAGTTCAGGATACATTTCACCATATGTTGTACTTGTATGACAGTGTATGTGACAAAAAAAAAATCTTGAGTTTCAAATCTGAAAGAGCCTACAATAGAGCAATGAAAGTAGGTGACCTGGTCTTACGAATCTGAATCTCATGACCTAGTTCTGGTGACTAACCAGTCCTCTCGCCTATCTCTTATACATCTTTTCCAAAATATTTAACAAATCCCTCTTAACACTTACCCTCTTAACCTTAACTCCATGAACGCATTTTGTGTTCATTTTTGTAACCTTTAGACTCAGATTCATAACTCGCGACAGGAGTTACACACAGTACACACAAGCATAATACACATATCACTGAAATCTAGAAGACTTGCCCTACACGATCGTCTAAGTCCCGTGTTTGTGCAATAAATGATTTGAGTAATTGTGTGGGCAACAGAGAGTACATTTAAAAAGGTTTCCCCCCAAAAGCACACGGCTGAAACAGAAAACATCGATATTATTTACTTTAGGCGCAAACAAAGCATGTATTCACTTCCGTGATGGTCCACACACACAAACTTGTCGTTGGATTCACTGTAACAAATTAGTCATAATTCATCATAATTTTTCCCACTGTCTTTCTATATAATAAACATATATTTATTTTCATTCTGTTGCTATATTATTATTGTTTATATTATTATTATTGCTTATAAAAATATATCAAGATTTTACTTGTTAGTTTCACATCAAATAATTACAGAAATAAGTAGCCCTGGGTCTTCTCAATAAAAATAACAACATAAGGCATGAATGGCTAGCTTGTGGGATTATAATGTTACGGCCCAATAAATAAAGGGATGCAAAAACACTCATTTAATGGCTCAGAGTTCAAAAGGTTAACTGTTTTTCTTTATTTGTGTATTAACCTCTGACTTGTGTTTTTTCTCTCTGACAAGGTTTGTTAAGGTGTGTAACTTAGCTGGTAGTAATTTGGATAAAAGCAGATGTTGATTTAAGTATAGCTTTACAGATATGAAGAACAGATGTGGACTACTAAAGCACTGATGTACGTTGCTCTGGATAAGAGCATCTGCTAAATGCCATAAATGTAAACATAAACATAGGGTTTTTTTTTTTTTATCAGTTGGACAGCCAGGCGCATGTGTGTTACACAGGATGCATTATGGGAAGAAGGCAAGTCGGTTGAGGCAGTGTGATGCTCTGGGCAATGATCTGCTGGGAAACCTCTCCTGCATTACTGTGGACCATACTTTGACACATAGCACACAACATTGTTGCAGACCATGTACACCCCTCAGTCTGATCAAGTGGGAGACAAACACATGATCTTGTGATTTGAAAGAAATATTGGGGCTGAAGCTAAACACAGAATCTCTAACTCTGTGCTGTTATTTAAAGGTATTCATTTTTATACTAGGTAATGAATCAAAGCATGGTATACATAAATATACTCTCATATGCAAAATCAGAATCAGAAAACTTTATTGATTTCAGAGGAAATTGATTAGCTTATGACTGCACAGACACAAAACTATAAATTATAAATTAACTATTACAACTCCTTGCCAACAACACTTTAGACCTTTTTTTAGCACCTGTGTGCAGGATCTATTCAAGCATTTAGCCAGAAATAGTAGCCTTAATTATTTACATTCATGTTCCCTTGAAACAGGAGGACAAATCTTATATAGTTCTAAGCAAAAGTTTGAGAATCCTGGGTAGAATTACTTTTTGTTATTTTTGTTAGTGAAAAAAGTTATATTTTAATGTACAACTGTTTCTTTCCTGAACCGAATATACTGAAAGATAAATACGTGGCATATGCAAAGTTTGAGCAACCTTTCACTCAATCCACTAGTGTTATTTGATAAGGTTTCAGACCTTATTTGACTCAATTGGCATCCAAGTCAGATATTTCCATAAAGCATTAAATGACCTGTTAAATCTCTCAGAATGTTGGTCTTACACTCAACAGCCCTACATTCATCTAAGCAGCCAACTGAGGATCTGAAATTGAAGAAAAGAGATTCCTACAAAGTAAGACAAAATGATAAAACATACAGTACACTATTTTTTTTATATTTTGCTTTGAATCACTTTGGTGTAAAAATACTATTTGATGCCTGTCAAACTCTCTTATCTTTGGCATACCTGTGAACTCACCTTTGAACTAGGCTATTTAAAGGAAGAAAATATTCCACCTCTTGTCAATATATTGCCTGCTTTTCTCTAGCATGCAAAGCCTTATGTTTTCTCTTGTGTCTTCTCAGTATCTGATCTGTGGCTGTTAATCCAGACCTTCTTTCTGTCTAGTGATTCAGATGTTAATTGCGGATTTTCTCATTTTGACTTGTTTATTGGATTCTTAATACTGCCATACCTATTAAACACACAAACTTTCACCGCATTTGGGTTTCATGTTGTGATTAGTAGTGCTGTGGATGTATGAAACAAAAATATAGATCCTTGAGTACAAAGGTCTAGCTGGAGGAAAAAAGAAGTGTTTCAGTAAAATAACCCCTTGCCAACTGTCAAGCATGAGGTTGGACCTATTATGCTTTTGGGTTGAAAACCAGTCAGTGGTACAGGATATATGGTTGAGACAGAGGGAGAACATCTTCTAGTAACAATCAATAAATCCTGATAATGTCCCACAGTCAGTGAAGAAATCGAAGGGGTACCCAGATTTTCCCATACAACTTAAAAAACCAATATGATTCCAATGGATTACTTACTGTAGACAAATAGATTAAAGCTGGCAGTGTTTAAGTGCACTGTGCCTTTTTATGGTGCAATTGGTTACTCAATTTAAAGGGGCAGAACAGAACAGCAGGAAGCACTGCTAGAATAAAATCTCACCAATCCAGCAAACAGAACAGAACAGGTCTCCAGTTGTCGAGCTTCTGCTTGAATTTCTTATTTGGTTTTACAGAACATGCTGAACAGAATAACAGGTTTAATAGCCTAGCCAAAGACGCTGGTTAACTACAAATACAAAAAGTAGACTTCACATTTGAGTTCTAATTAGGACGTACAGTACATTCTTGGAAATTATTATTTTTTCCATTTCTTTTTTTAATGCATGCACATACACGCACATACACACAAATACAGGAGTGTAAAGCTTAACTAATGCTTCACTGCTTTCATTCTCTCTAGTGCATTCACCGCTGAGCGCAAAGTAAAAGCATTTCAAATAAATAACTCTTGACAAACAAAGTGCCATTCACTTAGTGCTCTGGGAAAACTAATTACGGTTCTCACCAGCAATTCTGCTCTGAGCTCGCACCAGGGTGCGCCACCCATTGAACTTGACAGAATATGGAAAAGAGCCTCTTAAAAATGTGTTGAGTGAGACATTGAAATGTGTATCTGTTTCACTGGTGTCTTGCCCTCTCGCTAATTTTGTGTGGCGACAACAAAAGTGCAATGTGCAGCACTGAGAATGAAGCCGAAGTTCATTCATGAGCAAAGGGCACAAGGGATGATGTAATCTTTAAAGAAAAAGAGACATTGCCTAGCAAAGGCTGGAAAAGGCAAGGAAAGTAAAGATGAAGAGGCTGAAACTCATTAAAATGTCCTAAACTACTGTTTTCATGCTGATATTTTCTGTTTTAGTTGATAATGGTTACTGACAAATCCATTGGGGTTTTCATGTTGAAAGGCCTAGAAATGTGCAAAGGAGATTTTCTCAAAACATTGTCTTACGATTGCCTTAACACATCATTCTAGTCTGTAAGGAAAATATAGAGACGCATGCACTGTACAATAGTGTCATGTCCATAGTCAGCGGCCACTAAATGCCACTCTTTCTGTTTCAGTTGAGAGGACTTTTAAGTTGACATCTATTTGTGTTACACCGGATTTGAGCTTAGTTGCATCATGTGTTACAGCTGTCCGGTATTTATGTAAGTAATGTTCTGTTTTTATTGGTTGGTGTTTCATGTATATTTAGTTCAGTTTAGTTTGGACCTCGGTGTCAGGCCGCTGGCTTCTTACTCTGACTTTCTATTTAGAGTTAAACGCATCCTGTCTCCTGAGTTTGGTTTTGTATGTGTTTTGGCCCTTCTGCATTTTTTGTGTTTAAAAATAAAAGCTAGATATCTGCGCCTCCCTCTGCTACATAAATCAAACCAGTGGAAGTTTATCCATTTCAGCAAAAAAATATATTTTAGCCACCCAGTCACTGATTTTAAAGCTGCATTTTGAGGCTGAAAACATTACATTTTGTTATATTTTGATATAACTGCAACTGCATAAAAGATAGATAATTTATATTGAATGGGAAAAGAAAAACTTCCCTCACTACACTGTGATATTGTTGGCTGTTCCCTTTACATCACCAAAAGAACAATCTGGTAAATCAAGTGAATTTCAGAAATCTATGACCTGTTCATTTTTATATTTTACTCAAATTATCAGTTAATGAACATATTTTCTGCACTAATTTACCTGAACACAATTGACAGATGTAATCCCAGTTCATAAAAAAACTCTGGCTGTTACTGTTCTTATTTTTTACTTCTGAGCTAAATATATATTTAACGGCGCGAGATTCTTTTCGGAAGAATCTCGCGCGGTTAACGCCAAAATTACAATGAGATTAACGGCGTTAAAAAAATTAATCTATATATATATAATGAAGTATATGGCCTCAGGCTGAAGTGATAAAAGTGGAATAAACTGCAAGGTCACGGGAGCACATTTTCTTCCCCACTAATCAGGATCATTAATAACTGTGCTAGGCTCTTTCCCATTGGCCATTAGGGCAAAGGTCACAGTTGGAGACTGCATGCAGACACTCTGGATATGAACGCTACCTTTTAGAAATTGACCCATAAAATTATATTTACATAAATTAGACACAAAGTGTTTTGCAATATATAGAACCCCCATTTCTTATAAAAGCCCCATTTTGGAGATATTTGTAAATCTTAAAAGTAATTGGTGCCAATTTTTTGTCTTGAAAGAACTTTTCAGATAAACTAACTCAAAAGTTTTATACTATATATTTTTTTCAAATAACTGCTAGAACATGGTGTTCAAACCATGACCCGCACTTTGCTTTAAAAATATAATAAAATGTGTAGATATACACTACCAGTCAAAAGTTTGGACACACCTTCTCATTGAATTTCCTTTCCTTTTCCTTTGTATTTATTATTGACTACATTGTAGATTAATACTGAAAACATCGCATATTGCTCAGATGACAGCTTTGCACACTCTTGGCATTTTTTCACTCAGATTCATGAGGAATCAACCTGGAATGGTGTTTAATTAACAGGAGTTCTTTGTCAAGAAATCATTAGTGGAGTTTCTCTCCTTCTTAATGACTTTGGGATCATCAGTTGTGATGGTCGGTTTTGGTCCACAGTTAGTGATCCTAATCCACTACGGTTCTACTGCACATTATGGCTAGAACCACTTTATTAAGTAAAAAAACAACAGTCCATCATTACCTTATTACAGATTCTGGTTTGTTTTTTTTTGTTGTTGTTTACTGCATAATTCCATGTGTTCCTTCATCATTTTGTTTGTTTTTGACATTAATCTATAATGTAGAAAATAATAAAAACAAAGAAAAACACTGAATAAGGTGTGTCCAAACTGGTCGTGTATATAATATGCTTTCAGTCATTGCTGGGTATGAAAGATTCTCAACATGTCTGTAAAGTCTTATATTGTTTCTCAAATGTTGCATTTGTAGTTGTTTAAAGCTGTTTATACACTGGTTATCACAAAACCCGCATATCACTTGCAAGCCAAAAACAATATTGACATATTATTATAATATAAAATGCTATATAATAAAATGCTGGACACTGCTTAACGATTTTAGTGACCCAAAGGGCCTGACCACATATCCTCTGTTTTCAGTTAAGCCATATATCAACCGTATATAGAAGTCGTGTGTGTTATGGTAAGGAATATCAGTTATTTCTCTTACACAACCTTGCAGCTCAGATTCTACTGTGTATCCCTGGTGTTTTTAAATCCCCCCATGCAGTCTGTGTGTCTGACTCCATACACTCACACTTTCCTACTAGCACTTAATGAGGCTGAACAGAGAAAAGACTATGGCCTTTGAGAAAGCATGCATATGTAGCAGAAGTTTATTCAACTTTGTTCTAACATTACTTTACTGGATACTATCAAATAGCCATTTTTCACTCTGAAACACCTGCAGAAGAGCCCTGCAGTGTTATCAGTGAAGCCAAGAACAGCAGGACTTCCTTATTAATTCTCTCACTCTTGATCACAAGCTCAACTGATGTGTCAACAGGCGTCCTTTAACAAAAGTCATTCTTGTGTATGAGTGCCATGCCCAGAACAAATGAGTGAATGTAGAGTGAATGAATGAATGTATAAATTAAGAGTGAATGAATGAGCAAGCAATTGAATGAAGAGTGAATGAACAAAGAGTGAATAAAGCAATGAGTAAATGAAGTGTGAATGAATGAATGAATGAATGAATGAGTGAATAAATAGAGTGAATGAATGAGTGAACAAGTGAATGATTGAACAAGTGAGCGAACAAGTGAGCAATTGAATGGATAGTGAGATAATGAATGAATGAATGGGTGGATGAATGGATGAATGAAAGAATTCATCAACTGGATCCATATTTTACTATATTCTTCTTTAACCTGGAGAAACATATTTCACACAGTGGTGTACAGACCATAAAAACTAAACTTAAAAAACAAAGAAACTTGTCATATAATGTCAGCTACAGCTGAATGAAACTAATGAGCTAACTGTGTGAAAACACATCACAATTCCTTTAAAACCTCCAATGCTTCTTCCAACTCATGCACACATTAATTTCCAGTGGAAATATAGCATTTCCAGTCCACCTGCTTTGCATAACATTGGGAGGAAATGGGAGGACTATGGGGAGGACTATGGGAGGAAACTGGAGAACCTGGACACATAGAGAACATGTAAACTCCACGCAGAAAGACACAGGGAAAGAATGTACACTCAACAGTTTTTTTTTGCATCTAATCCTTGCAAGCTCTTTGTCACCTTTTTATCCCTTCTTAAATCTTCCTTACTCCCTGTAACTCCAGCTCTCTCACCCGCCTAGTTCTTCGATGAAAATATTGATGATATTAGAAGGTCTTTTCCTCCAGCAGTCCAGCTGCCTGCCAGGTAGAGACCTGCCCATGCCACCCAGTTCCATGGCCTCTCGCCTGTATCTCCTGAGGAAGGGTCATTATTCCTGATGTCCAGCAAATGCACTACATCCGCTTGACCCTCTCCCATCAAGCACACTACAGATGATAACATCAGATCTCATCCCGCACATCGCCTACATAATCAATGGCTCCTTAATGACTGGTCAAATCCATTCTGTTTTCAAGTCTGCAGTGGTTACATCGCCATTGCCGGTCCTAATCCCGGATGAGAAAGGAGAATCAGTCACTTTCGGAAGATCAGTATCCATTGGCACCCACAGCGACGTACTGGCTCTGAGGTCACCCTCATCCAGATGCCAGCTAAGGACTAAAGAAGAAATACGTGGTTACATCAATTCTAAAGAAACCCTCACTGGACATCTCAGGTGTCAACAACTACAGACCAGTATCTCTTCTCTCCTTTCCAAAGTCTTGGAACGTGATGTTTATAACCAACTCAGCTTGTTTCTTTTTCAAAACAGGCTTCAGGACCCTCACCAGTGCGATTCAAAGGCTGCCCACTCTACTGAAACTGCTCTACTTGGGTGGAGGTAGCTCAGTGGGTAGGATACTTGCCTCTGGACCAAGAGGTCACAGGTTCGAATCCTACCTCCAGCAC
>JBBPDC010000109.1:32855505-32873221 GCA_037974485.1 Hemigrammopetersius urotaenia
GATTTTCTGGATTTTTTTTTTCTCATTTTGTCTCTCATAGTTGAGGTATACCTATGGTGAAAATTACAGGCCTCTCTATCTTTTTAAGTGGGAGAACTTGCACAATTGGTGGCTGACTAAATAATTGGTGGAGGTGGAGGGGGAGGGGGAGGGGGAGGGGGGAGGATGGTTGAGTCCCCTTAATGTGTGTCGAAGAGAGTTTGTGACGTCATGGATACGGATGTGGGAAAAAGAAAAATGTGATGAAACACGATACCGAAGAAACAAAACCGGAGCAAAACACACACCAGACTCATGAACAGACATTAAAACTCAGATCAGTTATATAATGAAAGATGTGTGTCACTGTGATTTAATAAAGAAAAGAAATCAGCCAATGAACTCAGCTACGTGCGCTTTCAGCAATCCTTAACTATAAGTGGCTGGGTAAGAGCCAGCAAGTTCACACAGCAAGTTGTTGTTGTTGTTGTTATTATTGTTGTTATTATTATTATTATTATTATTATTATTATTCTTGTTAGGGTACCACTTTACACTAAGACTGCCCTTATAAAGGGTTTAAAAAATATTCATCATCAGTCTGTTCATTATGTTGTAGAGAGTTTATAGGTCATTGATAAGCAAGTTCTAACCATTGTCATACATTGATACAGGCTGACAGTTTAACACCCTATCTGAGAAAGGGTCAGGATTTTACATGAAGGAGGAGCTATTGAATATATGAATATTGAATACCATCCCTAAAATGGGTCTACATAGCAAACAAAATTCTTAGGACCTTCTGTTTGTATGATATTGAACTCCTTTTTTTTTTTTTAGAGTGTCTGTTTTATTTACTATAAACACAGTTTCAGTCCCTCTGCATCATTTGGTTTTCATGCTGGTTTATAGTGGATTTAAAGTGGTGGCACTTCTAGGTCCAAAACAAGGTCGGACCCACAACAGTATATCCTGCTCTGGCACGTCTCTGTGTTTTATTGATACCCTAGAAGAAAATGACTTGTGTTTGAAACACTTTCCAAAAATTGAACACTAAAGAGACCCAGCACTCTTTCTTTGCAGCTGTGGGATTACAGTGAACACATATAAGCTTTCTTTCTCTTTCCTTCTCACCGTGTACCAGCATCAAACAATCTATTTGAAAACTGGGTCCAGCTCAGTTCCACCGAGCTCTTTCAAGTGTAACTTAAACCTCAGATTAAGAAAGCAAGGTTCATGGTGCCCGAAGAACCACAGACAACTTTCAAACAAGATTGGAACATCAAGGCCTGTTATGAAGAACCTAAAGTTGCAACTCAAGGCCTGACTCTTTCCTACCTTTGCCCTCTAGACCATCTCAGTCTTCAGGAGCCGTTTGTAGAGATGTGGAATATGGTCTGAGTTCATTCCGAGTAGTATAAGAACAACTCTCTCTGTGGGGTACTTTAACCTGAAGGTATAGAAAATTCATAAAATTTTAATTTAGAACGTAATAAACTATGCAGGCTTTTTCCAAGCGGTGTTTATTTAAGAAAACTGTGTGTATTACATGACTCAACTGCAGTAGCTCATGTTTAGCCCTAAACTGATTTTTTTTTTTTTCTTTTTACAAGATTCTTTACAAGTCTTTACAGTTTCCTCACATCACGTCAGTCTCCATGTCTTTTGTGAGGAGTGTATAATTACAAAAATCCCCAAGTGTCTTTAAAAAATAACAAAAAAAAAGTCCATATTTACTTTTTTAGATTGCGATAAATAGATAAATACATCAACAAATCCTAAAAACGGGCCTGTATAGCCTCACAAATAAATAAATATAATCATAAATAACATTCAAAATATCTTTGGCCAAACTTGGGCCATGTGTACATTTCCCCTCACAAGTTGTTAATGAGTCATCCATTTATGAGCCTCCACACCATTAACATAACCATCTTTCTTTGAGGGAGGGGGGTGGGGTGGGGGGGGGGGGGTGCACAGGGTGTTGTGAGTGAAAAACAAAGCCAATAAAATAATACCAACCCAGTTCCATTGAGGCACTTTTTTAAGGATGTAAAAGAAAATGCTTGCATGTTTTTTTTTCTTTCTTTTCCTTCATTAGTTTTGTCTTTCCTCAAGCACTTAAAACTTAAGCTGAATAAAATATGACCCAAAAATGAAAGATTTCGTTGTTATCTATCTTCTGTGGTCCTTTTTTTTGGATGGGTAATGGAGGTAAACAGAAGCACGAGAAATCAATCTGAGAGTAACAAAATCATTAAATAGCAAAAAGAAGACTTGCGATAAAAAAATTGGCTAAGAAAGTGAAGTAAATAAATAAACATCTTTTAAGTCCATATTTGTGTTCAAGCTTCCAGTGGAGAAAACATCAATGTTTGTTTTCGGTGGTGGTGGAGGTGCTCGTTGTGGAGGTGATATCAGTCTGGCTCTCAGAAGGCTCTCCAAATATCCCTGCGAGGGTTTTGAAGCGAGGTCCCCACTCATTTAGGTAATCGTAATCCGCTTCTGTTTCACCGTTTAGAGAGGCTATGGAGCTCAGGCTCTCAGCCACAGAGCCCTCGCCTTCGTAAGCGTAGGTGGCCAGTGAGTCGTAGGGCGGGGCGGCGCTATCACTGTCATGTTCTTGTAGCCTCTGACTGATGAAGTTCTGGATGTCTGCGCTGTCCTGTGAGGAGATGGCAGGCCGAGGAACGGCACCTGCCTCGGGCTTAACGTCACGTCTGAAGAGGTTCTCTTTGATGGCTTTGGGGTTCCGGAGAGTTCCCATGTCAAAGGCATGCGTGTCCTCCTCCCCACCACCTTCATCATCATAGTGGATAACGTTGTCTCTGATGTCCTCTTTAGACGTCATCAATGTTTCCTTCTTCTTCTGCCTCCGCACACCCACATAGAGCACCACGATCACTGCAGGGAGCCAGGAGCATGAAAAAGAACCACACACACACACACACACACACACACACACACAAAAGCCATGTTAGATGGAAGACATCATCTTTAGTGAAGAAGTACCACAATCAAAGACTGACTTATTCAGAAATCAAGGAAAGAGTCATGCATTTGTTCTTCAGTGTTTTTAGTCATTTCCAAACAATTTCAAGCTGCTTTCGTTGGATTGGCAGTGCTTACAATCATGAGGAGCCTCCTCAAGATGTGAACTCTTCAAGCATCATGACTGCGCAGCTCCATTTCTCTTTCAGTCCTGTTGCACTTAAATTTTCCTGACCTACCAGAGAGGGCACATAGACCCATGGCTACAGTCCAGTAAATATAGATGAGTATTTTTGTGTAGGCTAGGCACTGCTCAGTGCGTGGGCAGCCAGCCAGTTTTCTACGATGAGTTTTATATATATATTTATATACTGCAGAGGTAGCCGTGCACCCTGTCTCTTTGGGATGAAGGGAAATGCTTATAATTACATAAGGCAAGGCTGGTAGGGTGTTACACTACCAGTAACACGTGAGACAAAAGATGGCAGTGGTAGAAAATATATAAATAAATAAATAAAGAGTGTCTCCTTCTCTCAGAGCCAGACTACAACTGCGAACCAAGAGCACCTCCAAGTGACGGACGTCTACATTACAGCACCAGCCTGCATCTGTGTGTTTGTCTAAATGTGTGCATGCGTGTGTGTGTGTGGGTGGTCTTCTTTAGGGTGTGTGTGGCCTGCGGTAGGCAGGCATGCAATTGATGAGGCTTTTTCCTCGGTCAGACTGAGCTTTGACTGTGTCCGTCATGGCTGCTGCTGCTGCTGGAACTAGGTCAGCCTGACAAATAGAGCAGCTATAATGGTTGACTGCCTCTCTCTCTCTCTGTCTTTCATCCACTCACTCCATATTCCTGCTCCTTTTCTGTGTGTCCATGCGTGTACGCTATCCTGACTGGCACCTTTCACAAGGACATGGTGTAACAGAAAGAGCGTATTGTGCCAGTTTCTTTCTTGTAGGCATGGAGGCAAAGAGAGAAGACCGCCTGTAAACATTTGTGGTGACAGGCTCTTAGGCATAGACCTGTCAGACTCAGAAGAGGGAAAAAGTGAGAGAGCTTTATACTGTGATCTGGAGGTTTGTTTATAGCAGGACCATGAACTGTGGTCTCGCACATATTCACATGACCATATTTGTGGCGAACATATAATGTATGGACAAAAGTATTGGGACAGAACTGTTTTTCAGGCTTTGGGCTAGGCCCCTTATTTCCAGTGAAGGAAAGCAGACCTTCAGCAGACCAGGACACTGGCCAACTGTGTGGACACAGTTTGGTGAAGGCCCTTTTTAGTCCAGCATGACTGTGTCCCAGTGCACACAGCGAGCTCCACAAAGACATGGCTAGAGAAGTTCAGAGTGGAAGAACTTGACTGGACCTCAACCCCTTCCAACACCTTTGGGATGAACTGGAACGGAGATTGTGATCCAAACCTTCTCGTCCAACATCAGTGTCTGACCTCATAAATGCTCTACAGAATGAATGGACACAAATTCCCTCAGAAACTCCAAAATTTCATGGAACGCCTTCCAAGAAGAGTGGAAGCTTGTTCTGGCTGCAAAGGGGGGAACAAAGTCCATCTGAAAGTCTATGGATTTGAAAGAAATGTCATGAATGTCTTTGTTGCTGTCATTATCAGGCATCCAGATACTTTTGTCCTTATAGTGTACTTCACCACAGTATTTTTTCTTCCATACTGTGATGTATTTCAAAGTGAACATTAGAGGGTCTCTGAGCTCACTGTATCTCACCTGCCATCTGTTACTTTAATCTGTTTATATCAACAAGAAACTCACACAGTGCACTTTACAGCACATATATATTCTGTTCTATTACATTCATACACAGTTCTGTTTGTAACTGTAATGTTTGTTTATTTGGAATATATATTATTCTCTACTTTATTCTCAAGAGAAATGGTGATGCATTATGTTTGAGAACCAAATTTGTCTGACTGCCAGTTCCCCTCAAGCACAATTTTTACTGCAAAAAAGATATTACTTTTACAAAACGTGTTTGAAGTCAATCCAAAAAACAGAACATTTTACCTTTTTAGAAGTGCCTGGTCATAAAAACAGAAGTGATGGAGAAAAATGTCCCTCTCCTGCACCCTCTTTTAAATGATATGATCATCTAAGACAAAAATGATTGACTTTTATTACCTTAGTTTAAGACTTTCAGTTTCTGTCTAATTTATATATTATATAAATTATACATGTATTTTATTGCACGCTGTCATGGGTGATTTAGGGTCCTGTTTTACCTATTTTACTGGTATAACTGTGTATGTGACAAAGAATCTTGGATCATGAACTTTTATTGTCCAAAATGTCTTGACATACTGAGGCATTAAGACTGTCCATCACTGGAAGTAAGAGGCCTATCCAAAACCCTAAATAGCATGTGTCCCAATACTTTTGTCCATATAGTGCATTTCCATCCCCCTGCTGGTGTACAATATAACTGGACATCAAAAGCCATTTTTACCAAGGCTATTACAGTTTGAAAAGATTAAAAACAGGTACTTTGTCTTTTTCTCAGTTTTCTTGTGTCAAATTCCACCCATTGACTAGGAAGCTCTAGATGAAGGCTAACAGTCACATGAAGCCAACCACTTATTTCTGAACTGCTGCTAAAACTTGTAGAACACTAACCACAAATTTTGTTACGTCAGCTAATGAACGCCTCCACTGAGTGAGGGATAGCGAGAGCAAAGCCAACTGTGTCTGTGGCATTACTCAGGATCAAATTCACAATATTCTGATGGCACAGTCAATGCTTGGACAGTGGCACCATTCAGACTAGTGTGTTTTAAATTATATAATCAATTGTGTTTAATCCTTAGAGCTCATAAGGTAGGTTTCCCTAACAGGGATTAAGCCTAGTGTCATGGGAGACGGGGTTAACCCACTTCCGTGATTTACCTTGTGGGAAACAGGCAGGCAGGCAGGCATCCATGAACTCTTTATTAAACAGGAACAGAAAAGAAACCTGGCTCAAGGGCCGATACAGACATGGACAGGAAAACTAGGAATACTAGGCGTGAATACAAAGGAGGCGTTTGAGGCGATGGACCGATGCCTGTGGTCCAGACAAACAGAACTTAAATACAGGCATAATCAGTGATACTAATCACAGGACACCTGGAAACCCAAAACAGACACGAATGTCAAAATAAAAGTCCCAAAAAACCAACACAAAACAGTGGCCCCTACCAGCCACTGGCCGAGCCGTGACACCTAGTCCTTGATTATGAAGAGCTGTGAATAGAGATTTTCCATTGAGAAGGAAATGGTAGTTCAAGACTAGGCTTAATCCCTGTCTGGGAACCCAATACATAGTATATTAGTAAAATCTGATTCCAACAAATAAAAAAGGGTAAAAAAAAATTTCTTCTGGGATTAAAGATCAAAGATCCATTTGTTTCTAAAAGCTGAAATAAAAGAAATGTGGGCATTTTTGTTCTTTATATTGTTAAAATTACAATAACTTTGGTTCTGTGTGACAGAGGAACACAGAACGAAGCTCAGGATGACATCTAACACCTTGAGCATTAACACAAACTGGAGGAACTTCCATATAAAGAGCTGTTTGGCCGCATAATGACACATGCCCTGTCAAAAAGGATCCGTGTCTCTTGTGTTTTAAGGGTTAATATGACTAGGGACACCTAACAAGGTAAACAAAAAAGTTCTTTTTTTTCAGATTGACTTTAAACACAGCTTCTAAAAGTAATATCTTTTGCAGTAAAAAATGATTTGCTTGAGGAGAACTGGCAGTCCAACTATTTTGCTCCCCAAACATAATGTGTCTCCATTTACCTTGAGAACACAGAGTACTGAGGGAGGCTTAATCTTGGTTCAGTTTGGTGTCTGTCCCTTTCCGTGTGTGTCAGTTTGCTTTGTTCTCCACTGAATGTGTGCAGACAACTATTACAGCCCCCAAAGCATCAAGATAAAACACAGAGATGACTGTGGGAAAAGCTTTAACTTCTGATGAGGACAGTGGTAAGGTCACAAGAGATGAAAGCTCACTTTTTAAAAGGCAAAGCATAACTGGAGGAAAAAGGCAAACAGAAGTAAATAAAAGTGTTGAGCTCATCAACACTTGAAGAGCTCTGTCTTCCAGACTGCTGAGTCTTCGATGACACTTGCAGGGTTGTGGAAAGCTGCAGGGGAAACTGAGAGGATCTGTGTCTGTTGACATTAAACTCGGTGGGAGCCCATATCTACGAGCACTTTGTTTCATCATGGGCTTGATGCATAAACCATTATGCAGCACAATGTTCAATTCATAATAAGCTCTATTCTAGTGGTGCAAAATATTTTCAGTAAAATGTGTTTCGAGATATTGTTGAAATTAGCATATTGGAACAAAGCTGTATTATAACCTACTGTTGAGTTTTTTTTAGAGTTTAAAGTAAAAAAATATAGAGTAAATTTGAGTTTAGATCAAGGTAGATCAAAATCAAGGTTTTTTTTTTTTTTGAGAAATAAGTAAGTAGTAGGAAAGAGACATAGTTAGTTGCCAAAGTGCTCCTTGAAGAGGTGGGTCTTCAGGCGACGCTTGAAGACCATGAAGGACTCTGACCATGAAGGACTCTTGACGACTTGACCATTACAGCAGCAGGGACTTTAAAGGACTGTATTCAAATACATAGACTTTAGGTTGGAGTTAGTGCCTTTGCAGCCAGAATAGATTCCACTCTTCTTAGGAGGCTTTCCACAAGAATTTTTTTTTTTTTGTGCTCATTCATTCTGTAGAGCATATTATGGGGCAGCTGGTAGCCTAGTGGTTAAGGCATTCGCCCTGTGATCAGAAAGTCCAGGTTCGTTTCCCAAGACCGCTAGGCACCGCTGAGGTACCCTGAGCAAGCTAGCGTCCCCACACACTGCTCCCCGGGCGCCGTGTTCCTGGCTGCCCCCTGCTTCACTTGGTGAATGGGTTAAATGCAGAGGAAGAATTTCGTGCTGTTCACACTGTGTGCTGTGGTGTGTTCACGTATGACAATTGGTCACTTTCACTTTCATGAGGTCAGACACTTATGTTGGATGAGAAGGTCTGGATCACAATCTCTGTTTCAGTTCATCCCACAGGTGCTGGATGGTGTTGTGGTGGTCAGAACTTGTTGTTGTCCAAATTTCCTTCTGCTGAAACATTAAGATTGATCTTCTCTGGAAGTAAGAGCCTAGCCCAAACCTTGACCCAAGGTGTTGTCCATATAGCGTACCTCACATAAAGCATGAAATATTTACAAATATGGTGTCTGATACTCAGTTTTTGAGCTTTCATCCATGTGTGTATGTATAATGAATAATTATAATGATGATAATGATGATGATGATAATAATAATAATAATAATAATAATAATAATGTTGTTGTTGTAGAAATTGTGACCACTGGTTCCTATCTTCTCTATTTTATAGTTAGACTTAGGATGTGTCTCTATAATCTATAATTTGATATCAAACCGCTATGAATTACTTGTTGCCCTGTGTATCATTGATCCTTTTTTTTTTTTATTAATTTATCATGACTCATACAGTCCGTCATAACAAGCATAAACCGCTCACATAATTAGTATAGATTAATCCGTTGTTTTGCAGTTAATTGTAATAGAACCGAGATAGGGCATGATATAGCTAATAATTTAGCCATACAGAACCCGTTCAACAAAAAGCCAACTTGTCCTTTAAATAAGAATATAAAAATAATAACTTTCTGAAACAAACCGTTATTTAAACTATATCTAAACTTTTGCAGCTTAGTTTATATCTAAGCTGCAAAAGTTCATATATAGTTTAAATAATTTAAATAGTTTGAGCAGATCATTTTCAATTCACTGTTTTTGTGGTCTCATGAAAACCAACAAGCGATTTTACCTACATCCATCCATTCAGCAATGTTTCAGTCTGAAATGATGCTTAATATCGAGTAGCCATTTGGAAAAGCGGCCATTTACAAGTATCAGTTCTAAAAGCATATTAATAAAAATGGTTCATTCTAAGAGATAAAGCTGGATTAGAATGAGGTCACGGTACATAGAACTATACATGAGGTCTTTATGAATAACTAGATATTAATACAGACAATTGACTTAGCTTTTTTACCTTACTGAGAACAGACTGTGTTCAAATGTCCAGTTTTACTCAGACAGTGTATTTGTTCTTTTTAAACTTGTCAAATTTTTAACCTTTTTTTTCTTACTACTAGGGTCTAGCAGCAGATGCTTAGCCTTAAAGGATTGGGATAATTGTAGTTCCCTGAATTTGATGTGTAATAGGCTTGGATTGATGGTTCAAAATCATCTGGAAGGGAACTTGTTTCTGGTTCTGGTTCAGTTGGGGACACACCAGTGCTTAGATTGTCTTAATGACCAACTATCTTGCCCAAATCACCATTGTGAGGAGGCAATAAAAGCTCCCTTCTCCATTCTTTATGCAGATTGAGTTATCGCTGCAGAGAACTGGCGGAGAATCTTTGCTTCTCTGACCTTGATGGTGATGTTATAGAGGGGAGTAACTCAGTTCATGACCATGCGGTAATGAGACTTCAAGAGTTTAGGGCCTGCCATTCTCCTCCATGCCAATCCAGCATGGCTGATGTCCCACCGCTTAATTAATGTGTTTTAATTAAACAAGTTTAGGATACTCCAAAACCCTCCTAATTTTAATCCACTCAGTCTTCCATCCATGAGCAGGCAGCTTTCCTTCACTCTGCAATGAGCCAAGACAGTTTTACATTCCAGCATCTTAAGGGGTGAGTTCTGGGACAGCCTATTCCTAGATTTTCTAAATGTCAGAATATTTTACACACTCGTACCGCTTTAGGGTTTACAAATTATTTATAATCTGGTTGTTAATTGAGTTGTAAAGAGTTTATAAATCGTTTATAAGCAGTTGTAAACATGTTCTAACAGTTGTCATACATTGATGCAGGCTCACTTTTTGGCTACATTGGCATTTTAATGGTAGTGGCATGCTAGAGACCTGATGACAGTTTAACAGTCTTCCTGAAGGGACAAGATAAGCCAAGGAAATAGCGAGTCTGCATGTATGAGTATATAACTGCTTATTAATGATTTATAAACTGTCTACAATTTAGTTAACGACCTGATAATGAAATATTTATAAACCCTTTATAGGGGTAGTCCTATTGCAAAGTGTTGCCACTTTATTTAACTCCCCTGTTCAGACCCTCACATGTACTTTGTTTTATGTGTGTAAAATGGTGTCCTCTTTTAGCATTAATAGCTACTTAACAGCAAGCACAGTGTGTGAAATGGTCCCTAATCTGCATACCACTGCATGTTCACACAAATGATCTATGAGCCTGTGTAGGTGCTATATCATGAATTCATGATTTATAGCTTGGAAACCAGTAAGATGCAGCAAAAGCAAAACACAAAAATGGGCTGTACATATTCAAGCTTTATAATCCCATCTTCACACTGTGTGAAATAGTTTACTGACACACAATGGTGGATGTAGCATAACCTCAGTGGAGATTGAATGTGACAGTGCTGTTTCCGTCTGGTATGACTACCAATTATTCACTCACCCAGCAGTATGACGATGCAGAGCAGGATGGCGATAAGTGCTCCGGTGCTGAGGCCCACAGGGAGGAAGATGGCCTCTGCGTTACAGGTAAGGAGTGATCCATCAGCATTGCAGGCGCACACACGGATGGTCAGGGTGCTGGTGCTGTTTTTTACTGGTAAACCACTGTCCTCGATCACCACTGGGAGGTGGTATATCTCCTGAGTGCGCCGCCGAAAACCACGGCGCAGCGTCACAATGCCTGCTGTGTTGTCTGCATGGAAAGAAAAGGCATTAGTATGTTTTGTATGTTTTGAAATCTAGCATTGATTAAAGTAAAGTAGCTCTTTACAGTGATGCATGAACACAGCACAGCACACAATGTGAACCATGTAAAATTCTTTCTCTGTATTTAACCCACTCTATAAGTGAAGCAGCGGGCAGCCAGGTACCCAGCTCCTGGGGAGCAGTGAGTAGAGTGATATCTTCAGTGGTGCCACTGATGGTCCTGGATTTTGAACCTACGACCTTCTGATCACACCAGGCCACCAGCCGCCCCACCAGCTGGTTTTGACCCAAACTATACATTTTCCAGCTTTTAGCCAAGGTCAGATGTGTTTAGCAATAGGACCCAACCAATATGAAACTTTTTTCACTGGACTGTTTAAGGTAGCAACACAGCCCTGCTGAGTCTCTGATAGCATGATCTGTTCCACAGTGAAGAACACCGATGTGCCCTCTCTGAAATAACAGCCAGAACCTTTTTATTTGTGACTGTGACCTGATATTTTAGGCATGGAAAACTGTTCTTTGTAGTTGAGTTGAGTCATTTCCTAAAGAACGCGGCATGACTGACTGAGACCACCCTCTGGTCTCCGCCTTATCAGCACTTGTCGGAATGGACAGCTGTAGTTTTTATGAGGGCGCATGCCCTCTCACTGACCTCAGAACAGCAATAGCTAAAGGGATGCTGAATAATTGAGGTGGCCTTGGGTTTAGGTAGGGTTTAGAGGAGTATCATCTAGTGGTGGATTGTAATGGTTTAAGGCTGTGTTTACAAGACTGTAGCCTGTAATGATGGGTTTTTGCCCTTTAACTATACTGCTTGACCTGTGGCCATGTGATTTCCTGACCAGTGGCCCCCTATAATAAAAGCAACAGTAAAGCTGCTTTGTCCGTCACTGGCAGACATTGCTTTTTCTCTTTATTTCTTGAGGTTTATAGAATCATCTATAGGTGTACTGCTCTATTTTAAGTCTCATCCATATGTATTTGGATATTTCTGAGAACACACTACCTCTCTTCTGTTTTCAATATAATCCTCGCCCACATTTTTTTGAAAAAGACCATACATCCTTACATAACCATGCCACCCAAGAGCAACATAACAGAAATTGTTATAAAAATGCCTTGAGAACATTATGAGCATGTCAGGATAAGGATATGGAGCAAGAAGTTGAAGAGAGGATGAGACGATGTCTAGCAGCAGCAAGAACACAAAGCCTATATCTAATATTATTAATCAAAAATTTAAATCCATCCATGTCTGGATTGATAAAGAATTACAGGAACAAGGTGCATCAAACATTGAATCAAAACATGACTTACAGTTTTAGAGGCTTACCTTTTAAATAATAATAAGGTATGTCCTTATTATTAATTCAAAGGCACTCTACGACAAATATGAGAGATGTGTTTTTGGAATTGTTCTTAATATGAAGAGATGTTGAGAGTTTAAACTGCCATTTTTGGAGAAGAAAAACAGTTCATCGTAACTTTTTTCTCTTGAATACAACGTTTGCAAAAAAGTTATAGTTTTCATAAAACACTGAATATCGTCTGAGGAAGCGTGGGCATTATATTTATCTTTATTTTGAAGCTTTCCTGAGTACATTGTGAATATCATCAGTACCTAAAGAACACTGACCAATTACATGCTTCATAGAGATTTTTTACTCCTGTTTATTGAATTTTCTGCACAGCAGGAAACAAAATGTAAAAATCTTTGCAATTACTGTATTTGATAGTATTTTTGTAAATCACTGTGTATTAATGGATCACAGATGTCTTAATGATCACAATATTATATTTACGACACGTATGTGGAACCTGTGGAGGTGAGATTGTTGTGATGCATTTGAAATTTGAAGCTGATGTTGCGGCTTCTTTTGGAAGGGATAATGTTTCAAATGCAACACAGAAAACTATACTATTGTCAGACAAGCTGTTTTAAAAAACAAACAAAAAATCCCATTGTAACTCAAAAGGCTGAAACCGAGACTCACTCCCGAAGTCTTTGATAGTGAAGTTTTTGCTCTTCATCCCATCCTGTGGTGATTTGAAGGAGAACTTCTGTCCTTTCATGGGAAGATCCTGGTCTTTTGCGCTGATGATCTGAATCACCTGTGGACGCACCACAGCTTTATTAGATCATGTAATTTAATGCACAGAGTGATTTTGATGATCTTTCTCTTTAAGTGTGGCAGGAGTGAGAGAGAGCCTGTGGGGCTTTCTTTCCTGCTATTTTGTGTTTTAATATTTTCCTGTGAATCCCCTCAGTAATCAAGTATTGCTCCACCAAACATATCAGCCTTTCCTGTCCTTGGATTTCACTAGACAAGCTGTGACGTTTAATAACAGTCTCTTTATAGCATTTCAAATTGAAATCCCACCCAGAATAACAGCATTTATTTATTTATTTTTCCTTGAGTTGTTCAAGACAACCATTTTTTTGCAACCATTTGGTCTCTGTGTGGGCCTCTAAAATAATTGCAACTAATGACTAATGGATTTTTATAGCAAATACATGATGTTAAGATATGTTTTAACTAAATATCTTAATATTTTACTATATTAACCCTGCACTGAGACCATTAACTAATATTAGTATTACAATATTAGGCAGACCAGCAATGTTCAGACCACAGGTCACAGCTTTCTTTCTTAGAATATCAGGATCGGCATGAGCTGCACTTTTTCAAAAGTTTGCAGCAGGATTCTCAGTTTTGGCACCAAAGGGGTAGAAAGAACTTCTCTTGACCAGAGTCCCTGCTGTCTTCTAATGCTGACTGAAGACCATACTCTTCAATGACCTGTGGGTAATAACTGCACATATATGCCCTAAACTAACTTAATCAGCTTTTATAACTAAAATTATGTGTCTCTTTGGGATCTGATTGGGCCCCCGTGGAGCATAATCCCAGTATGCTAGACACTCTTAATGTAATCCTGGGTTTACCAGTGTGAGGGACCGGTTTCCTTTTAAGACCACAAAGTACCCATGTACATCACTCTGGATAAGAATGTCTGACAGATTCTGTAAATAACTATGTTCAGTGACTTTTTATATGTCAATAGGGATTAATAAAAAATATGGTATTCAATAAAATGTGTGTCTGAACTTTTGACTGGTAGTGTGTATGTAAATATAGTCTCAGTAAGCCTCAGTTTGTCAGTGTGGACACCAAATTGCCATGGAATTTGTAAATAGTTTGTCCCATTGATCGGTGCAATGCTTGCTTCATCATTTTGTATATTGATCTGTTTAGATCTGTCACCTTCATAGGCAGAGTGTTGCTGTGTAGGCAAAAACAAATATTTAAAAAAGTAAAGTCATGATATTACTGAAACCCACTGGCTTTCTTCTGCCTACTGCCTGTGATCGTGATCCGCCTCATGGCGTAACAGCACACCTCTATTTGTCTCTACTGAATGTGTTTTTCCAGCCTCGTCCCACCCCGCTGTTTGCATCACCTGCTGCAGGGCTGCTGCGAGCACTACAGGTGCGTGTCAAACAAGACGATTAGCACAGCACTAACACATTTCTACACACACAACCATCAAATCATGTGCATCCATCAGCGCATGGTGCTCCGGCACCTGATCGCCGCTGTGTACTTCATCATCTCTGCGTGCTACACAATTGTGACGGAAATCCAAACACCAAACAGCTACACCTAATCCCTCATTGAAAACATGTCAGAAGCCTAGAAATCCAAACAGAGAACAGCCACAACTAATCCTTCACTCAAACAACGCAGTGAGCGAAAGACACAATCAGCAGTAAGTGTTGGATCAGATGCCTCCTATATGAGTAGTTAATATTATAGAGTGTATACAAACACTTACATACACACACACACACACACAATTTATTGACAATCAATGTAATGTCATTGCTTGAGTGGAAAGGTGTCAGAAGAAAGCAGTCAGTACGGACTGTAAATAAAATGCCAATGTATTTAATTCACTGTATCATAAAATGTCATTATTTAATTACATTTGAGTACTGAAGCAAAGCAGCAGCACTGACACAGGATTTGACTGATTTGCAGGGCGAGGCCTTCATCTTTATCACTCACAGCCCTTTTCTTCCTCCGCTACACCTATAACTCACACACACATGTGGCCACAGCTGCCCTGTCACTGTAATGAGTGTGCTGGTGTGTGGAGTGTTATACATCATCTTAAACGGCTCATTAGTCCAGAATTGGATTTTGACATGCAAACATGCATTCTCTCCTTCTCGCTCGCCCAGTTTCTCGCTTTCTCTTTTTTTTTTCTCTCTCTCACTTGCTTTCTCACTCACTTTTCTGTTTCTCTATACCAGTTTCTCTCTCACATACTTTCCCTTCCTCCTTCTGTCTCAGGCTCACTTTATTTCACTCTTCCTCCCTCTCTCTCTCTCTCTCTCTCTCTTTTTCTCTACTTTTCTTTCCTCCCTTTCTCACCTTTTCCTCCCACCTTCACTCTTTCAATTGTTTCTCTCTCTCTCTTTTTTTCTCTCTCTCACTTTCTTTCTCACTCTCTTTTCTGTTTCTCTATCCCAGTTTCTTTCTCACATACTTTCCCTCCCTCCTTCTGTCTCAGGCTCACTTAATTTCACTCTCTCTCTCTCTCTCTCTCTCTCTCTCTCTCTCTCTCTCTCTCTCTCTCTCTCTCTCTCTCTCTCTCTCTCTCTCTTTATTGCTTTCTTTTCTGTTTCTCTACTTTTCTTTCCTCACTTTCTCATCTTCTTTCCCTCCCACCTTCACTCTTTCAATTCTTTCTCTCCTTCTCTCCTACCTTCTCTCTCTCTTGCTATTTTCTGTTTTTCTCTTGCTATTCTCTTTTCTCTTCGCTCTCACATTTCCTCCCTCCTCTCTCTAGCTCTGACACATAGTATGTGTGTGTGTGTGTGAGAGAGAGAGCGAGAGAGAAAGAGAGAAAAAAACGAAGACATAGAGATTGACAGACTGTGACTGACTCGGTGAGAGACTCACGTACTGATTTACGCTCACCTGTCCCACTTTGGCACTTTCACACACAAAGGTCTCGTATGGTACAGCGAGCTCTGGAGGAAACTCATTAACGTCCAGGACATGAACTGTGACAGACACTCTGCTGGTCAGCACTGGATTATCTACAAAGAGAGGAAAGAAAAGAGGAAAGTTTAACTGTCTGTCCAGTGTCTACACACTGCACGGCTCGTCTTCACGTTCAGCTTTAATCTCCTCGTGCTGAAAAATGGCTTGCCATCATAGTGGAGTGTCTACATCATCCTGAGGATTTAATCATTTTCTAAGGACTAGTGTTTAAATTACAAATGCTGTGAAAATTGATGCACATTTCTTTAAATGCCAGCTCATTTCATAGTTTCACAGTTAGATGTGCATTCTAAAATGACATTTATTGGAGAAAAAAGACACTTTTTTTCAGGAGAGCAGAGATAAATGCTGCAGAACGTGACTGTAAAATAAAAACACTGAACAAAAATGAAGAGTATGAACAATACTGATTTTAATGGCAATAACAATACATTGGAGTACAGGGCTCTGATGGGGATTTCAACAATTGGGATATCACAGGTGGAGTCAGTCACATTGTGTGATCTAAATGAGCTCTTTATGAGAATTATGTCTGTTAAATTATGTCCGTTAAAGTCAGATAAACAAAGCAACTCGGCTCATACATTAGAGCCGTTGCTGGACTCTGCAGTGCGGTAGATGCTCAGAAGTGGGTGCAGAACTAGAATGGAAGTCATCGACAGTGTAATACTGGCACCATGTGGTCATGATCAGAAATCTCCTTCATCTTACTGTACATCTGTCCACATGGAGACATCAAAAGCTTTGTTAAACATAAATCGTATGCAAAGCAGAGGAGGGTTAGAAGCAACTGGGATCAGTGTCAGATTAAGCACATTTACTTTGTCTGCACATGCCATGATAATGTCAGCGTGCAATAAATCTGAGGGATGGCACAGAATTATTCATTTCACAAAACCTTGACTTGACTGTAAATAAGGGGCCTGTATGTACTAGTTTCCATTATGATTGATGATCAATTGCACTTAACTCTTGGGATATGAGCTCTGAATGATTGTAAACCCTGTTTTACGCCATTTGATTTGGCTTGGGTGACTGGTCCGAAGAGACCCGCCATAACTTCAGCTGTCGGTGTATACAGTTATGTGACTAGAATGAAATAAGACTTTTCATTGAATATCATTTTGCCTGAAATGGAGAAGCAAATGCCATCATGACTGCTGAGGCTAAATGGACCCTGCCAGACATGCAATAATATTGTGCTTGCATGGGTGTGGGTTTGATTACTTATCTCAGTGACACTGTATGAATCCTGACTGTGTGCAGTGCAGGTGGGCATCAGTGAGGAATGGACCTTTATGGATTTGATGTGTGATATGAGCTTTGGGTGGCTAAAGGGGGATGGCTTAGAGGGAAAGAGATCAATGTTCTTCTCCCCTGGGGTCCCATATACAACCAGGACCTTTGGGTGACCTTGAAGGAGAAAAGCAATTTTCTTGGCAAGATAGAGTTGTGTGTTTTTGTATGTGTGTGTGCATGCACAAGTGTTTACACACATGTCTATGTGCCTGCATGTGCTCTAGAGGTCACAAAGTCACCTTAGTCCAGAACAAGTGGGGCAATATTGCAAAAAATGTAACATCGTGACATCCCCAGTAGAGGAGACACAAGTGCATATTTCAATGCAATACTGTTCATTTGCCGAATAGAATAAATTAAAAAAAAACCAGTGAAAATAAAAAATATCAAACATAAAATGTGGACTGTACATAGTTGTAGTATGTACTACATGTAGTATGTATTACACAATATTTTTCCAATATTTAAATCTGTACAGGTGCTGGTCATATAATTAGAATATCTTCAAAAAGTTGATTTATTTCACTAATTCCATTCAAAAAGTGAA
>JBBPDC010000109.1:32883663-32897815 GCA_037974485.1 Hemigrammopetersius urotaenia
TTTGGGGATGTTTCCATCTTTCCTTGGCTTCTTTATGCACATTAATACACATTTTTACTTGGGGTGCCCAAACTTTCGATCTCCACTGTAAAAAAGAAACACGTAGAAATAAAAAGAAAAATGCATCAAGAACACAGTAAAACTTTACAATAAGGGGTTATAAGTAATTAATAATCAGGTTGTAAATTAGGTTGAAGAAACCTTGTTGGTTTTTATTCTCTTATATTGTTTTTTTTATTATTTTCGCTGCTCTTACTTTTGTACTGCCCAATTTGTGCCGTGACATTATACATTTCCCAATGCTGGGACATCTTATCTTGTCTTTATAAATCATTAATAAGCAGTTATAAACAAGTTATAACCATTATCAAACAATGCAGAGTCACCATTTGTTAAGATTTCAGATCTTACTAGTTGCTGAGTTTAACTTGTCAGCTTCATCAGGTCTTTGTTAGTATGCTACTACTATTACAACAGATCTTGCCAAATAGTGAGCCTTCATCAATTTATGACAGCCATTATAACTTGTTTATAACTACTTATTAATAATTTAGAAACTGTCTACAACCTAATTAACAACCTGGTTATAAATCATTTATATCTTCAAGCACTTTATCTTCAAGCACTGTTGATCTTAATATTAGCTTAGTATTTTATTTCCGCCAGGTATCATTTTAAAGAACACCCACATAACACAGCAGTCATGGCATCCATGTCAGCGACCTCTGAGTCTATTTTCTTAATGAGCAAAAACATTTTTTTTTAAATGTTCTATGCTCCCCAATAATGCATACGATAAAAGACTGCAGTGACTGAAATGCTCAAAAACAAATGAGCAAGGACATATTTGGTATTCCCCTGCTGAAAATGTATGCAAAACGAACCCGTAATCTAATCAGATTTTCATTGGAGGGTTGGACCTGGCCGATAACTCCAAATATAAAACAAATCTCAACATGTGCCTACATTTTAATTGAATGTGTTTTAATCGAATGTGTTGTTCCTTTGGCGTGCCAATGAGAGACTTCGGCTGGTTTCCAGATACCAGTTTGTAACTTGACGATGACTTACTACAGCTCATAAGCATTCATGGGTATGCAAATGTTGTGGCAAAGCATGTTTTTTAATAATTTCTCCATCCTTTCGGTCTGGAGGAAGCTATTTATCTTATGCCTGAACATCTGTCTGTCTCTCATTCCTTGACTTTTTTTTTTCCCCAGCTCCATGAATTATTATGGTCCTTAGGGAAGCCCGACTTTCAGGTTCGGTTCCAAATCCTAGCAAGGGAAAGTTGCGCTCCTGAGATTAATTGTATGTTTCCTACTTGTAAAGCATCTCTCCTGAGACCAGGGCTAAGGCTTAATTCATTTTAAACCAAGTGCATGCCACTGATTCGGAACAAAACATAGACTTAAAACGAATTTGGTGTGTGACCAGCAGTTTGGAAGTCTTTTATTTTGCTTCATTACTCTTGTAGACAGATTGGAGAAGAAGTCATTTATTTTCAGTGCTTATCAGCCTAGAAAACAGATTCCAATGTTCCAATGAAAATATTACAGATTACCGTCCTTTTAGTTTGTGGGTTAGAACTGGTGTTTGCAATGACTAGGAAAAAAGCTGAACTGCAGTTGGGTGAGTAGTTTATGACATAAGAACATGCCCTTAAATTCCATCAGTATTTTCCTGCACTGTTGAACCTCTTAACCTTAGCAAGCCTGTGATTATCTTTTTGCTTCTGTTTCAACACAACACATTAGTGCACAGAGTAGTGGTATTGTAAAGATGCTTTTACACTCCCAACCATGTTTCAAAATGATACCTATATGGCATTATCTAAATAAGACTAAGTGACTATAGCAATTCACAGTCTCTGATATTTCTCCCACTATGCTTTCCGCACTTTACTTCACTGGGTAGCTTGGTGTCCTGAGATGCAATTTATAAATGGTCAGTTATATAGTCCAGTAGGGAACAGGGTCATTCTCTACACTCAATTTCAAATAATAACACTGAACCAAAACGACTCAAATTTCTTCCTGAGCTGAACTGACAAGCACCAGAAGAGGAAGTGTTTTATTCTGGGCGCCTAGTGCTTTTTGCCTTTAGCCTGTTCCGCAACCTGGTACCAACTGTACCAATAAAACAACCAAGCAGGATATTCTTCAGTTCATAAACCTTTCATTTTATCGCAGTATAATCATAATCATGTGCTAGACATGAATTGTAGTATTTTGCAGTATTTAATGTTAAAATCTGCACTTCATAAGTACATTTTTACCTATTACCATAGCACTGATAATGTTGAGCATCATCTATGGGATTTGCAATGCTGGGTAAGAGCCAAACTGCTGGTGGAAATGTCCCACACATGGACTTGTTGACTTAATATTTGTAAATTTAGGATTCTCTGCAGGAGAATTTAGTCCTAAAAATCAAAAGAAACAAACAATAAAAGAAGAAAACACAATTTAAAAATATTCTTCATAAATAATTACTAAAGAAAAGTATTATTATTAATTATACATGCAGTAAATAAATGAATGAATTAATAAATAGATAAATACATAAATAAATAATCAAATTTTTGAAGCAGTGCTCCGATGGCAGTACAATGTAATATTTCAAACAGTTTCAAAAATTGTTTTTAGAGGACCATTTGGAGCCCCCTTTTCACCCTTTTAGTAGAGAGAGAGAGAGAGAGAGAGAGAGAGAGAGAGAGAAGCTTTGAAAGAGTTGGAGAAACTTGTGATCAGAGTTATCAAAAACCACTTTAGCTGTTTGTCTCTGCAGAATGGGGTGGGTGAGTGGTCTCAGGCATTACTTTAAAAGCTTTGTTGTCTTCGCAAGGGGGCTCATTTGGGACCATTGTCTTGCAGTGAGCAACCGCAACCCTCGAAAAGAATGCCAACTGTAGCATTTCTAAATAATTCAACAGGACAGAGCATGCATAAAGTAAAACAAAAAAAAAACCTAGATCTTGCAGCGTATTTCTGAGCTCATATCCTCTCTGTGTCCATTTTGTGCTTTTATATTAAATGAAAAATTTATATCCAAACAAAACAACTTGTGGGCAGTGGCAGGACATGAGGGCAGCAGTCAATACTGAACAGTTTCCACTGTGGTCACGAATGGACAAAAACAACCTATTTAGGTGTTTGACTGCAGAGACAGCAGGAGATTGTTGTGGTCCACAAATAAAAAAGGTTTTAAACCTCATTCCTTATATCTGAGTGCAAGTGGGGTAATTTGCTGTATTGCAATTACATGCCTGTGCCCGTGTGTGTGTTTGTACCATTTTAAGAATAAAAATGTCCTGACTTTGGTAGAAAACAAGGATAACCATGAATGTCGGTTAGGTAATGTTTAGAGTTAGACCTAGAAAAAATGCGTGTGTGTGTACATATATAATGATCAGGGTTAACTACTGTTAACCCTCATTTCTAACATCCTTTACGTTTGTTGTCAAGCAATTTAAACCTCCTTGCTACTCAATTTTATGTTTTGGTGTTTTACATTTCTTTGTTGACAATCTAATTAGTGCTTTAAATAAAACATATATGTAATAAACCCTCTCACACTCCTACAGGTGTGATTGCTTATGGCCCTAAAGCAGAGGGATTAGCTGAAGATTATAAGGCTGCATATTACAGTGCTTCAATATCATTCAGAACAACCAAAACAAATGATGATACAATGCAGACTTTCATACAGTCTGGGGTCAAATCAACCCAAAGAACACTGATCTGTATAAAATGTGTACAGGACATTGTAAACATCATCATGATCATTTTGTGTTTACCAAGTTTGTATTAAATTGAAAAGTAATTCAATATAATACAAACAAAGATGTCCGTTATTTATTTAGGGACATTAAACACTGAGTGGGGTCAAACTCACCCCAAACATAAAAGGAGGGTTAACAAAAACTCACACAAAATGTTATAGTGTACAAATGGATCCCTCCTAAGCCTTTGTCTGTGGCTTTACGGCAACCTTGCAGTCTAGCCAAGCACAGTTTACTCAGCAAACCTCCTGTGAGTCTACAGTTCAGCTTGGGAGTGTGAGCTGGTTTCTGACTAAAGCAGATGTGGATTCGTCGGCAGTGATGGTAATGGGGCAATGACAAAGGTGATGTTGATGGGAATAATGAGTGTGCGACATACAAACCTAAGAAGTCCCTCCATGGCTTTACATTCCTATTTCTGAATACGTACCTGACTGGGCTGCTTCCTGAATCCAGATCCTGGGCAGTCACTGCTCCAATAGTGGTGCCAAGCTGTGTGTCCTCATGAATGTTCATTGTGTAGGATGGTTTACTGAAGACCGGAGGCTCATCCACATCCAGAATATTAATCTTGACTGTCGCTGTGTCTTTAAAAGGACCAAAACTGTGAAATCGGGGGTCTAAGTGTGCATTGGATGCTTCCACTTTGAATGTGTAGGCCTTCCTTGCCTCATAGTCCAGAGGCTGTTGGAGAAAAAAAAGAGGAAATGAATTAAAAGGTATGGAAGACAAACATTTTTAGGCAAATGCACTGATAAATGAATGTAAGAGCCCTTGGTTTCATATTTCCGATCAAAACACTGTAATGGATCTTCTGTTTGACTTTCTAAAAGCTTTCTTGACGAGCAGCTCTTTGACTCAGAAGCTTGTCTCTGAGCTCTCAAGATGTTCCCAGTGCTTGTCTTTGTCTTTCTGTTTGTGAGTCTGACAAACATTTTCAGATACATCATACAAGCTTCACTCTCAAATGTCTGGTTCTCACATTTCTTTCTTTTTAAAAATTCTTTTTCTCTTGTTCTTACAACTGACATTTATAACATTCTAGCATTTCATGCTGGTCAATTACACCCTCATTCACAGCGCAGACGATAAACAAAGCATGTCTGTCATGTCATCTGTGAAACGTGTGTGTGTGTGTGTGTGTGTGTGTGTGGTCGTGTAAATGATTTCAGTCTGGCTCTGCTAGTCCTCCATCACAAACTAGCCTGTCTGAAGATGTCAAACTCTGACTGCTGGTTCACCCGCTTTCTCTGCCTTCAAAAACATTGAGTGAGTGAAAAGAAAGTGTGAATTAGATCACTGCTTTGCGTACCATCTATCAGAGATCATTTAACTCTTAGAACTCAGTGTGCATCAGTAAAATCTGATTTCAGTAAATATACACAATGTAACAGTGTAAACAGTGTAAAACAGTCTAGAACCGGTGTTTGTTCTCCTACACGCTTTGACTGTTTCTCTTGACGCATCACTGCTTGGTCACTCTCCGGAGCCCCTCTCTCTATGGGCTTTCCCCTGTGGAGGTTATTATTATGTATTCTTATTTTTAAGTTACAATAACTTTGGTTCTACATTACAAAGGAACACCAAACAAAGCCCAGCATGACGCCTGATACCTCAAGCATAAATACAAACCAGGGGAACTTCCAGGTTCTCTTTTGCTGTATGATGACAGTTTACCATTTTTGCACATGGATCTGTTGTAAGGGTTAATTAAATCATAAACTATTGTTGTAAGGGTTAAGTAATTCAAACTCTTTCGGTAATTAAATCATACACTCGTGTGCTAAGTGTTGAGTAACTCAAACTTGCCGGTTAATTAAATCATGAATTCATGTTCTAAGGGGTAAGTAAATCACAAACACATCAAATGAACAGCTAGAAAATAGAAAATGCAATGCAATCTGTAGTTGTTATTGTTATGGATTCTGAAGAACAGGGTTTAATAAGGTCCATGAACATCTCAACTTTGTTGCAGTTAAAAACAAAATAAAATTAAGTGACCTTCAAATCCAAACTATCAATAAAAGGAGGTTTGTCCTTGTTTCTCTGCAGTCTTCTAGTCTGCTGTCATAAAGGATGTCTTGTTTTAATGCGGACACTTTTCTTCACTGTTTTATCTCAAATCAAACCAAAACGGTCCCTGGTTGCAGGAATGAAAAATCTTTCTGACTACAAATAAGATGCTGACCCTTGGCTATCCACTTCAGTAGGTCAGTTCTTTGACCATGAGGAGCTAAGGAAACTTTTGATGTCCAAGGTCACTTAGAGAATATGGATTTTTCTTGACATCAATTTCTCCAAACCGGCTTTGGCTTGGTAACAGAAGTCTTTGGGAAATCCCCCATCAACTCCCACAGTTTAGAGAGAGAAAGAGACTGAGAGAGAGAGAAACTCACAGAAGTGTCTTCTTCCAGTAAATCCAGACCAGTACAGTCATATTTGTGCAGTACTGTAGGTCAGAATCTCACTCAATCTGACTTGTTTCCAAAATATTCTATTTCCACGTGTTTTCCATTGATTCGAATAAGACTGATGTAATGTGCTAGCTTGGCAAAGAATCCTATTCACCCAAAACACATTAAGCTCTCTAATACAAAACTACTAAAGAATAGTTCTTGTCAATTTCACATCTCCTGGTTCCATCAGCTAAAGTGTGACCAGAAATGCTGAGACTGCAGACTGTTAATAGGCTCTGGATATGATAAAAAGTGCACATCAGCTTTGTCCATTAAAAATAGCTCCTTCAAAAGTACTTGCATTTGCAATGACCATTTATCAAACTTTCTGTTCTGTTGGGGTACACCATGGACAGACTTATTTTTTATGGTGGGAGGAATAAATTTACAGATTGACTGATTGCTGTCTCACTGGTTAACTGTCTAATTTTTGAGGAATAAATGTATAATTACCTTTTTTTGTAATAGTGAAGGAAAACGTGATAATGTGTTTTGAAGAAACGTCTTCCATGGCAACAACCTATTGTAGACACCTGTTTTTCTAATAAAGGTATCAACTTCCTGAAGAAATGTTATAAAAGTTTTCTCTGAGAACAAAGAAGCTAGAATCAGATTGATATACCTCCACTGAAGCAAAGAACACTATCAGACCATTCCAACCCAGGGCCATTAGGCTCTACAGTGAGTTACAGTTCGTCTAGGGAGGTATCGACAGAGACTCTCGGTTGATTAATAATACACATTGGTTAGTAATAGTCTGCACCCCAGTACTTATTTAGATACACACAATGTTCTAGACACAGATTAATCCAAGGCCATTTTTAAATTGTATTATCAATAGTGATTTGCCCCTGGGAAGCAATTTTTGACCAGGATTAAGATTAATCTGGGTCTAGGAATCCAGCTCATTGTGTAGTAGTGTCCGTTATCACATTATCTATGACTCATACATGATCATGATCTTCACTTTCTCTATTTTTTTAAAGACTATCTCAAGTTACTCATATGTAACTCATATGTATCTGTCTACTCTGTGTCAGGGAATTTCATCATTCGTTTCTCACGTAACCACCTGTGTTATTATTTACACCCCCACAGCATGTTTATCAGAGAAACATTCATAATGTTAATAACAATTATTTTTAAATATAAAAATTATTTGTAAAATGCCAGCTAATACAGTGAAGATACACCTCTTTAATACTGTTCTTACATTTTTTTTTTTTTTAAATGAACTGTTGTTAAATAAGCTATTAAACAGGATTCCTTTCAGTAACAATTGCAAATAGTTACATTTTTATCTTCTTGTCTTTTTGAGTACTCCACCATGCTTTGGTGGTTAATTTTCACTCTAATGCCTAATTGCTACAGTTTCATTGTGGAATGTGTGAAAATAGAGATTATCGCTGTGATGTGGCAGCACACACCGGCAATCTAAGAGATCTTATCCCAAGGGCACAGCTGCAGTCCTGAGACAGGTGCAGCTGCATGCACCTCTGTGCTGAAGCTTCCTCACCTCCACATGCAGCACACTACTCCCAAGCAGGTGATTTTCTGAAACCCAAACCAATTATAGTTCATTGGAACTAACAGAGCAGCAAATAAAATGTTATCCATTATGACAGAGATAGTTTGATGTGTTGTTCATTTGGCTCATGAAACTCATTCAGCTTGTTAAACTGACAAAATTCTTCAGTGTTTTTGACAGCATCATTTGTGGCTACATCATTAATTGCAGTTCAAGATTTGAAGACAACACGATAGTCCAGTTTGGGTGCTCTATTAGTGCATTTCCACTGGCACTAGAAACTGTACTGTACTGCGAACAAATAAAGTAACCAGTACACATGCAACTTGAAGGCAGGGCCAAAACCTAGCTGACTGCATCTCTGTTTTCTAAGTGATCAAAATGTTGTCATCACCATGTTTGTCGAAGCCAAAAACAACCATGAAGATAGAATCTAAAACCTGGGATGCTGATACTACTATCTATTTGAGCTGAAGATAAATTTCAGTGGGAGTTTTCTAATCAAATTTATCTTTAACTCTGTGAGAAGCGTGTAGGTGATCCAGGACATCACTAACAAGTTCTCTGGTTTAGGTTTTCATTACACTACTGAGGAATGCAGAGAGAAAAAACTCTAACTAATAAAAGACTACAATGACAAAAGCATCTCTGACGGAAAAACTTTCCTCTTGTTCAACTCCATGGACGCGGTTTTGGGATTACTGGCCATAAACTGTGGGAAGATAATTGCTCTACTGACGACAAAATGCCACATTTTTACACATTTTATCAGAAACACTATTAGTTGGCTAGAAAAAAAAAAACAGTGTGTGCAAGTTCTCTGCAGTGTGGTTTAGTTGGGATGGTGGTGGCCTAGTGGGTACTTGCCTCGGGACAAAGAGGTCACAGGTTTGAGTCCTATCTTCAGCAAACCACCACTGGGTCCCTGAGCAAGACCCTTAACCCCAAGTTGATCCAGGGAGACCGCCTCCTGTAGCTAGGGAATGGAAGTCTGCTAAAAGCATGTGCAAAATGCTGTATACTGTATATGTAAATGCACAGCACAGTTCCTGTATGCCTATGGAAAAGTGCTTTACGTCTCAGCTAACGTATTTGTCCATCTGCGTCCTAGCTGTAATCTCAGACCCTTCCTTTCAAAAGACCCTTATGGAAACTAGATTTCCTTACTTTTCTGAAATAGTCTGATGTAGTGTGCAAAGAATGATAAAGGTTCAAAATGTATCTTTCAGCCCTCAAACAGTCCAACAAATCTAGTCCAACAAATCTATAAAACAGCTTATTGTGTCACGAACACCAACACAGTTACAAATTTATACTGCAGCTTTAGCTCCACTAATTTATGTTGAATTTATTAGAAATGTTTCAGCCTAGTCTTGTGATCTCTGCTGTGAGATAGTGATACAAACAACCTGATGCAATTCACCAAGAGCTTTCTGAATCAAAGTGTGTGCTAGATCAGGGGATTCCTTTTTTAAACTACTAAATGAAGGAGCCTGAATACCTAATGGTAGGTTTCCCCAGATTTTACAAATAAACTACGTTAAATCATATATTTTATGTGTAGAAGATAACAAATAAGATCATATATTTAATCCAAAATCAATTTCTGGAGATTTTGTTGCGATGCATTATGAATCGGTTATGAATCAGTTTCTAAGGACATATGTTCTGAAAATCTCCAGGAATTGATTTTGGATTAAATACATGGATCTTATATGCTATATATTACACAAAAAATGTGTGATTTAAAATAGTTTATATATTTTCAAACAAACCCTCATTTTTAATGAATGTGTAAGAACAGCCAATCATATTTGATGTTTTGCCATCCAGCATCTTCCACAGCACACCACACATTGCTATAAATCTTTGAAATCATGCCATCATTCTGCAAAAAAAAAGGTTAGATCTGGAACTCCTAATATGTGCACAGTGTTGATAACGCAATGACAACAGGACTTCAGAGACCTGTTACTGAATTAAACATGGCACGAGAGACCACAAAAATCAATAGTTGATAATGAGGCTTGAAATTTAGACAAAAGGGCAGCAAATCAAACTCTTTAAAGCAGAAAATGCTAATTGTTTTCACATCAACTACCATTACTAGTCTAATCGCACGCTAAGTAACCGAGTCACTCCAAGTACAGCTGTTACATCCTTTCTTTCTTTGGTTTCTTGTAATGTTAATCTTTTCTTGTGATTCTTAGTCTTTGTATGTTCTCAAGCTTTCCCCCATTTTTCTATATATGATATTGTTTACATCTGTTTCTCTTTGATTAGAGTTTCTTCACCCTAGTCATTAGCACTTTCACCTTTGTCTCCTGCTCAGCCCAGGTGTTTCTTTCTCACCATATTGGTGGCAGCTCACTGTGAAATGATTCACACGTAACTATAAGGGGCCACTTTACTTTAGGATATTTACCTCCATTTTCAGGCTAGTTTAGCCGATTCTTGACATTTCTAGTCAAGTCTTCTGTGGGACTGCTGGTGGCCTAGTGGTTAGGGCATTGGCACTACAATCGGAAGGCTGTGGGTTAGAGTCCCTGCTAGTGGCACCACTGAGAAACCCTGGAGCAAGGTACCGTCCTCGCTCACCGCTGCCCGGGTGCCCCTCATTGGTACCAGCCCTCAGCTTCACCTGGTGAATGGTTTAAATGCAGAGAAAGGATTTTACATTATTCACACTGTGTGCTGTGGTGTGTTCACGCGTGACTCTAAGGGCCCACTTTACTTTCTTGCTTTGTGGATTTGATTGGAAGTTTGCTCTGTATAACTATGAAGTGTAAAGTGACCTTTCTGTCATATGTGAACACACCAACAGCACACAGTGTAAACAGAACCTACTCTTTGTTTTTGCTCCCTTGTGTTCGCTTCTGTTGTTTTACAACCCGGTCTAATTTGCTTCATTTTGTTTTGTTTTATTAGTACATGTGTTAGTTCTATGTCCTGTTAGTTTCCCATTTTGTCCTGTTTCTCATTCTTTTGTTAACATGCTTTCTGTCTCCACACCCTTTTTTTATCTTTAAAAATAGCAAGTTTATCAATAGTTATCAAGCTGATACCAAATTCTTTGAATGATGCTGAAAGTTTAGTTCCATTAAATCTTCATAAAAAGGCTGTCGAACAATTTCTTGTAGAGTTTGATGTTTATCGAAGCATTTCACCTCCTGAAACGAAATAACTACATTTTGTACTGTCTGCTGCACGGGGCTTCTTATCTGGTGCACACAAGCCTGTGAATATATTTTCAGATATGGTCATAAAAGGAGACTCGACACTCTGACAAAATAGAGGGTCCTGTTTTCTATATCCGATTCAAAAACCAAAAAGTTCTTGTCTGATCCTAACCAAACTTCTTGCAAACAGTCTCATAAAAAGAGTTCTTTGTGTGGTATCACAGACAAACCACTTTTTTGAAAAATAAATATAGAAAAAGTAACTGTGAGTACGAGGAACTTTTTTTAAACCTTTAAAGAACAATAATATACTGCTTCATTACCAGTATATAAGGAGGTCTCCTAGAATCATGTTAAACTACTTTTCAACTTTAAAAAGGATCTTCAAACTCATTCTCATTTAACCATTTTTATTTAGACATCATTTTATTTAGTGAATTTTCAAGGTTCACCAGCTTCAGCTTGTGAGTGACTTTTCTCAGCTTCTTTTTCTGGATTTTTATGGTTATGTCAAGATGAGCATTGACTGATAAACCTTCAGCGTAAGTATAGTTCACTTGCTTATTTTTAATAGTTGAATTGTTTTTGTTTTGTTAGTTATTTTTGGCCATTTCCATTTACACCATTTTAATTAGCATATTACTAAAATCTAACAGGAATGTTCAAATCCCAGCATGACAGTGTTTTCAGTCTTCAGATGTCTAAAATCTCACATATCGTATCAAGACAGGTGTCAGTGAGGGGAGTGGAAGATGTTTTGGAGTTAAAAGCTAAAATGCAAAAACTGATCTGTGGTGATTGTGGTGGTCTTCCATTTTGCTTCTGTCAACTATTCCCAGTGGATATGAATGGTGATTAAATGTCAGAGGAATCTGTTGGATTATTGAGGGTTGTGTGGGTCAGCCAGGGAAGAATGTCAAGAGCGTCATTGCCCTTTTAGCATGTGCTACTGCCCACATCACAGCAATATCCTCAGTTAATTACTTTGCACGGGGGGACCAGGGGGGCTGGTGGAGGGCAAAGAAAGAGAAACAGAGAGATGGGATGACACTGAGGTGATGAAAGTGACTTTTAAACAGCTAACAAGGGGAACTTGTATCTTAAGAAAGAATGTTTAACTTCCAGTGTACGTGTGGTTATTATATTAAAAAAAAAATCACTTATTATGCACGGTATTCGTCACTGTTACTATAATGTGTCCTCGTCAATGTAAGTAATTAGATAAATATTAAAATAATCTGTTAAAGTAATCTTGTATTACATTTTTTAAAACCAGTAATACTTTCCGTTTATCATAAACCTAGAAATTCCTACACTTGCAGATCCTCCAAAAGCTGGGAGTAATTATTGTTGGGAATCTCTTTTACTCTAAATTATTATTTTTTAATGGAAGGTGCCCCATGATATTTATACTAATCTACACCATCCTTCACTAAAGAACTTTACTTGAAAATATGATTTGTGAGTGTGAACTTTTAAAAGGTTTAAAGATTCTCCCCATAATGTAACGGTTCTTCTATTGCAATTGTAAAATACGACCATGCTAATAAGGTTTTTCAGTGCCTTTGGCCTTGCATGTATTAATTATCAATAATAAAATCAAAAACACAATATCATTAATAAGCAGCCATAGTACATAAATAAAAACGACAGCAGTGACCTTTTCTCTGATGAACATGAATATGTGATAAAGCTGACAGGTATAATGCTGACTGATAGTGAAAGTAGGAACTCAGCAAGATCTTGGTATAGATGAAAGTGAATTCACTATTAAAAACAATTGGTCACTGTTGCCCTACTTACTACTGTGTTATAGCTGGTTATTAATGAAATTTAATGTGTTTATGGTCTAATTAATAGCATTTAAAAGCTAAGTTTAAACTATTTATAAAAGGGTAGTCTTATTGCTAATTGTGAAGCAGTATTGATTCTAAACCAGCCATATACCCTTTTCCACTGCACTGTTCCCGCTAAACTTTGCTGGTCTCATAACGAGAACCTGTGATGTCACGAGGGGTGGGCGGAGTCTTGGACGTAATCGTTGTCTATGTCAATCCCTTTCAGCAGTAATATCCCGCTGAATAAGCTTCATTTGGACACTGAAATAAATCCTCAAAGTTTGGAGAATAACTAGCAGGCAGGAACTGAGTTCGGCCATGTTTGTTTCTGTTTAGTGGGCGTCACGTATTCTCTTGCGGCTCCCGCTGAGCTCCTGTCTAGTGCAAATACGGGGTGGTTCTCGGTTGGTTCCCACTTAAGCACCGGCCGAGAACCAGAACCGGCTCCTGGCACAAGCACCAGTGTAGTGTATTAGTGTTTTTCCCAGAACGTTTGAAATCACATTTACAAAAATGGAACCATATAGCTTTTTTAAGAAGAATCGGAAACCTTTATTGATTCTCGAGAAACTTACTTATGTTACGACTGCACAATTATATAATATTATATAATTATAATATTATAATATTCATGGAAATAAGTAAAAATAATACTCTCCAGAAATACACTGAAAATGTATATACAGAGTCTGTTATTGTACATAATAGTGACATTAGTAGTGATATTCCACATGATAATACTGTTGCAAACGTTAATGACATAAGTAGAGACATGAGTAATGACAAAAACAGTGATATAGCACATAATAAACTATTGCACATACTAATAAAGGTATTGTGTGTAAAGCTATTTCACTCAAAACTGCATGTTTTACTGTTCTCCTGATTCAGATGAAATCCAGCAATATTCAATGCAGTGTTTTACTATGTGACTGAGCAAATCCTGCATATGTAACCACCAAGATTATTTTCGATTAGTCTGAACCTCATCCATAAATGGTGGCATCACTATTTCCCTGTTAAACGTCAGCATATTGTACAAATATGTCTTTGTTGTTAAATGATTGTATTTCAAAGGTTTGACCTTAAACTTTGTTCATGTATGTGTGCAATGTTTAGGAAAGTGGATGCTCAAATGTATTACCTGATATTACATTACCTGACTTAGGACTTCGTTTGAACTGCACATACTGTATGTTTGAATTAATCTGCACTATGGACATCAAAGAGCTCCAGAATGATGTCAGTAGTTCAAGCAAGGGTCTGAAAGCAAGAGAGAGAAATACCCACTCCTTTGTGTGTGTGTGTGTGTGTGTGTGTGTGTGTGTGTGTGTGTGTGTGTGTGTGTGTGTGTGTGTGTGTGTGTG
>JBBPDC010000109.1:32925978-32964400 GCA_037974485.1 Hemigrammopetersius urotaenia
TTAGACTAGAAACAAGTGAAATTATCTGTCCATGCAGTAAGATATTTACACTTGATAAGATTTCTTGAAATAAGGAACAAAATACCTTAAACAATCTTAATTACCTTACAAAATCTGCTCTTATATAGCATATTATTCTCAAAACAAGAACAATAAGAATATTAGGCTAGAAATTAGATTGTAAGTCATAGTTCGATCAGGAGTTTTTGCAGTGTAAGGAAACATTAAAAATAATTAATTTCATCTTTTATTCTTACTCTGATTAATCTAAACAGTATTGAGCCTAGTCACCTTACAGTATATCCTGTGTATCCAATAACAAAGGAAGGAAGTCCTTTTTAATAGTGATAGAAACTACAGTAATGCACACAAAGCTCCAAATTCCACATGCTGAGCCATTTTGGTTTACATAGCATAGACATGCATGTGGCCCAGCTACCCTAGATGTTGATTCGAAGTTAAAGAGACATTTCCAAAGTCACTATCATAGACTTTATGTCGGGTTGGGATTAGGAGAAGGACATGCGAAACCTGAAATGTGTCTGAAATACAAATTAGCAAACCTTTAAAAAACACTCAGATTCTCTATATCCAATGGTAACTTGGTAAACTCTCTCATACAAAAGCAGACTTCTATGGAAAGTGACTTTGAACTGATCTTTTGAGCTTTTCTTTGTGTGTAAAACGAAGGCTGTTCCACAAAGAGTTTATTCTCTATGGTCTGAATAAACTGAGAATGTACAGTTTGTTGCCTGTCAAATACCCTTTTCAATACAAAAAGCTCATCTAATAGCTTCCCAATGCCGTTCGAAGCTTTTTCAGATCAAGCAAGCACCTCATAGGTCAGATTAGATATGGTGGTGGGTGGTTAAAAGGGTCACAGAGGTGTTTCATGCAACACTGGCAGTAGGTAATATGGAAAAAGGATGTCACGTTTGATCTCCTGGGTCTGTGTGCCTGAGAGCACCATCAAAGGCTTCTGTTATTGACTCGCTTCTCATCAGTTTTAGAAGAGCTCTGAAACATGCAGCTCTGTGAAGTACACAGTGATTGAAGGTTGTGTTTTCTTTCTCCCTCTTGTTCTTTTTCTGTCGCTATCGCTCCCTCCCTCTGTCTCTCTTTCTCTCGCTCCCTCTCTCATTTTCTGTTACTCCCACCTTCCCCTTCTTCTCCTTGCATTTACCCTGTTCCCTCTCTCACATTCTGTATCAGTCTCCCTTTCAATTTCACCTCTTCTTTCCTGCCCTATGCTCTCCTCCCTCTCTCCTTTTTCTATCACTTACCTTCCCCTTCTCTCTCTCTCTCTCTCATTCTCTCATTCTGTCACTCACATCCCCCTTCCCCCCCTCTCTCTTTCTGTCATCTATCTTCCCTTTCTTCCTCTTGTTCTCTCTTTCTCTCATTGTCACTCACCCACCCCTTCTTCCTCTCTCTCTCTTTCTCCTTCTCTCATTCTGTCACTCACCTTCCCCACCCCCTCTCTCTCTCTCATTCTATCATTTACCTTCCTCTTCTTCCTCTCCTTCTTCTCCTTCACTCTTTCTCATTCTGTCATTCACCTCCCCCTTCTTCCCCCTCTTTCTCTCCCTCTCGCTCATTCATTCTGTATCAGTCTATTCCTTTCCTGTTGTATGCGTCCCCACCCTTTTCTCCCTCTCTCTCTCTCTCTCTCTCTCTCTCCCTCAGCACTTTGTTTTGATACAGCATGCTGTGATGAACTGTGATTTTCTCTTTGTCGATAGATCTTTTTTTTTTGCCAGGTTGCGGCGAGACTTGTTTGGGCTGCACCTAAATGTTGATCAGAGGAAACTGAATCATTGCTCCATGCGCTCCTGGTCTTGGTAGTATCTTGCTGTATCCTCACCAGGAGAAAGGAAATGGTCGTTTGATCAGTAATGCACGTAGCTGTGTAGCCCTTTATCTGTATCGCGTCTGAAGCGTTTTGTTTGCAGCCTTTTTGTTTACTCTTGGATAGCAGTTTATTGCAGTTTATTGCACTTTATTGAATTCCAGTTGAGTAATTCAAAGTCGTTTTCTTTCTGTCAACACTCTTGAACATTTTCTTCACTTGCAGCTTGTGAAGCAATATGGGTTTGGTTTGCTGTTTTATTTGGGAACGATAGTGTTACTTTTGCATAAGGTGGAGAAGAAAACCCATTTCCAAGAAGCAAGCTGACATTATTTTGCTCCTGGTGGATACTGGGCTGTGTGAAATGTAGCACCTGTTTGTGTGAACATTGATCATTCGGGGCCTATCGAGGTGACAGGATGTCCATTGCTTTCCCACTTTTCAGAACGAGTTAGAGTTTAGATTTGCCCTGTGATGCAAATCTATTGCCCTGACTGGACACAAAGTAATCAAATCGAGCAGTCTTTCTCAATTTGTTTAATGGTGTCAATAATTTGTAATTAAATTGAAACTTGCACATTGACTTCAATTTGACAGTAATAAATTGGCCGACCCATTTGGGAGTCACACTTTCGTAACAAGGTTAATATACATTTTACATCTAATAACTCAGTCATGTTTGCACTAATTTTCAAAGATACAGTCATGTGTAGCTGGGTTTACCTGTCTTGGGATCCACAGAGAAGTACGGCTGGCCGTGCAGGATGCTGTACACCACTCTCGCACTGTTACCATAAGTGGGGTCATCTGCATCTGTCGCTGTAACTTTGGTCACATACGTACCTGGAAAAAGACAGAAAGTGAGAATTGGTGACCTGTTTACTAACTAATATGGAATTAGTAAAGCCTTAGAACTCAGATTACATGAGTAAAAGCTGAAATTAGTAAATATAACCGGTGTTTGTTCTTCTACATGCTCATTGTTTGCTGCTATTTCTCTTGGCGCACCACCATTCGGTCACTCTCCTGACCCCCTCCGTCTCCAGATTTTTCCCACCCACTTGTGGACGAAGACTATCTTTCAAAAATCTTGTTTATCCTGTTCTTTTCAATAAAAGAAAACATCATTTTGTTACTTATGTTCATCTGTGTGTGATGCCATTTTTATAATCCATGTAGCAGTTACATATTTTTTAAATGAAAGTATCTTTTGTTCTGTGTGACACCTAACATGAAAACTGCACACGTGGTGTATTGCAGTAAGATAATAAAGCACATAATGAAAATAGCCACACTGCAGAATATTAATCTGGTGATATTTGTAATACCAAACATATTTAGGCATGTTTGTGCTTATACATTATTATTGTTTTCTTTGTATGAAGATTTATGATTATCTTTTGATAATGAGAAAGACTCAGTACACTTGCAGACAAAAAGCATCTCATGATACTCAATACATAAGCAAACATCACTTATTGTAAACAGGTCATGACATCTGACATCTTGAGTATTGAGACATACTAGGGGAGCTTCCATATAAGGAGTCATTTGGCCGTATGACCACAGTTTACCAGTTGTATCCATAGTGCTTTCATTCTAAGGGTTAAATGAACCATTTATTAGAATTTAAAATTGAAAACTGAAATGAAAACAAATGTAGATCTGCTGGTATCATATATTATTGGAACCTCATTCTGCAAATATTATTGTGATATTTCATATATTTTTTATATTGGTGACCTGATTAGAATGTATGGTTGTGTACTGAGTATCATGAGATGCTATTTGTCTACAAGTGTTTTGAGATTTTCTGTTTTTTACTGATTTACTGATACTATCCTTGGTTCATACAAAGAAAACAATAATAATATATAAGCACAAAGATATCACACCAGAATAATACTTTGCAATGAGGCTATTTTAATTATGTGCATTACTATCTGATTATAATGTGCAATACAATGTGTAATATCATGTGCAGTTTCTTATATCACTACTAATCTATATACTACTGTCTCTATTACATACACTAATATACTCCTAACCATTACTTTAGTTACTAGTAAGTAATTTAACTTTAAGTTATTTATTCATAGAATTAATACTCAGCATCTATGTATATAGCATTGTGTATTTTTTGCAGAGTTTTCACTTGTTTAATTTATTTTATATTGTTCTGGCCTCTGTGTCTCTGTGTGACTGTGCAGTTCAAACGTAAGCAATTGCCTCTGGGAGCAATAAGATTTTCTGATTCGGATTCGGATTATAGGTCCATTACAATCATAAGGAAGACAATTTATGGTAGGGTTGCCACCTTAAGCCTGTAAAGTTTCTGAACCATTGATCTTTGGCTTGATTTTTTCCTAAATTTAGTGGAAGATGTCCTTTCAGCTACTGAACCTGATCTTCTCAGTTATCAAGTTGCAGGGTTGCCTGGAGCCTAAACATGTCTCAGCAGTGCACCTCTCTGAAACAACAACAATACAAGGAATGGGAAACAATTCAAACCCATTGTTAGCAAATGGATACTTTGACTAGATTAAAAAGATGCATGTTTAAAGAAATATTAACAAGTGAATACTTGGAATCTGGGGCATTTTGTGTCCAGGAATGGAATGAATTTATTCCTGAACAGACAACTAGAATTCAGAATAATACAGGAAAACTCAGAGGGATTGAAAACTGTAATTGATTGTCTCCTATTACACGGATTTAATAGGCCATGCTTAGCGATATGATAAGATAATAAGCTAAGGTAATGGACCTCTAGGATCATGGAAATCCACACATTTTTTATTCTGCCCCAGAAAACAGAGCTCACTCCTTCTGTTGTGATACTCTTTCTGTAATCCGTTGCTTGGTGGCCGAACTGAGATGGAATTCAGAATATTTTAATAGAAATTTTCTGCACTTCTCATGGGTGAGCATGGAGAGTGTATTCATTTCCCATCAATATTCCTTCTGCTGGAAAGGTGAATGTCAGTGATTCATCCAAGAGAGACCTTTTTTTTTGTCTTTCCTTTAAAAAAACAGACTGCGGTTTTGGGATACATCTAGTTAATCAGCTTATGGTAACATGCCTTTATTAGCATGGCACCCTGCTGCTAGCAGATGGTTAACAATGGCATTAAAATGTTGGCTAAGCAAGATCAAGGCTTTAATCCAACAAACAAAGCTCAGCCATGTTTGATAGTGTAGCAGCACTGTAGGGATGCTGGAGGAAGACAATGCTCTTCCAGAGGACTGATGCAAGAGCACTGGAAACACTGGTAACTGACAATGTGTTCTTGATACTGTATGTAATACTGTAATCATATTTGACATTAATCAGAGTCAGAAAACTGTACCGATCCCAAAGTAAGCTGCTTATGTTACGAGTAAACAGACACACAGACATGAACAACATAAAATTTAAAGTTGAAATAAATCCAAAATATAAAATACACAATATACACAAATGCTTTCATCCTACAGATAAGGAAATTAACAGGTGAATTAGTAATAACATAAATTAACTGCACATTACTGTGCACACATTTCCCATATTCTTTAGTGGATGCTCGTCCTTTGATTCTTATACTTCTTTGTTTCTTTATCTGGAAGATTAAATCCTATGCCATATAAGAAGCAGATCAGGGCCTCAGTGCCTTCTTTGAAGATATGTGCAGGTCAGTTTGTGCAATTGAGGAGGATCTTGCTGTTTATCTCAGACAGAGATGGTAAAAAAAAACGATTGCTGGTTGGATCACAAGCGTGTAAGCATTACATCTGGCATCATGGACTAATTCAGTTCAGAGGTAAGAGAAAGTGCACTGTCATTTTAACATTCGTTAGTTGACTGTGTAAGTCAGCACTCAAAAACATGTGTGCAACAGAGATAATCACGAGTTGCTTCATGCACGTTTGAGTCAATTATTGAGTCTGATGAATGTGAGTCAAAGTCACATCTTATTTATATAGGGACCACAGGATCCACCCACTTTGATAAGATTTGGGGGATATGAATTTTTACAATTATGCTATGTCATTTCAAAGTTTTGAGCAACTGCATCATATATTGTTTGGCAGCCTTGCTAGAGAGCGATATGGCAAAATTTGGTGGTAAAAATAATATGCATATTCTAATGATATATTTTTTTTATATTCCTAGTTCAGATTGAAAGATAAACGTTAACTTATCACTTTATTTACTTGAAATGAAGCTGCTTAAATTTTTTACAGGATTCGTTGCATTGCATTCTGCATAGGGTACTGTCTCTGAAAGATTATAATTAAAAAGGTTCGTTATTTGAAGTCATATTTAGCCTGACACAGGTACGGCAGAAAGGTAAAGAAGTAGGGGAGGAAAGGATATATTTAAACCAATATGTGTTGCACCTTTTCAGTCTAGAGTCCGAGTTCAGTTGCAAGTCAGCAAACCAGACATGTGGATTTGAGTCACATGACTTGGTCACAAATTTGCTTTTGTCCCCAGAAACTTAACACTCATGCCTTACTGTAGTAAATAACCAGGCGCCTTTAACGTTTTCCTCACAGTAGTTGAATGAAAACTAATCTTGCTCTATTCTCTCTTCCGTAAATTTTATTTAATGTTTACCTTCATTCATTTAAATGCTTTAAAAATCTCATAACTGTCTCGTAAATATTAAAATGATTTAAAAGAAAAAGGTACGATGTAAATAATTTGCAATTCAGTTAGTTCTTCCCACTCATGCAATAATGACCGAGACTATACCAGGCTGTGTGACAGTAAAGGATAAAGCTGAGTCAGTCAGCATGTGACTCAGTTGCATTCTATTCACTGATTCCACATCTCTGGTGTGTAAAATGTATCCATTTTGTAATTCATCCAATTGTATGTCCTTGCATATATTCATACATGTAAAAGCATGAATTTGAATTCGTTGAAATAAAGAAAGTAAACAAGGCCATAAAAACCGAGGATTGATTAACTGTTCAGATTTGTGGTTTCCCAAAGGATGGCTTTTCCACTTCCCTTTGGCCAACTGACATAATTAGCTTTGATTTTCATGCCCCTTTAACACGCATGTTCACGTCCATCAATGTGCTATTGAGCTCTTTCACCCTCATGAAGCAGTAATCTATAATCATTCATTAAAAGAGCCACATTCCCCTCATCAGGCCTCAAACTTCTTGGAGAATCAAGAGCGCTAATGAAGAGCAGCGAGATTCCCGCTCTTTTTTTCATGGAAATGGCTGTTGATTTTAGTTACACTGCTGCATTTTTTATAGTACTGGGCGCCAACAGTGGAAATAACTTAAAAGTGCTGCGCGCAGAATCATCTAGCCGGACTGAGGAGAATGAAGTGCATATAAATCGTCCCGTTCACGGTAGGCTATCGGCGATGGGGAGTGGCTTTCATTCTTCTGACTGTTGAAGGGGGTTTCATTTCATTTTTGTTGCCATTCAGATCAAGAGAAAGGCAATCTCCAAGTGAATTACCTTGATCTGTCATCCTTGTGGGGGGAGGTGGGCGAGGGGGCATGGAAAGTGGTTCAGAGCAGCGCGGGGCACACTGGGTATTATGTTCAAACAGTAACATGGGGATGTGCTGGACTTGTTGCTTTTTTCCCAGTCAGTCTCTCATTCTTGTTGTTGCCATTGGCGATGTAAAACTGCATGTTCTCCTTTTATTTATTTGAATATTTTTTGGGGGGCATTTGACTATGAGGAACACGCTTTGATCATAAGAGAGTGAACAGTATGGTTTGACAAATCGGTTTCCTACACTCTTAACAGATGAAAGGGGAATTGGAAGCAACATAGATACATATAATATAGCCAATGTTAATTATTTTCTATGAATGTTCAGTTACGCAATTTTTTTTTATCAGATCCAATTACAGTTTTCGCATTAATTCTATCTTTCATTTTTTTTATACTCACGTTTTCTAACGCACAGTAGGATTTCTATCTTTTTCTCTTTCGTTCCTTGATTGTTTCCACACACGCTCTCACGCTGAACTCTCTCAGATGGCAGGTTACCTGGTGGCTTTAATTAAAGCTGGAGTGAAGATGGTTATCTGCCAGTGACACCAGAGCCTGCATTTAAGAGTGATAATGTTTCGTGGTGCCAGTCACTGTAACCAAGGGCGGCCAAGAAGAATGGTCCTAAACTTAATTACAGTCCATTAAAGTCTGCTCAACAATGAAGCTACTAGAATAGTGCAAACACTAAATCAGGGTGTACAATAAAGAGAGAGAGAACAAAGTGACAAGCTTTGCTGGTTTATAACCTTTGCTATGTTTTATGGTGCACTCATAATGGCTTGGAAGGACCTCTTACGGACAGTCTTTTCATTTATTTATTCAGACTTTGATTTCTGTGGCTGTACTGTGCTGTTACGGTACGTAATCGTAGCACTAAAGGAACACAGAAATGTTCATTACCTGAAACCAAATTAATGAGTTGATCAACCATAACAGAAGGAAGAATACTCCTGTCCTTAATACGTCTATTCCTGCAGGCTGGAGCACAATTCACTAGTCCAACCTGTCATGTCAACCCATCTCATGTCATCACACTTGCAAAATTATAGCCCATCTGAACCTAAAAAATTAGGTTAATGGGGCCATATATTCTCTTAAAGTCACTCTGGGGACTTGCGAATGGTCTAATGTGACATTAAATGTTGTATTAAAGGTGACACATCCAAATTGGATGTCATTAGATCTTTAACAAACTGTGCCATGTGGCCCTTCTGAGGAAGGCCACAGTGTTCACTTGAATTGCTGTTAGTTACGGCTATTGAATTAGACTACATAGAAATCAATAGGCCAAGTGCTTAGATGTTAGGCCAGACCTTTCAAAGGACATGGCTGGCGCAGAGTAACATGCTTTCATTTTTAAAAGGATATTCCTAAATAATGTATTGCTTGGATAAGAAAAGATATAAGATATAACCCTTTAGGTCCCCCTTTATTTGTCCCACAAGTGGAAACACATTTATATAATATCCTGCTCTTGAAAAATAAAAATACACCATTTAGTTGATAATGAACCTTCACATTTGAGAATCATTTTTTTTTTCATCTTTGAAAGTGGTCCCTTTACAGCATTGCTCTAAAGAATTCCTTCTGTTATTACAATATTTTCAAGAGAGTAGCTCTCACCTCCAAATGCCTGAATTTTGGTAATGCAGTAAGACGGTGATGGTCCTACACAACTAGACATTAGCACTTGCAAAGCTTTCTCACACTGACTGCAGGACAAAAGCAGAATGTGAAATGCGAACGCGGCTCATTGAGTTGATCTTCTGTAGATACCTTCAGCCCCTAAACCACCAGAACCCTTGCATATTTGTACGTAAATTTCATCAGGAGGAATGACCAGCGGTACATTTTCTTTGTCCCAGCACTTCCAGTCAGCCAGTTCACCTTGTCATACCAGGAGAGATGAAAAGACCTGTTATTTTTTTATGGGACTGAACTCAAACCTCTGTAGTGCTGGTTTATACTAACCCTAACCCTAACCCTAACCCAAAATAGGGTTTCCACCCTTTAGGGTGTACTCACACTAGGCACGTTTGCCCTGAACTGGGCCCGAGTACGATTGCCCACCGAGTATGCTTACGGCATTATGGTGCAATGGTTCCAGGATAAACAGGAATAGTGGCACTCTAGCTGAACGCAATGGAGTCCATCGCTCTGGTGACTTTGTTGATAATTTTGAGTCGTCTGGTCCGCAGTGGTCCACAGCCCTCTCACAGCCTGTCGCTAAACAGGTCTAACGCTTTTGTGGCACGAAAAATGGTTTTGGAGCGTCGCAAAAACGTGACGTCACGCGTCCTGATCTGTGCTCCAGCATGGTTAGCGCTCACTCTACATGCGAACCGCGCCCGAGTTCAACTGAACCGTGCTCTGGCACACCTCTTCCAAGTGGGCCAGGGACGGCTAAACCAACCGCGCCCGGGCACGTTTCGGAGCACTCACACTAGTCAAATGAACCGTGCTTTGGTGGTCAAACGCACTCGGGCACGGTTCAAACTGCCTAGTGTGAGTACACCCTTAGACAGCTCCAATCATCATGCAGCAGCCCAGCGGCCTGACCCCGCCCACTGCTCTATTCACTCCCAGAGAAGCTGAGCTTCCCTGGAAGTGACAATTTTGGTGCATTTATCCAATCACCGTCCAGCTTTGCTGCAGTGAAAAAAGCTCCTCTGTGTGCGTCCATAGAGCTCCAGTGAAGCTGTGCTTCAGGAGGGTCTACAATGAAATTGAAATTGAACATCGTCTAGTGCACTTTTATTAAAACCAATATAAATATGATTTTCTGACATAGTAGAGGAAGCAGAGCTTCCCTTGTAATCTTAGAGCTGCTGCCACTGTACTGTATATATATATCACTGGAGACTTAGGTCTGCCTGGCTGGGATGAAATGCAGGCATTAGGATGTAGCTAGCAAGTTAACTTTTCCATTCATTATGGGGAATGTTATTTGAGAGAGTCAAATTCTGTTTTTTTTTAAATATAAAGCTTTAAATTTAGAAACCCAACTCCAGCATGGATCCAGTTATTGATATAGCGGCTCATAGCTGAGGACAGCTGGCTTGTGTCGAAAGATTAGTATCTAGCACTAGTTTTCCAGCATCTGGCTGAGAATTTCTTGGTCCTTGAAGGACCCCAAACAACGAAACTTTAGCACTGTATTAAAGTTTGTTAAACATGATATGAAGAGTACATTGAAGTGTGCGGCAGCTACTGTCAGTGATAACTGTAGCTTCTGGGTATTTCCAGGAGCTGGCTTGGGTATGATCTGCAGCTTTAGGACCTTGGAGTGTGTTCAGTCCAGGCATTGCTAATGGAAAGCAGTGTTAAACAGACCCTGCTGTGCTATTATCTTGGACAGTAAATTCAGTCAATGGATATTTTGAAGGCCTTGGAAAACTTTCTCCAACAAAACCGAAAACCTTAAGAGACAACACTGAACTAAGAAAATCTGTCTTTTGCCTTTTAGTGCCCCAAAGGTTTAAGAAATTTTTAATACAGCCAACCAATGTTTCTGTAGCACGCTCTATGGACAACATTTATTCAAAGATGTCAGATGACTGAAAATGAAAGTATATAATAGCAACCGCCTATAAAGGCCAAATTATCATTCCGCAGACATTTGTGACATTCTTCAAGTCCAATCAAGTAGCTTTTATTGTCATTTCGAACATATACAACACAGTACACAGTGAAATAAAACAACGTGCCTCCAGAACCATGGTGCAACAACAGAACAAAACAAAACACAACACCACAAGAACACAAGTGCAGACAGGACAACAAGATTGTTCTGACAGGTAGTGTAAATCAGTGCCTTAGGGGGCGGAAATGCCCACAATAACGCGGAAACTGCATATATCCTCGCCTTTTTGAGAACCGAACTGCAAGTTTTCTGATTACGATTATTTATTTACTTTTACATTTTCTTCATGGGAGCATAATTAGGGTTTGCACTATAAAATAGGCATTTTAGGCATTTTTTTTTTTAACCAAAACACAATAATGCGGTTTTTCAATATACGCAGGTGCTCTTGGAACGTAACCCCTATATATATATATATATATAGTCATTCCGAACACACCACATAATGAATTCTGGGAAGCTGGTATGCTAAAGTTAACACACTAGTTACACTAATGCTTGCATCGCATCAAGGCCAGACTTCCTAGAATATTTAATTATAGGAGAAACACTGAATGTCATATTTTAATATTAATTTAAAATCACCTGTTTGCAGAAATCGATAAGAGTATCCTTACCTACAGGTGACATCTCGGGGACGCTGGCCGTGTAAGGACCCTCTAGAAACTTTGGCTCATTGTCGTTGATGTCCTGCACCTTGATGACGAACTCTGACTCAGGCTCCAGTGGCCGGTTGGTGTCCATGTCCACAGCCTGAGCTCTGAGAGTGTAATAAGGCTTCTCTTCCCTGTCCAGACTGCGTAAAGCATGGATGTCCCCAGTGGTCTGGTCAATGGTGAAGATGGTCCCGGCCCCTTCCCCTGACAGAGTATATTTCACTGCACTTTCTCCTTTATCCAGATCTGTGTGCAGCTGAGATAAAGAGATATATATTAGACATTACAGAATTTGTTATGCAAAACTCTGGAAATAAGGATACGCTCACATTACAAAGCTGATGTGGCACTTTTTTGCCTCATTGTGATGCAGATCTGATGTTTTCAGAGCTGTCTGAACTCACAAATCTGATATTTTCAAATCAGTCGCTTCTAAAATGGGGTCAGATAAGTACCTGTTTCATGGATGCAGAGAATGGTCAAAACAGAATTTATATTTCTACTGTGCTTCAACATTACTTCACAATACTGTCTTTGCAGCATAGAAACAGCATATTGAAGTATTAGCCAGTAAACACTGCAGAGACTTTAAAGCATTTGACATTTTTATCTTCTCCCCAGATCCTGCTCCGCTGAGATCAGTTCGGAGCAAGTGATCTTTGAAGGTTTCTGCAGCTTTTGTTTGTTTGTTTGTTGATGTGGTCACGACACATGTGAATCAAATCACATGATGCTATTGATTAGGGTGAGTGCACGAGTCATTTCAGAGTGCAGCTTCACACTAGAAAGAGAAATGGTTTGTTTACACACACAAATGTGAAAAATCAAGGCAAGAAAATCAGACCCAAGCAAAGAAAGACCTGCAAATGCACTAACGATGCCAATGCAAGGAAAACCTTTGCTTTACGAATGGTTCTTTAAAGAATAATCCATTGAATGTGGTTTTTGGGAATCAAAAATGGTTCTTTGCATCATTCCAAAGAACCATTTCTGGCACATCTATTTTTAATAGTGTAGTTAAAAAGAAAGCAAATTGCACAATACAGTAGCAAATAGTATGCTATGAATAGCTGACTGGTTTTACAGTATTTGTACTTATGCCACTATGAATGTATGAACTAAATATTGCAAACAGAAGTAGATTGAATGGAGTGATTGCATTGAAACCTGGTTCTTCATTTTTCCTGATCCATAAACACATTTGCTCAGTTGGCTGGATGGTGGGTTAACCTGACCTGATTCTGTCTACATTATTTCCTTTTGGCAGAAGAGTTTTCTTGCACCTGAGATGACACAGTTTTTGCCCTTTTTGTTTGAAGCTTAGAGGCTAAACGTTCACCAGACTCATGTCACTCATGATACCACCTCCAGCACCATATTAAAAATACATTTCTGCTCACTCAAATCTCAGTATTTCAAGGCTCATCTTGTAAAACTCAAATCACACGGGTGAATTGGCGAGTTGATATCTGTTCTGGCGCTTGTTAAAAGCTGTTACTGTACATAAAAGTGAGAAAGGATTTGTTGAAAATCCCTTCTCTATTTTTAAATAGCTGTAGTGCATCAAGTGGCTTTTTATTAAAAATGGAAAAAAAAAACCCTACTAATGTAATTTACATCAATTTTCAGTCTGTAATGGCAATCTCTATAACTGTTTGTAACCAGTGGAATTTGCTTGCCTAAAATGGTATGGCCGATGAATAAGTAACACACATGTAAAAATGTCTTTTGTTTTTAACATTTTATTTTAATTCTGCTGTCTTATTTAAATGTATATGCAAAGTGCCTAAAGACACAACAGCCTAAATAAAGGAGTTCCAATCACTCAGCATTCAGCACCACCAGTATACTGATCACCGCCTGATCATCTGGAATCATCTGCTCCTGGTTCTTCACTGGTTCAGGACTTCAGTTAGATGCTCTTTGTTCTGCTTGAATGATTCATACATTGATCACTGTGTGTTCCTCTGAAATTGGTCAGGTTCAGGGACTGGACTTAAATTCTTGAAAGTACTTTAGGAAGCCTGGAGAACTGTTCATCAAGACTATATTAAAAATACAAGATAGTCAAGCTCTTTGGAAGCAAAATATAAAGAAATGAGGGGTAGCTCAAGACTTTTGCACAGTATTGTGTGTGCATGTGTGTGTGTGTATGTATGTGTATATATATATATATATACACACACACACACACATACACACATAATATAGGGAATTATCATATAAACTGTCTGCACTTTGTGTTTGAACAATTTAAGATGGAGTTTTAAGAAAAAAAATGTTGCAAAGAGAAGAAACAGCACATTTGCTCATAACCGCTGGTGGAGAAAGTTGAGTGATACTAATTAAAAATTCCATTAGGCTAACAATAGTAATCAATGACATAAAGGGATTCATTAATGGGGGAGTAGCACCAGAGTGCTCTTTCTAATGCAGCGCTTCATCCTTGGGGTCCTGTAGAGCACGGAGGGGAAAAGCACATCGGCAGACACAGACATATGCACCGAGGCTTTTCTTAACAAAGGGCTGCAGAAAAATGGCCCAGAAATGAAAGGAATGTATTAGGGAGAGGCAGCCTGCCCGGATGCTTTGTACACTTTTGTCGGGGAAACTTCTTCCGCAGTTCGCGTGCAGGCATAGACACAACAGAAGGCAGTGGGAGAATATCCGACAGGCGCGCAGAAGGAGAAGTAGGAAATCATCAAGTTATTATCATGCAAATATCATTCAATAGTGCACGGGAGCCGATGAAACAAAACTCATGACCTGAAAAGGGTAGCATGGGGAAGGAGAGGAGAAAAACAGGAGCATTCAGGCTTAATCGTGACTCAACACTGAGAGCTAGACTGAATTGTGTGTGCGTGCCTGTGTGTTTATCTGTGTGTTTATTTTACAAACACACACACAATTCCTATTCAAGCTCCAAGATAATAAGCACTCAAATTTACAGCTCAACTGCTTAGGAAATTGTTGTATAATTTGAATCAGATCAACTCAGATCAAACGGTTTGCCTGGGTGCATTGCGGGGAAGCCGAAAGGTGTTGGAGCGTGCCCATCAAATACCCCTCACCCCTCCCTCCCCGCTCACAATAGCAACAATTAGCAGGTGGCTCTGCTGCCACGACCGAGGCAGGGCCATAATAAGAAACAGGAATAATAGGAGTCCGATTATCATTAGCTTTCGGTCATAGAGTGGCTGATCTGGCAGCTCAGCTGCCTTTTTAACTGGTGTATATCAGTCCACACAGGCTGTTCTAGCACTACAGCATCAAAAGAGCGATGGATGGAACGAAAAAACTTGCTGCATGTGCGGAGTGCTGCATCATCATCTATACACGTAGATCTTACAATAGTAAATCTATGCAATAGTATTTACAGAAGGGCTCTAGAAGTGAAAGTGACCATTTGTCATACGTGCAACACGCCACAGCACACAGTGTGAACAGCATGAAATTCTTCCTCTGCATTTAACCCATTCACCAAGTGAAGCAGGGGGCAGCCAGGAACACGGCGCCCGGGGAGCAGTGTGTGGGGGACGGTACCTTGCTCAGGGTACCTCAGCTGTGCTAGCGGTCTTGGGAATCGAACCCAGACTTTCTGGTCGCAGAGCGAATGCCTTAACCACTAGGCCACCAGCTGCAGACTAAAGCCTACACTCCTCTCTTTTAGGAGAAGATACTGTCATGAGTAATGAATAACTGAAATATGAAATGGACACATCGGTATTAATATATGTCTCTCTCACATCTGGTTGCGGGGGATAGATCTGGCAATGCTGTACATCATTTGAAAACTCTAGATACATTTACATTCATAGCATTTGGCCCATGCTTTTATCCAAAGTGACATTTTTGCGCATCACAAGTGCAGGCGAATGTAATGTTAAGGGTCCTGACTAAGGACTCTTACTGGTGTAATATGGTGAACTGCCCCAGTTAGGAATCAAACCTCACTCTCCTGCTTGGAAGGAAGCAATGTTATCCACTACACTCACCAACCACCCTTTGTACTAGTGCCACTAGGAACTCTGCAGTTCTAATAGTGTTGGTATATTTAAAAAATACTGGGTTAAAAACATGATCAATGTAATGTTGAATAACAAAACACACATTTAGGAATTATATTGCATAAGGCAAGCATTTTCTTAATAAAAACAACATATAAGTCTTTGATTTCTAAAAAAACACATCAGATATGACTGGGGAGTCTTCTTTTCACTGAACATCATTGTAAAATGATCCAGGCTGTGAAAACATCTTCCCTCACTTTTTTATTCTCGTTCAGTGGTGCCCAAGCTGTGTGTCATTTTTTCTGAATCTCTCTCTCTATGAATGTATTTCCATGTTTGACATGCTTTATATTTGGTGCAGCCGGAAAGACTTTGTGTGCAAATGTTAGTGTGTGTTGCTCTTCATGTCTGCCCTCACACACTTCCTAACAGATGGAGTCAGTTTGTGGTGAATGCAGCACACTTTACCCACTCTCAGCATCCCATAACACAAACACAAGACTCGAGGCTTCGTCACTGGTGATAAGAATCCTGCAGCTGAACTGACACTCACAATGAACACAATGAATGCGACATTTTACTGCAAGACTAAATCCAACCTAAAGTCTGGAACTCCGTAGTACACATCTTAAGCATAAAAACTGATGTTGCAAGTGAAAAGTTCTTAAATCTAGTCCTTGTATTAATTTATTCTTTTATTTTTTTATATTGTTAATTTTGTCTGTTTTGAATCATTCCATGTTCTCCTTGTCCTTTCAATATTTTTGGCTCTTTGTGATGTTCTGTCTTTTCCTGTTTTCTTGTCAATGTTGTTGTTCACATTCACCCCGATACTCAGGGTTGAGTAACCCCAAGCTGTCCTACTCGAAGTATTCTGTTTCAGAATGGCTTGATAACAATTAGTTCAATCAACGCGGAGTTGCTTTAACCGCAAGTTAAGCGTGCACAGGATATATAAAGCCCTGATTAGTGGAGCACAGATTATGCGATTCACCATGGAGACAGAGGGAAAGAAAGCGCGCTCAGTGTTTTTCACATCAATTGAAATAGAAATTATAATGGCAGCATACGCCGATTGCAAACACATTTTCCATAAAAAGGTAATTCAGCCTCAGCTGCAAAAGACAAAAGAAAGGGAACTTGCAAAAAAATAGCTGAGTCAGTGCGTGTTAATTTAAGCATTGGTCTAGGGTTTTCCACCCTTAAACACGTAATACCCAATTGTCAACAGTTATCTCCGTTGATTTAGTATTAGTAAGAGGTGCCCTGTCTAAACATGTGGGTAGAGAGAGTTATTTCAACATTTCTTTTGTGCTCTTGTTTTGGCTCGTCGCACGCTGCTAATGCTAACCTTTTTATGTAATTAAGTAAAATAAAATTTAATGTAATAAAGATTCTAATTATTTTTTTACCTTTATATTTTCTTTAAAATGTAAAGGTAAATGAAATAAAAGTATTCTGGGAGCATATTTGAGGGCGTATTTAGGGTTTACACTATAAAAATAGGCATGTTTGTGTTGTTTTTTTTTCAACAAAACACGACAACGTGGTTTTTCACTATACGCGGGTGCTCTTGGATTACTGTAATATCAAACATGATATTTGACATTTAAAGGTTTAGAGGAATGTTTCACATGTTTATTGATTATGGTTGTCAATCCAGTAGTCAAAGACAACAGTGCAATTATTTATCATGCAATATTGATAGCCATATGCCAAAATGTAATCAGTTAACTAGAGGAGAATATTCACCATATCTGACAGGAGAAACATGAACCTTCTAAACCAGTGCTGGAGCCATTTCACCTTCTATATCTATCACAGTTTGCATTAATAATAAGATGAAAGGTAAGGGAAGCAAGATCAATGAACAGATCTACTCTTAGCCATAATGATATCCACCTTACGCTCAGTTCCCAAGCTGGAAAAGACCACTAAGTGATACTGATTGAAGCATTAGCAGTTCTGTAATATGTTCCAGGAGGATTTCAGGCAGAAATCCTGTTATTAAAGTAAATCTTAGAATGTGGGAAAAAAGGTATTATATTGGCAGTCAAGATAAATGACATTGTTATCTTTTTTTTTTTATATATATATATATTTTTTTAGATACTCTTTACAATGTTGCTTGCACGCTCCATCATCAACATATATTACCATTGCAAATGTCTTCGGTTCCCTAAACGTATTATAATGGGTCACTGGATTATTGGCAAGTCAGATGCATAATTGAAGGCAAAGTAATCCTTACAAATGACTCCACATCTGCAGCCCGAGAATTAGCTTGGCAACAGGTTTAAATGAGCAGTGGAAATATCACTCTGTGAGGCCTCTTGCTTTGCACATCTATGACTTTAAATGCAATGTTCCTTTCCACAGTTTACACCACAAATCTCAGCTGTGGCAGCTGTACAGTTGTAAGAATTAAACCATAATGACAGTAATAATCTAATTAAGCGTGAAATGTGAATTTTTGGAGTCACATTATGCTTCATTGTGGAATTGATCCGTCATATGGAACCAGTTTTTTTTTTTTTTTTTAGGTAGAGTGTGTAATGCAATCAAATGTGTTCTGGTTTTGTTAGATGGCATGTATAAGCAGCCCTCCAGTAAAAGAACTTTAAGACAGTGTAATTAACACTCCCGATATTTTGCATATGATTTGAATACGTTTTCTTTCCAACAATTCAAATAATATATTCCAACTAGTTGACAATACATAGCAATGTTTAAGCGTTTGGTTTAAAAAATGGCTTCCTTTTTTCCAAGCAAACATGGAAAGGCGAGTTACTAATGAACAAGACATGAAATCAGAGTATTTTGACAGTGTATTTAACATGTAGAATGCACTATCAGATATACAAACTGGTGATCCAGAGCTGCTTCCTATTACATTTCCCAATATTTTGCCTGTGGTGTGAATACATTTTCTTTACAATAATTCAAAAGCTGATTCTATTACATCTGGTTGACATTAAATAGCAATGTTTAAGCCTTTGCTTTAAAAAAATAATGCTTAATTTTTACCTAGCAAACTTGGCAAACTTGATAAAGCTGGTTTGTACTTTTGCTCTTTGAGCATGAAACTAAACTCCCTAATAGTAGGGCTTAGGGCTTTCACCCCTACTGAACTTTTCCTTGTTCAAATATTTACATGAGGATGCCCCTGATTGTATCCATTACTGTTTGTGTAGCTCTAATTCCTCAGCATAAACCTCAAGTAACCTATAGAGATCTACAGAGATTACTATTAATATAAGTGCCAGTGTGAGACTTTCTTGCTATCAAACATTTTGCTACTTTTCTTCACATCTTTGCTTCTTTTGCCTTATTAACCACCACAGAATGACACAGTCACACAAAAAGGGCAAAAGGGCACAAAAAGGCACATCAACCACCAACATTTTGTTAATATTGTATAAACTTGCTGTTATTCATCATAAGATATGTTATTTGGATTTCCGTGCAATGATTCCCTCAGCAAATATTTAAGCATGCTGGGTAATCCAAGCCATATGGTGGGGTTCTTACAAGCGCTACAGCATGACATCCCATTCCCTAGCCCTGCTGTTGTAATTACAATGGTTTTATCAAGTGCCGTTATATAGGCAGGAGGATAACCGCATGGAAAGAGGCACCCAGTTAGAGAAATGCAAATCCATTAGTGCTGAAGAAATGCCTCATTGACTTGTTTGTGTCGATTTAGAGCTGGCTTCAGCGGTAATGGCGCTTGCACTCCTAGTGTTAGGTCAGGCTTCTTATTACTATCCTTATCTAAGGGTCATTGCGCATAGCAAACACAGTACTCATAAAAACACAATGAGACAAAAGCTCAAACTGGCAGCCAGCGTTGCCAGGGAAAGCTTGCAGTTGGTCATGGCAGTCAGAGTCTCAATGCTTTAGACATGCTTCATAAGCACAAAGAGTGGATAATTGCAGTGTGCTTTGCAGGGTCTATGGGCATGGTAACCTTGATTACTGTATAGGTCAGTGAAGAGATTCTCTCTGTGGTCATTTGAGGCCAATTAGCATGAAGTGGAGGCTATGATTGTATGATGCAAGTTAATGGCTTCGCTGGCTTGTGGGCCACGTGATTATGTAGTGTGTCACTTACCTTTGGCTTCTGGTTTAAGCAACACATAAGCAAAGACATATTGGCTCATTTTCAGTACCAACACTTTACGCTTAAGAAAGATGAGGATTTTAAAGGCAGCTACATGAAATATCAGCAGTCATATGTCCCAGTGAGTCTACACATTAAAATCTAGACGCACCTCACTCTTACTCACTTTGGATGTATTTGTGCCTGTGGTCATATATAATTTAATTTAGATTATTTGATTGTATTAAAGTAAATCTCTTTTCTACAGCGGCCTACAGAATTACAAACAGGTCACCACACGACAGCATTAAGTGATAACACATCATCAGCAAAGAAAACAAAGGAAAAACAAACAAACGAGCAAAACAAAATGCTGAATTTGCAGAACCAAATTCAAATGAAGGGCAAAGCTCATTTACATAGTAACAGCTGTAATGTCATCTTTCTGTTATAGCCAACATTTTTTAAAGAGAGACTCATAGATCACATCCTATGTAACCTTAATTTACGATTTAGTCACCCGACATTAGCATAGTGACCTAAACGTGAAAGAAAAATATGAAAAATTTACTTTGCCACTAGAAAGTCTAGCTTGGTACATCAAACAGTTTCATACTGCTAATAAATGTTGAAGCCTCATTGAAACCTCTTAACTCTTTTGCTCACTTTCTGACAACATAATAGTTAATGTATTAGTTGTGAACAGTCCCTTATGGAATGGAATCACTTGATGCTGATGTCTTACCACTCAGATGTTGGAAATTCTTGCTTGTTTCTGCAAATGTGACATTTGTCAATGTTGCTGTTTTCAGATCTTGATTGCTTGGCAGTTGCTGCAGTTATGAATCTGTTGGTCAGTGCACTTTTACCTCACTTGATCTCTGTCTGGAAGGTGCTGTGCTGAGAGAACTTATGCTAATGGCAGGCAGTCTGCGTGTACTTAAATTACAGAGCCTTAGAGAGCAATGAGTCTGGGAGAGGGAATGGAGAGAGAGAGATCTCATCTATGAGAGCGAGAGAAAGGAAGAGAAGGCACGTCCGACAGGCCATGCTCACGTAAGCAGGCTGTTACGGCAAGGATGACTGCCCTTTCCAACAAAAATGACTTATTGACTTGTATTCAAATGAGTGACCTTTCTAATATGAGCTATTTTTATGCATAAAGCAAAGATGAGACAGACAGTCTCAGGGACATTAACGGAGTGAGAGAGAGAGAGAGTATTCACCAGAGTATATTGTGGCACCCATAGCATTTAGAGCAGTAGATGCATATCTAGTTTCCAATAATATAATTTTATATCATATATCATAGATGCTATTTGGTTTTATTTTGTAGGCTCGGGAGAGTTATATATCTCAGTGGATTGTGCATTATTGGATTGTGTCCATAAATAGCCATTGCTAATGCCTCAGACAATGCAATACATCTCTCTGGGCATCGTTTTTTTAGTTGTTTAGGGCTTTGTTAGATACATCAAGCTTCTTCAATGTATTTAGGCACCAAGGAACTAAATGAGGTGGGACTGCGCGCACATACACACACACACACACACACACACACACACACACACACACACACACACACACATATATATATATATATATAGACCCACTGGGCTGTGTCTCTCTAAGTAGAGTATAATCCCTGTGCAGCTTTGCCCTAAGCGAATGCACTAAATGCACTAAAACTTGCATAAATTAACTGTTCTCTGATATAGGCCTGGAACTGACCTGGTTCAAGGGTTGTTTCTGGATGGTATTTTTACTTCACTAACATTTTTTTAGCTGCTTACAGGCACACACACACACCCCTGCTGACGATACATAAGGTTAGACAAAGGTTTTTGACTTCTTGTTGTGATTGAAGAGAGGCAGAGAAGCTGATTGACTTGTCAGCATGGGAAAGGGTGCTCCTTCCCTGCTTGTAGGCAGCTGGAGCTTACTTAGGATATAGCATTGTACTCACACAGACAGGTATTCACATGTCTGATTAACATTTACAATACCATGTGAGTTTATAAAACTATGTCCAATAAGACGTATATGTGTGTAATATATACATTTAGCGTAGTAGCGTAGCTTTTCAACACGTACTGAAATGTTGTCATGGTAATGGTTAAAATAATGTATGCACCCAAAAGGAAATATGCAAATTTCATGCAATTTTGTGACCAGCGCTGTCATCTGAAAGATTTTGTGTGATAGAGAAAGATCTATTTGCACCATTAATGTAGGAGATACAAAATTACTGCATTGAATGCATTAGTCGCTGCTGTTAAAATCAACTTTTCACTTCCATTCTCTTGATGAAAATCATTTTGAATGGTGTCAAGAAATATTCCACTTTATATAGTTCAAATAACAGTGTTCATGCAAACTCAGTTGGAGTTTTGCTTTGGCTATTCAGAGTCATTACTGATGCATCAAGAAAGGCTGACTTGTGAATGCTGAGCACAGAGGTAGGTCTAATGGTCACTGAATGACCATGCAGAAAGAAAGAGAACATAAGAAATGGCTTAATTTATGTCCTGAGCCAAGCACTTTTTAAACCACAGCTCAATGAGAGACGGTTATAAATTGTGTTATTGCAGAAACATGTGTTGATTGAGAAATAAAAAGCTCCTTTGAGCCACTGAGAATAACACAGTCATAAATGCTAAATTGCTGACGTGTTGCAAACTTCTTTCAGTGGTGTGTAAAGGGCTTGAGTGGTCCCTTGTTTACAACTCATTCATATGGGGGAAAAAATCATACAGCCTGATGGCATATATTATATTGTGTTTTAATCAATAAACATTTCCGCTTGAAATGCATAGTTCATTCTCTGTTAGGGTAGAATTTACTGGTAAGTAAAACAAGCATTAAAAAGACAGTTATAGATTCATTTCTATCGATTGATGTTTATGCAACATGCATTCAATTTGTTGGATTAATCTCTACCTTAGTTATTTCTAGAGCCATGCTGTCAGTCTGTATTGTTCTAAACATTCAGGAAGTATACACTCATATTATTGACTTTGAAACTCTTGTATTTTAAAAATAAATTCTCCTGTTTCACTTTCATAAATCCTGCTTATATAAATCATAGTAATATTTAGAAGTGGAATCCTGGGGAATGTCCCTGAGACACAAAAACATAAATGCTGAAATTGGAATAAAAAGAAATAAATAGAAAGAAAGTTTCTTGCATGTCAACGCTTAAACAAAATAATACCCTATGTGCTACCTATTCCTGGATAAGAAGGCTAAAAAAAAGGCTAGATAAATGCAAAGCGCAGTTCTTTTCTTTCCACTTTTTCTTTGTTTATTCCTTTGGCACCCTGGTGGGGAAAAAATGCCAAGCGAGCAATCCCCCCCCCCCCCCAATCCCCGCTCTGTGTGTCATAGAGAAGTAAACAAATTTTGCCAGAGTTTGCGTTCATTAATCCAAAATAGACAAAAGCACAATCCAACACACTGTCATCTGTGCATTTTCCCTTGACAAACTTTCAGCCCTCGTTTATTAACAGCTCACAGAACTACTGAAATAAGCTTATAAACGTCACACTGTTTCGATTTTTTTCTTACTAATAATTGGGATTTATATTTAACTATATAGTAGAAAATATAGTATTAAAATATAGTATCAAAATCGCAGAATCGGTAAGGAAACTGGATTATGGTGTTCCACGTCTGCCTATAGCAGTGTTTGAGCCTTGAGCTGCACATTGTTCTCTTCTTCACTGCTCTATTGGCTGGCCTTATCTGAATGCAAGCTCTGTTCAGTAAACTCAATAGACAGTTGAGAGCTTCTGCGTTCACTTGCTGAGGCTGGCGGTAAAATCACAAAGTGGTGTGTTTGACTCTCACAGACACACAATCTCACTACGGTTACGGTGAGCACAAAGCGAAGCCCTCCCAAGGCATGGCTGCTGGACACCAAGTGAACATTTGTCTATTCAGACCAACTTTTGACTCAGTTTTGATTTTGACTGCTTAATTCCGGCCAAAAAAGTCTTCATTCTCTCTGACCATGAACCTGTAGGGACAAACAGACTAAAACTGTTGGCAGAACCAATTAGAATCTCAGTTTTAGCCAGAGATGGGATGGGAAAGGAAGATGGGTTTCCCAAACAGTAAAACTAGTGAGAGAACTGCTGTAGCCCACTAACTGATGCACTTGATCAAATGGTTTGTCTTTTCACACGACGGGAAAGTTACTAAACATCAGTTGCGATATCTCTTACTGCTATTATTTTCCACTGGCACGAGGAACCATGCCATACAGCGAACCAGTGTTTTTCCATTACAAATAAAGAGAGCCGTACTTGAGTTGCTCGACAGCAGATCCAAAAGCTGACAGTAGCTGAGCTGCCTGCATCACTGCTTTTTCACTGGAAATGTTATCACGACATGGAAAGAAGCCACTTTTTTTTTTTCACTGTCTGTGCAAAAAGAACAACAATGGAGATACAAACTAACAGCTGGGAATCGACAAAGCACAAGTGTCTGTTTGGGCTTAAAATACATTTCACAGGGAGATTTCTATGATGCAAACAAATTTAACTCTGTGAGAAACGTGAATGTGTACCAGACCATTGCTAGGAAGTTAGCTGGGTTAGGTTTTCATCGCACAGCTAGAGAAAAAAAACCCTCAAAAAAGACTACAAACAATAAAAGACCACAATATCAAAAGCGAAAAGATTTCCGCTGGTACGACTCCATAGACGCAGTTTTGGGATGGTGTCAGCCATAAACTGTATCTTAGTGTTTGTTACCACTAAGATACACCGTTACCACTAAGATACAGTGGAAAATCAAAGAGTGCTACAAGTTCCAAGCCATCACAGTACAGTTTAGATACGGGATGGTTCCCGTATGCCTGTGGAAAACTGCCTTTTGATGTGCTACCCGAATGGAACCCAGCTGAATCCTGCAGGGCCAAGATACACGACCCTCACACTTTCTTGAAAACATTTACTGGGACTTTAAAAAAAAAAGCTAGGAAAGCTATGTCACCGTCCCAATCACTGTCACATATAGAAGCAATCAAGACCCATGGAAATGCCAGATGCAAATGGCCACGTCTCAGAATGATCTGTTCATTATAGTCTCTCTCTGCATCTTTGGCTGAGATGAGAGAAAGATGAGTGACAGCCAAGAGCGATGAATCACAGTGACGATGAATATAAGCCACTCAGTGTTTTATTTAAAAATGTTTTATTATTATAATATTTTATATGCGGCTAATTCAACTAGAAATGGGCAAGGGTCTGTCACGGTTGGGTCAGTGGCCACTAGGGGCCACTGTTTTTCTGTTTGTTTCTAGGGACTTTTATTTTGATATCCTGTTCTGTTTAGTTAATTTGTCACGTGTCTTGCTTTCATCTGTTTTGTGTTCGTGTCTGTGATTAGCTCTGGTATTTAAGTTCTGTCTGTAATCCCCTCCCTTGTCAGTCCATCGCTTCATTTCACCACGTTAATGCCTTGTCTGATTCCTGTTTTCGCGTTATCTTCTTCCTGTTTCTAGCGGCCCTTGTGCCAGGTTTTTGTTTCTGTTTTGTTTTGTGTTTAATAAAAGTATCGTAGCATGGATGCTGTGTTCCAGCCTGGTTCATGCCCCGAGGTTAATCACGGATGCAGGGTTCCCCCGTCGTCTGTGACAGGACCTATAAATACTATGCATAACTTTGATGGTCAGACCTAGAGGAAATACTAACACAGTACATTCTAGTTTCATTAAACTACAAAATAATTGCGTTCTCAACCAGTTTATAGTTTGCGAATGCAGACTTGGTCTGAACGTTCAGTGGCTTCAGTGACTGCCTCAATGGTTGAAATTCGTCCTTATTGGATGAGGTGGGGCCATAGTTTCTTTTTTCTTGTGTGAGCCAAAAGAGGGGTGTTGGTTGACCCTTATGTTCAATTTGTTGTGGAAATTCTGTAAAATATGAGTTGAGACTCTAAAGTAGAAGAAGGCTCATCTCACACCTGGGTTTTCTGGTGTTGTATAACAGGGCATCAACAATGTCTGCTTCTGAATACACTAAGAGTTTAACATAAGCTCTTCCTTTATTACTTAATCATAAGGTTAATTAACTTTACTACTACTACTACCACTACTACTACTTTAGAATACATATACACACTGATCTATTCTGCTATAAACTAACAATTCAAACAGCTCAGTCTTTACTACTTTTCTACATGGGGTGTTCAAAAAGTTTCCTGCCTTTCATATTTTTGTTTCCAATAAAGGCTGGAAGAGTAGTAATTGGGTGTGTCTGAGAGGGTCATGTGACTAGGTCTGTCTTGTAAATCAGATGGATTTTTTTTTTAGAAATTCTTAAGAAATAGAGTTTTAAAAAGTGTAGAAGCTGCAGTCCTGCTGCTGCTATTGTTTGCACAATAATATTTATTGCTCTGCATTTGTGTACACAACTCTCTGCTGCTACAGTATTTGCCATAATTCTGTGTTCTTTCAGACTAGTACTGTAGTTATTGTCTACTACACTAAATGTTGTCTCGTCTGGTTGTTTTGCTGTTATTGTGTTTTTCCTTCACGCTCTTTTGCCCTGTCTGCAGTTGTGATGTTTTTTTTTTTCTTGTGTTGCACCCTAATCCCAGAGGAACGTTGTTTTGCTTTACTGTGTACTGTGTGTATATGGTTGAAAGGACAATAAAACTACTTGACTTGACTACTAATAATAACAACGATAAGATTAGATAAACCTTTATTAGATAAGATAAACATTTATTAGTCCCACAAGTGGGAAATGTGCTTTGTCATGGCAGAAAATGGACAAAACAAACAATAGAATAGAATAAAATACTATACCAGCAGCACAGTATAAAATGGACACTATGCAATCTAGAAATACAAATATGGATCTGAATTGTAAAATATATGTAAACTAACAATAATAAACCACAAAGTAATGGGGTAATGAATAATACCTCAGCATTTTGTGTACAGAGTATTTCTGCAGAGATTTTATTTGACTTTATATCTATTTTTGTTGTTTGTACTTGCGTGTCTGTGCCGTTGAGAAATAAGCATTTTCCTCTGGGATCCATAAAATTTCCTGATTATGGTGATTTACATAAAAAAAAAAAAATTAAGCTCTGTTTCGTAAGGAAAGGGGTGGGGGAATAAAATGCAGTGGTACAGCATTTTTTTAAAAAAACATTTTCAATATTCAGCACTTTAGTCAGTTGGTTTTGATGCTGGCACACATCACTGTAGTTAATTTGAAATACACTCAACAAAAAAAGCATGCATGCTAACTTATGAATAATAGTGTGGGACGTGGGTCACAGAGTAAGTATTTCATGTTTATAAAAATTAAAACTTGGATGCTTTTTGGTGATATTTGTGGTTATTTTGGCGTGCAATTGTCGTGCTTGTGTATCCCCTGTCCTGCCCCTGGGCAGTGCCTGAGGAGGTCACTCCACTCAAGCTGAAATGATCAAAAATGATTTAGCAGAACAGTTGTGCATACAAAGGCCTTTTAAAAAGCCCTGAATGTCTGAATCTTATAAACTCATCCTTTGTTTTTATATGAAGTGGTGAAGATTTGTGCTTGTTAATAAATTCAGCCGTTTGTCAGTGAGGGTAGGTGCCTTCGTTAGGACCTATTAATGTTAGAAACAAGTGCCCTCTCTCATCTTTAGAGTTCGTGTTATTTTATGCAATTGTGATGTCACTGGTTGTGGCTTCAAATCCAAACAAATACAGAAGAAAATGACATCATTTACCCTGCTGGCACTGTCATTATTCAAATACTATCCATTCTTCTAAGTGAGAGTGGATAGCATTGTTCCTATTAATTTATGATGAATTAGTCATAAATATGTATAGTATGCATCACTCTGCTCCTGAGCTGTTATGTTCCTGAGAGGCACAGTGTAGATAATGCACGCCTTGACGACGGTGCCATGGAAATCATGGCAGCTCATGCGGATGCTCAGATATAAAGCTCTAAATCCTCGTCACGCTGGTGTTTGCTTGTATTGGCAAATACGTCTGTCTTTCTTCACGTGCCTTAAGCAGAACCAAAGATTTCATCTCCTTATGCTGTTCATATGGCCCAGAATCAGTTAATTATTTTGAAGCGCTGGCTGAGGTTTAGGATTAAGTGACTTACAGGAAAAGCACACAGCTTCTCTTTCCCCTGCACCCTCCCAGTTGCAGAGTCGGCCATAAACAGTGGCACATGTGCAGTCTGATTGCTGTGGCGCAGGGGCAGATAAGCTAGAGGAACTATTATCCCCAAGTAAGCCACTGGACTCCAAATTACATCCTCAGTAGCCTTAAACCTCCTTAGACTTTATTTTCCTTCTTTGGAAAGATTTAAAGGCCCATATCATGGGAAACTGAAAATGTCCCTTGCTCTTTTGAAGTAGGAGTTGGATGTAGAATGTGAGCATTGCTGACGTTTAAAAATGTTCCTTCATTCCCCAGTTCACACTGACCATCTCATCATTTTGAGTTTTGTGACATCACAAAAAACACATTTGCGTATAAGAACCTATCAATTTATGCCCACCCGTTCATTACATTGGTGTGAGGCATAGTCAGAAATAAATATATATACATATATATACAGATGAATGCATTACTATGCAATACTATGAATGCATTATGTCCATTTATGGTACATAACCCCACCCAAATATTAGCACATGACCTTAAGGAAAGAAGAAACTGCAGAAAGAATGTAGGATATGGGCCGTTTAAGCTTGTGCAGCCTGAAGTAGAAAGAGAAAATGTTGAGTGCACATACCGTAACTGAGACGCACATACAGACGATGGAAGGGAACAGATGAAATGTGGATAGGGAGGCAGAGGGACTTGGGGAGCTGATGTATTAGTGGTTAGTCAGACTGCCAGGACGGCAGCGCCTCTCTGTCTTTCATTAACGTCAACACTTTTAGCATAACCGCACTCTGAGGTTACGTTAGGTCAGCAGGCAGTCATGGGCTTCAGATGCATTCCTGCAAGGACATATTTCAGCTCACCGCCGGCAAGCTCAGGGGAGCATCCCGATGATAATGCAAGGTCGATATGAAAGCTTTGGCAGGAAGCCAGCATACGTATTGATTTTAGCCTTTATGCTTGTAGACTATTAATATAATAAAACACTCATAAAAAATTGTTTCATAAAAAAACAACTTCTGGGTTTAAAACAAATATTGCTTAGTGATGTATTTGTGTTATATCTAACAGATTAAGGTGGCAGATGCTATCTCCCTTTATCCTTGTGTCCCTATTTCCATTACCCTCTATCATTCTACAGGCTGGCTCGCTTCCTACTTCTCTCATGATATATTTTTGCTATCTTAGCCATTTTTTTGGTCAGGTGCTCTAAGTCCTTTAGCTGCAGGTTTCAGGGGCAAATTGAATGTATTCTGCCTGAAAGTGTGCATGCTGTTTATAGGGAAGTCCCAGTCGAGGTTGTTGCCTCCGATTAGAGTACTTTAATGCTTTTGTATTGATTTATATGCTACTGAGCTATCTCAGACACAGCTGAAACACTGGAACTGCAGATATTACAAGTTGTATCCCACTTTAAATCAAATTTAGACATCCTTAGTTGTGAGACATACACATCTAGTTTATGTACCATGTGAACGATAGAAAAAACGAAATGAATATCTCTCCTCATACCCATAAGATAATACTATATCATGTAACATAGTAAAGATATTAAGGGTGCAGAAAATGTTACACTTAATTAAAGTCATGAATTTAGTCTTATTATAGTACTTGAGTATACTGTGTTCTCTTTAATGGTACTTTTTGAGTAGAATTCACTCGTAGTACTTTTATTTGAGTACCTTCCTAATAAATCACTATATTTCCCTAATTAAGTCCTTTAATAACTATTTAACTTGTACTCAAGTCAATTATCACTGCAGTAACAGGTCCTTTACTTTTTTGTACTCTTTCCACCTCTGATTTCATATTTTTTACTTAAATTCCACTGGCTAATTTATAATTACTTTAATATCACCACCTCCATCATCTCCGTTCTTTTTTATGTCATATCCTTTACACCTCTGCTTCATTATCATGGAACAGTTACTAACTGGCTTTTTCCTTTTCCTTGATTTCATTGCTCTCATTGAAAGCTCTTAATCACTAAGTTGCTTCCATATTCAAGAATCTAATGTGCACCAACATTCCCCCTTACAGCATTGTATGGGCTGTAAAAATGAAAAAAAAAAAAACAACAATGAACAGCTATTAGTTCTACCTCTAAACAGAGTCTTACCTTGCCAACATACTGTGGGTCAGATCCCATGTATTCCTCCAGCACAAAGAACTGGTTCCACACCCATCCCCTTTTGACCCTCTGGAAACCTCCAGAACCTCCACTGTGGCCTGCTGTGGACATGCTGGCCGGGCTACGGGGCCAGTCATGCCCCGGCCTACTGTGGGGCTGAGCTAGGAGCAGTGTGTGGAGAGGAGCTGAGGAGCTCTGCACGAAGAAGATGCTCAGGAACAGCAGCAGACAGTTCCCCTCCAGCATTGGGCGGTTTGGCACGGTGCAGTTTCAGTCAAAGTCCAGAGAAAAGGTGCAAGATGAAGGTCAGAAAGCCAGGGCACGGGGGGGCAGGCTGGACACAGGGGGCTAAGAGGTGGACCAGAAGAGGAGGGGGTGAAGGAGGCACCAGGTAAGGGGCCACTCAAAGCCTGGTGCTCCTTTTCTCCTCTTACTAGTGGTACTGAGCCAGTCAGCCAGGTAGGGAAATCATCACCTAAAATAAAGAAGAAAAGGAATTAATACACTTACTAGAATGTGTCAACTTTTACCCCACCCACTATGCTTAGAAGCGTGAAAAGTATGTTAGTTTTATAATTAACAAGGAATCATAAATTGTCATCAGACATCAAAACCACTTCTCATATGAAAGTTCCTCTGGTTTGTGTTTGAGATTTCAGTCGTCATGCTGAGCTTTGTTTTGTGTTCCTGTGTCACACAGAACAAAAGTTATTTAAAAACATGTAATAATAATAACAACCTCTCCTGGGGTTTTAGAAATCATCACACAGAATACCCATAAAGAACAAAAATGAACACATTTATTTTATGTAAGGTCTTATAACTTATAATTTAAGGTCTTGTAACTTATAATCAGGATTATCTTTAGCCCACAAGTGGGTGGGGAAAACCTGCAGAGGGAGGAGCTCTGGAGAGCGGCCGAGCAGCGGCGCGTCAAGAGAAAGAGCAGCAAACGGCGAGCATGTGTGTTTCTAATGGTTAATGCATCGATTCATATTGAGTAGCTCTGTAGTGAGATGCTACATTAAGCACTTTTGCAGTGCTATTTCTGACAGACAACCTAATGGCACACGTGCACCAACATTTCACTTCTGTTGAGCTAAACATAGAATCATGCTTGCCTTATGTTTTCATACCATTGTAACACTAAGCCATGTTTATGCATTCTATGAATACTTTTAGTTCCCAGAATGAAGATAGTAATGGCATTGTGGTGTGACTCAGCCTTGGAAAGTACTAACCAGAATGGAAATTTTCATCCTTTTCCTCGCAGTATGAATGCCACATGATGAGAACAATTCTTTGTCAGCCTTCAACCTCTGAGATAAGTTCAGAAGCTAATTGTATAGCAAGTATTCTTGGAAACAGAGAATTCAACACCTTACACTTTCAGGCAGCTTCAGCATGACCAGTGGAACTTCTGACATGATGTAATGTCAGATGCGGTATAATGATCACATCAGGTCTGGAATGACCTCCGCCCCTTGCTAAACGATAAAAATCAGATGCACTCTTAGTCAGTGGCTGTCGCGGACCCCAGCTTGCAGCTAAAGGATTGATCCATCAGGCCTCTAATCCACCTATTGAATAGCTGAGCATCGCTAGCTGTGAAATATTTTCCGGAGACGTGGTAGGTCCCTCAGTGGCAATGAGGTGATTTAATCAGACAGGCCCTATTTCCTACAACCCGCGTCCACTTGAAATAATGAATATAAATCATGACTTGTCAAATCACCTCTTCATCACTTCAATTACATGTTCCAGGTCCTTTAAAACAAAGCAAAACAAATAAAGCCCAGACCGTGTCAAACTGGGCCCTGTCTAACTGAGTGCAGTGCACTGTGAGATGTGGGGAATAGATGTCATGATGAAAAAGCAAAAACAAAACATAACACATAAACATCACCAAAACATAGATGACCATTGCATTTACTCTCTTTGTAGCATCAGCTATTGCTGTCAAAAGAAAGCGTAAGACTGCAGAGGCAATGCACTGAAGAGCTGTACAATAGGCATTGTAATGCACCATCCTTTCCCCAAACAAGAACATGACAGTTTTATCTACAATGACTCATTTGACCCGATTTACACAACTATATTTCCAAATGTACAGCCAGACTTTTGATGCAGTATTGTAGCAACTTGACTGTAGATGGCAGGAAGTCTGATATCAGCACCGTATCACTTCTCCAAATCCGATTAGTGAGGCCCAGTGCTGTTCTGAGCTTTTTCAGCCTCTGAAAGGTACTGTTCTCACACCTCCATACTTGTCCAGATGCCAACTCAATATTTCTCTGATATGCCTCAGTGCTCCCCACTCCTCCCACATGGTTCATTGGCTGCAGGATTGATCGTTGGCGCAACGCATCCGGGTCAATGTGCTTATCAGGTGGCCAGTGCCGAAGCCCCACCTGCTACTGCATGGTGCTTTGTTGGCATCATTCGAGCACATTGAGAGCAACAGTAAGATAGTTTTACCAAGAGACTAGAGCACACTAGCTGGAGATGCTGGCATACAATAAGTGGCCTGAGGACGCCCAGATGTGGCAGCTCTTTAAAGCATGCCAATCTCTGCACAACGCCCAGGGAGAGGCATCGACAACAAGTTCAGTTCATGCAAGAATGTTAGTATGGGCTAGATCAGAAGCTTAATTTGGCCAAAAAATACTAGTAAACACCAATTAAATCAAAAGATTAATAGCTGAGAAGATGGTTAGGTTTTTTGGATACAATCCTAACTAGTATATGCCAAGTTTTAGTATAAGTATTTAATCTGTGACACATATACGTATTTGTTTATGTCCTATGTAATGGAATATGACAAAAGATCTATTTACCGCTATAACCACAGGGGAGTCAGCTCCCAGAACTGGGTAATAATAATAGAGCGATGAAACCAATGCCTGTGTTTATTCACAAGGCATAAAACAAAAGCTTGATTTCAGGGAGCAGCTTTATCTAAAGGGAAAGAAAGAAAGTAAAAGAGAGAACGGAAGAGAGAGGGGAATCAGCAATAACAATGTTTTCTCAGAATCCCCTTCAATTGGTATTCTCTATTTTTCAATATATCTTGTCAAGATAAACGAGCATAAAGCTGTTGTGGTTCATCGCAGTTCATTGTGGTTCAATTTGTTCACAGAGAACCTCATATATTTCCAGTTATATCTAAATGTAAAAATTGACAGTCCTAACTCCCGGCTCTCTATGATGGTATATTCCACTGAATTGAGGTGATGGAAGTAACGGCTCATACTTGCAGTGTCTATTCAGGGATATTTCGAAGTGGGGGGACATGTCAGCAATTTTAAGGCTCACTTTTGTTCACTATAGATTGGGATGACCCAGAGTTAAACTCATCTTACTCACCCAATGCTGGTGAAATGCAGATCTTATGACCACTTCTATCCTTGCAGTGATGCTGCGGTAAGTCTGGGGTTTATTCAATTAAACATAAGACTCCGGTGCTCCACTGGATGTGAGAGTTCAGTGTAAGACGGTCAAAGTGGTGACCAGCACAAAATACTTTTCCACAGACTGACCACAAAGCTCCACAATACTTTCATTATGGAGAAAATAGTACATACAAGAGAGGAAAGAAGACTTTTTCAAATTCATTCGGCACCAGAAAAGTGGGTAAATTGTTGCAGCACCACACACTGCCAACCTGCATTACTTTCTCAGAATCTGCATTGCTGAGTGGCTCTGACACATCTGGACATTAAGGTTAATTAAGACTTGCTGATTGATCTTGTTAAGCAATTACAGGACCGGATTAGAGCAAGTTCCCAAAAAGACTTGTGTTTCTGGTGGATGTCTGTTAGATGATTAGCATTAATCAGCAATGCTAGACCAGGGCGAATTGCTGTGCCCGAGAGTGGTGGTCTGCAAAGAACCGGTTCAGACAGAAAGATTGATCCAGACAGCACCATTCTCTCTCCTCTGCCACTCTCACTGATTTGTTCAATGTCAAACTGAAATGCCACAATTACACGCGATGTTTACGCCTGGGTTTTTGTGGAAGCTTGATGTGACAGTCCTTATCATGCCAGTAAAACTGTGAAGTGCTCAAGTGCTAATTTGAGAACACTTTAAGTGATGAGGACCCCATCAGTAGTAGCAGTTCATCAAATTATGTTGTCGCAATGAGGGTGATTTCTTTAGGCTTAACTCGAGTAGCAGCTATTCTCACAAAAAAAACAGGGCACTGCAAGGCAAAATTGTACAAGTGCCTGCTCTGAAAGATTTTTACTGTATTTCTGAGAAGCTTCCAGTGATGTCCATGTACCACAAATAGACAATTTCAATTGGTCTGCCAAGCCTATTCAGCCTGACATGAATACCTACAATACTCAACATAACTCAGAATTGTAAGCCTTGCTCCAAGAGAGAATTCTTCTTGCTAAAAGAGAAAATCACAAAGGGACCTGTTTATCTGTCTGTCTGTCTTCCCTGCAATACAGAACTCTCTCTCAATTTCCTTTCTGTAGTGTTATAGCTGTACTTACCTAATCACAAAATCTGTGTAATTCTCTTGCATACAACTTTTTTAATAGTTTCCGGATCTTTCATTTAGTCACAGGTCAGACTAAAGGACCAACCTTTCCAGTAAATCAATAGAGTGATTACTATTTGATTAGTGTTCTTTCTGAACATCCCTCTTGGTTTCAACAGTTGATCTTTTCTAATTCGGCTGCTAATTTGACCCCCTCCCCCAATGCATGTAATAAAATAAGCCATTACTACACAAATTTGATTAGAAGTACTCTCATTGACATCATTGTCTTTGGTTAATTTCATTGACTTGGAACAGTGCTTCAGGAGAGATTACTTTTATCAAGGTTACTCGCCGTATCCTGTTTCATTTATTTCCACGAGTGCTACTTAAAAGTCAAAACTCATCAGCCCTCCCCCAGCTTCCCTTACCTGCGTTCACGATCAAGACAAGCTGTCACTGCACGGGTCATCTGTGTGATGGTGAGGGTCAGTGTTTATCCTGCTCAATATAATGGGATATGACTGCTCCCATAGTTCCTCGGCAGTCTGGAACAGGCTCATGGTCATTTTTTTTTCCCAGAGATACATTGCGCTGCATGCCTGATGAGACGGGTTCATTAGCATGTGTCAGACACCGCGTACACTGCATTGACCCACACGTCGGCCCCAGATAACGCTAAGCTGTGGTCTGACAGCATTCCCTGAATATTGCGCCAGCGTTGCCTTAGTGTTCCCTAAACTCATCACCTTCAATAATCAGCAAGCATATGGCTCACCAAGCTGCCGGCTCCGATTAAGATGAGGGAGATGAAACTCCCTGGGAAAGTTATTAGTTGTCAGGCGTGTCGTAAACATGATTAACAGATAAGCAGTTGAGACTGTGACGGAGTAAGAGAAGAGAAATGGTGTTCATCTGGAGCGGACCCTTATTTTGGGATCTATTCATCATTTTACTATGTGAGGGAGGCTATATTTTAATTGTGAAGATGGCCCAAGACTCTGTGTGGGCGTGTGTGTGTGTCTCTGTGTGTGTGTGTCTCTGTGTGTGTGTGTCTCTGTGTGTGTGTCTCTGTGTGTGTCTGTCTCTGTGTGTGTCTGTCTCTGTGTGTGTCTCTGTGTCTCTGTGTGTGTGTGTGTGTGTGTGTGTGTGTGTGTGTGTGTGTGTGTGTGTGTGTGTGTGTGTGTGTGTGTGTGTATCTCCTGTGTGTGTGTGTGTGTGTGTGTGTGTGTGTGTGTGTCTCAGATGTGTTGGCCCATTGTGAGCGAGTGAAGCCGATATTGGACCTGGTCCATAAAATCATCAGCACTGATTGGACCGTTTCTGACTGCCTGCTCCCACTCACTTCACGGATCTACATGCTGCTGCAGAGGTGAGACACATTCTGTATCATCAGTTCTTTACCTTTCAGCGAGTCACGGAGCGGCAGCACCTGACTTTCATGAAAGCGTAACGTCACACTGGTATGATCTGAAGGTTCTAACACACACACTCACACTCGCACTGAAGGTTCTAGTACTTGTTACTGATGACCTGCAGGTTAATGGAGATTCAAGATTACAGTCGATATTTATATTACACACACACACACACACACACACACACACACTTTGACAGTCCATCAGGAACTAAATCACACTAAACTCAGGCTGCAGCCCAGCGGCTGAACCTGAAACTGCTGCTCTGCAGAGATAAATACTGAACAAAGTAACAGATTGTTGTGGAACAGTGGCACAAAACAAAACTATTTTTTGATTTATTTTTTTTTAAATGTTTGACTAATTGTATTTTTTTCCAGGCTGACGTCAGTTTTAAACCCACCGGTGGACGTGATTGCTTCCTGTGTCAACTGCCTCATTGTACTCGCCACACGGCAACCCGCCAAGGTAGACAGGGCTGCGGACCCTACAGCACAACTGCTTAATCGGTTCTGATTGTTAATGAATAGGTTTCAAGTCGTATGTTCAGTTTGTGTCGTGCCCATATTGGGTGTCTGAGGTCTGTAAAACCTGTCCCTTATTCTGTGACGTCGGCAGCTAATTAAACTGTAGGGCTTCTCTTCAGCTCCAGAATGATGTCAGCAGCACTGATTTCACTGATTCCAACCTTTCCCTCTATGTGCAGGTTTGGTCCAGCCTGCAGCACACCGGCTTCCTACCCTTCGCTTCCACCCCTCTCACCAACATAGCGCAAGCTATAAGGTAACACAGCCTCCATAAACACGTTTAAAGGTTGAAGGGGGTTGCATGAGTCATTAGATACAGGGACAGGCCACTACCACCCAAATGCTAGCACACATTTAGTCTTAAACAGGTTCGTCTTGCAGACACTGGCAAGACTACCATTGTTTGAAACATTCTGCAAACGCTGGTCCCCTTCGTTTCCACAAAACTTCATTCCCTTGCTTTTCTTTAGACTAGTGGACGTGGTTAAGGACTCTGCGCTGTAATAATGAGCTAAAGGCCTTTTTACACAACAGGGTCTGTTTTCACAAACCGCTTCGGGAGCAGGAGCGCTGGTCTAGATTCAGTTTCTTTGGCAATAAAGGTCACATATGGATCCAAAATCAGCCGCTCCAGCCCTGGTGTTGCTTTTCACACTGAAGTTTGTTGATTTCTACAGCTCAGAGTGAGTCTCACTGCTGAGGTAACCTGTTTACAGAGACGATTTCGGGAGCTTTTGACTTCTGTTTGTTAGCGACATCAGCAAACTATTTTGGACTCGAAGCAGGTCTTGGCTCCATTTGGGGAAAGGGGTACATTGGATTTTGTGCCAGGCGTTAACATCATTCACTGAACTGGGATATATTCTGAATACACAGAACCTGTAATGTGTGGAAGGCGTTTCACGTTATCACCCATTACTACTAAACTTTAACACTAGTTCTGCACGGTAATCAGGGCTTAAACCGAAACAGACACTTGGGTCTAGATCATCTTTCACCTCCAGACTTTTAATCGCCTCATTTAGGGCTTATTTCAGAACGTCACACACAGACGTGCCTGTAATCTCGGGCACTTACATGGGTGGGCACTGGGAATCCGTTATCAGCTGTTGCAACTTCAAAAATGGCAACATTCTAAATAAACGTATTTAGATGCTACACAGCAGCTTTCAGCAGGTTCTGTTAGACATCCAGTGTCTGCAGACGCCTCCAAACACACTTAAGAGATCTCATCACTGTGTACGGACTGTTTTGTGGGCGGTCGTGTCACAAAACTGACTCGTGAAAGCGCATTTTCAGACTCGGATTTCTTTCGAGGAAACCAACCTAAAGGCTCATTACCCTGTTCAAAGTGTAAAGCTAGTAACTGAGGTCTGTCTGGGAGCAGCGGGTTTCAGTGCTGGGTTTATCTGATTCTGCTCTAACAGCTTTTTATCGCATCTGTTTCAGCGCTGAGGGAATGAAAGCAGGGAACTACGGCAACCTGCTGGTGCTGTTTGAGCAGCCTAGAGGAGAGTACGCCGTGACCATCGCATTCCTGAGACTGGTCACCACACTCGTCAAGGTACACACACACACACACACTTATTTCAAAAACTGCTGTTTTGTTTTTCCTTAAATTAATGTATTTCCCAAACTGTTTGTTTTGAAGGGTCAGGTGGGCAGCACCCAAAGTAAAGGGCTGATTCCCTGTGTGCTTCTGGTCCTGAAGGAAATGCTTCCCACGTATCACAAGTGGCGCTATAACACACACGGAGTTCGAGAGAAAATCGGTAACACACACATACACACAGATGCAAAAGTCTTGAGCTCCCCTCATTTCTTCATATTATGCCCACAATGGTCCATACTGTATGTTAATGTGTTCTTGAGGAACAGTTCTCCAGGCTTCCTGAAGGACTTTCAGAACCTCTCATTTCCAGTCCAGTCCCTGAACCTGACC
>JBBPDC010000109.1:32977112-32988564 GCA_037974485.1 Hemigrammopetersius urotaenia
GACGCTATGTAATGTTAGAGGTCAGTGATAGGGTCACACATGAGTGCGGGCTATTTGTGCCTGTGTGACAGTGAGCCACGGAGGTGGTTTGATCTTTACACTTTGGAATTCATTCATTTGGACTCGTGGTTAATACACATGGCTGTGTGTGCGGGAGGTTAGGGATATTTTTGGGACACCATCCTCCCTAGCAGTGAGTAAGTAAAGTGAGTTATAAGTGAGCTTCCTGAGGTTTTGTGAGATTGCATTAGTCCTGCTTGTGAACTTTGCTGTTTTATTTGCAGACATGTGTGCATTGATCGTGTTTGAATGGCTCCAAAGAAACAGCCAAGCTTAATTAACTGCCCTTGTTATTAAGGAGTTGCTGTTAAAATTGCTGGTGGGAGAACTCACGGATGGGGGAAGATTTGGCTCTCACTGCAGGGGTACGCATCTACTCGTACTGTGGGCATCATGATTCCAGGGAGTTCGTTCTTTTGATGTTCCAGTGGAAGAACTTTAAGCAACTTTAAGAAAATAATAAATGAACTGAAACTAAAGTAAAAAAAAAAACAATGCAGTTTCCAACAGTTCAGTTTTCCAAGTAAATTGTGTGGACATTAGGGAATATTTAGGCATCTGTTCTAGAAGCCCACCATCTTGTTTTCATTAACGATGAATAATCTTCTCGGTCCGTGCATACAATTTACATCAGTTTTGTTTCTTATAATTGTGCTACATTTAACCAGTGATGTGTCTTCATCATTCAGTAGTATAACAAGCATGATCGTTATCCACTGGATATGGCTTGGCCAGATAAAGTCCCATAAAATGTCTATAAAATGCATTCTTATACGAATTCTGCTTAAGTGTCTAAGTTGCATATTTTCACTGGGCAAATAAGCACATTAGTCTGTTTTAGTGGCACAAGATTCATTGCCCCATTTTTCCATTACTAGTCTAATCTAAATGCAAATTTTGATTGGCCCTCTTTGCAGAGATGTCTGGAAGGAGCTCCTGGCGCAGGGTGCATACTAGATCCAACTGATGTGCTCTTTTCTGCCCTCGCCCCTGTTCTTGCATTGTTTTGTGAGAATTCAATAAAGACTGAAGATGGCCTGCTGACTTAAAATGGGGCCAAGGGAGTTTGGTGAAGTGCTTCTAATCAGAGGCTGGGGTTGCAGTTAAATGAGTGTTACACTTATGATGAGATGCACCCTTAAAGAAATGAGGCTTACAAAGGGAGACAATCTATCATATTGTCCTTTGGGAGATGGGTTTCACTCTGTATGTGTATATATGTGTGTGTGTGTGTGTGTGTGTGTGTGTGTGTGTGGTTTTAATAACACATAACAAGTTTAAAATGGGTTTAGTATTGACGTTAAGGCCCAGGAGCAGACAGTCACATAGCCCAGACACAGGTTATAGATGCCTAACACCAGCTTTACATTGATTCTCTAGAACAGCAGCCTACTGCCTTTCTGTCCAGTTATGTAAAAGAAAACGAAAAGGAACAATCGCTGGACTTCTCCAGCTTTTTGGACTCTTCTGATTAACGTCATGTTTCTTCATTGCTCGGTACCATTTGTCAGCCTTAAAAAAATATGACGGCTGCTGCATGCTCAGGTTTCTGTCCTCGCTGACATGTTTTATTGGCCAGTGAAGAAAGGCGATGGTGTTGTAGCATGCCACAGCGCTGAAGTGTGGCCTGCTGAGCCAGATATGGGCGACTGGTGCTAAAAGGCTCCATAATTTCTACTTTCAGCTGCCCCGGCCATCAATCTCCCCTTCGCTTGCCTGCTTGTCACAGTGACATGGCACTCTCCTTTCTGTCTGCCCCACAACATCCATTCGGACACACTCGCTGACTGCTTGCAAATAGGTGAGAGAAACTGGAACGGGATGCAACACGGGGCAAGCTGTAAACCACCCTTCGGTTTAACCAAGTACAATTTAATGTCTGCATTATAATTTTCTATATATATAATATTAAAGGGGTGTAAATGTCCTGATATCAGCAGTTTAAACTATCACAATACAGACCTACTGAACCATTACTACCAAGTCTTCAGTTCTATTTCCAAACTAGTCAAAATGCATCTCTTCGATAATTAAAATTTCCCTATGGGATTCTAGGAGAATGGTTAATTATTAATGAACATTTGGCAGTTCTAGATAGAACATATACATCTGGAGCTTGTAAAATGTTTTATTTAATGCTTGTATCAGATATATTGACATACATTTTACCTTGAATATCAAGTCCTGGCATAGAGCTGCTTTACAGTCTTCCTCCATTTTCCACGTGCTTGACTACTGCATGAATGCATTTAGTGGAACATCTAAAACTTCCAAAACATCATCTGAAGTCCTGACCACCGGGAGAGACCATTTGGCGATGTCTGCTTAGATACCACAAAAAATAACTTAATATGAAAACTAGTAATAATGCACTACTTAGATAAATCTTTAGGGCCTCCTAGGACCTGGTCTGAGGGTTCCCCTCTATGGCAATGTCTATAATAGAGATAAACATGAAGATGGAATGGTAATGGTTAATCATGGCATCTAATGCAATTATATTATTTATATACAAACATTTCAAGCCACAATATCCAACTAACATCCCACTTCAACACATTATGCTGCATTGCAGCACTCATGTCACTAGGAGTTCAACAACTTGGGCAAAGTCTTCATTTTCATACTCATTTTGCAGTGAGCCCAGTATCGAGAATGCAATCAAATCACAGACTGAGTGTATTACTCACTTACATCAAACTCTGAAAGGTACAGTAAAAACAACAACAAAGTTTCAGAGCCTGGAACAAAGAGTTTGACAACCGTTCCCTGTCCTTTCTCTAGAGCACTGCTTGTAACTGACAGGAGACGACAGAAGGTTGAATTGTAGTGCTGACGGGCTAAAACTATGACTGTTTATTTATGTATATTTCTATTACCTGCATTATTTTTCCATTACTTTTCATGTCACTTTGGCGTTTTTTTTTTTGTCTTGCCTAGATGTGACACCAAATAGCCCCAAACCTCACTCGCTTTAAAATATATATTTAGGCAGAATCTATCCACAGTTCAGTTTCAAGACTGTAGGCAAAAGTTCCACATGCCCAGCCTGAAAAAATCTGAACTATTCATATTAGGACAGAAACCCAGCAACGTTTAGCCACACACACAATATTCATATGTTCCAGATCAATTATTCATGTCTAATTTGCATTAGGCGATTTATAATGGAAGGGTAATAGAGAAAGAGGCCAATTAGCACTTTGTGTTCAGAAGTTGTGACGCTGCTAGACTGCCAGACTGCAAGCTGAGCGCTTCTGTCTCTTTTTCCTGTGCCGCCTTGTGTAATTGTACCTCCATTACAGGATGTTGTTCACTGTTAAGAATGCTGCCCTCTCTGAGGTTTTGCGTTTCTTTTATATAGAGCAATGTAATTGCTTGCATGCCATCTAAATGGGGACCTTTTATTCATTGAGCCTTTATGGGCAGGATGATGTGTTAGTTTGGGGGACTAACGTGACTTTAAATGGGAGAAGAACAATGTTGCTAACAGGGCTGTGGTGGCTGATTGTGCTTCTAGGCGATATTAAAGTTTAATGCCGCTGCACTGTCTGAGCGCGGTGGTGATTCTACCAGAGGCAGACACGTTGAAAAATGTATTAGACTGATTTATGCTGGAATCAATATGCCATGATAGAAACATGAAGCAAAGAAACACATAAAGCTGCGAACATGAGCGTAGGTTTCTTTAGTACTCAAGTTTCTTTCTCTCGTTCTCTCTCTCTCTCTCTCTCTCTCTCTCTCTCTCTCTCTCTCTCTCTCACACACACACACACATCACACATCACACATCTCGATATTAACATATCTTGCAGCTACAACAATTGTCTATTTTATCATCTCCACTTATCAAAATACTTGCATTTGTAACTTGCTATTACAGTTTGTTGTTCATCTCTATCTAATTTTAGTCGCAGTTTTTTAGGTGGATCTTTCTCAGTATAGCATTGACACTGATAATGCTGTGGCATATGTGTGTGTATGTGTATGTGTATGTGTGTGTTGATGCTTGAATTTTTAAACACTTCAGTCCACCAACCAAAAATATCTATCCTTCAGTGTCCTGTGGCCAGAAACTGTTCACATCTGCAAAGTGGAACAACAGGTTAGATGTGTCTTCTTAAGTTGACAAGAGTTCATGATTCATTACACTAGATGCTTCATATATTTTCTTTTCATGTACAAAGAATAGGCTTTAGTTATTAGTTATTTGGTCAGATTTATACATGCATACACATCTTGTTTTCCACTTCAGTTTCCAATTTATTTTCTCTTTTATTTGGTCCTTGATTAAACATCAGATGCTATTAAACAACAGACTTGTTAGAATGAGAGAAGCCAGAGACTAAAGTACTACATTGTGTACAACAGCCTCGGGTCAAGAAATTAGTTTTTTCTTCTGTTTTTTTCCTCCTGCTGTTTTTTAGCATTGTTTACTTTGTAATAGGATACGATAATCCATATAAAGTAAACACGTTTAGCAGCTCCACTAGCAATTATAGAGCGCAGTATATGTGATATGGCCCAATAAGCTTTCTGAATAAATAATGAGGGATTTTTAAATTGGAGTGAGGTCTGATTAATTATTTAAAGCCCAAAATGGATTTAGCATTTTACCACAAATGAATTATGGCTTAACATTACTGAAAATGGATAACAGCAAGCATAGCACATCAAGCAGAGAAAGGAGTGGAGAAATCACTTTACATGCAGTGCATATTCATCAGGCATGCGTTTATGACACAGGCAATGTCGGAATGACAGGAGTTTTCCAACAAAAGTCAAGGTGTTTTATCCGTCGGTGTTTATTCTACAGCTGATGTAGTCCTTAATTCCACTGTAAACAAGCATGCAAGTGCAAACTTAATCTATTAAATGGTTATGATCTCCCCTAGTCACACCATGAGCATGACGCTAACACTTTAGCTACACATAAACATACAAAGACACACACAGGCCCAGCAAAAACATGAATTCAACAGAGCCAAGATTTAATTTCACCACAAGGAAAATAGGTCTCCACTATGGATAATGAATTACCAAGAGCCATATTGTATTTTTTTTTCCATTATTTACGGACCGTAATGAGTTTTACAGCTTCTGAAGAGTAATGGCCATGCATTACTGGTCCAGGGAAATAGAAGATATTTGAATTCACCCATAGACCGTTGAGCAAAATACACCTGCGTCGATTTGAAGACATAAACCTGTTCCATTTTTATTTATGTCCTTAATTTCCTATTAATGTGTATCGTGAGCGGAGCTGGAGAATGATTATGGCGCTATGAACCTTTATTCGTCAATCCATTTGCGTTTGGACATCGGGAGGTTTTTAAAATGCACTCGCCGTATACCAAAGAAAATACCCAAGCTGTACAGAACTTGCGAGTCTGGGCTGTTTTGGAAGAGAACCAGGAACGTGGACGACCTCCGGCAGAGCGTGCCATTAATAAATCATTTTCTTCAAGGATGAACCCAGACAGACTAACAAAACATGGTGGCCAGAGGTGTCAGCTCATGATAAGGATACTCTCCCTGCCTGGACATGGTGATATGTCACTGGAGATTTGTCACCTCGGCCAACGTGACAGCCGGGGGAAGGGCAAAATAGATGCCGTTTATTATCCCACCCACTACCAATATCGACCGCTCCTAACTTTCTCAAGCACTTCATGCTCTTTTCCAGTTCAAACCAGTTGTTCTGAGGTGTGAATTTCTTGGAGCTGCAGAGAAGCTACCGTTGAGAACAATCAATGTACAATTTTTTCAAAGCTTTGAGCGGAAGGACAGAACACTTCTCAAGTCTCCCACCATCAGGATTTCTTAGGTACAGTTCACTGATGGAACACCTTTTCCCTTGTGAACAGTCTGTAAAATGTTCCTTTCAACACCCACATATATAACTTTAGAGGATTAGAGAAAAAATATCTCTAATCCTTAGCAACAAGGATCCATGCCGGCAGCATAACAAATGGTAAATCGTTATCAGATGACCAAACAGCTCCTTATATGGAAGTGAAAACAAAAACAACATCTTTGAACCCGGGAGAACTTTCAGGATAGTCTTCACTCAAAAGTGGTTGTGGAAAACCTGGAGAGGGAGGGGGTATGGAGAGCGCCCGAGTGGCCGGTGCGCCGAATGAAAGTGCAGCCAACGTTGAACATGTAAGAGAACAAACACCAGTGTTAGACTGAGTTCCACCATTTATATTTACTGAAATCAGATTTTACTGATACACTCTGAGTTCTAAGAATTAAAGAACAAACTATCCTTCTATGGCACTGAAGATCTTGCAGTATTAAATTAAGCTGCAATTTAACATTAGATATTTCCTTATAAGCCTATTTACTTTGTTTCCTAATGTGAAAAATCTGGTTCCTCAGATTAGATTCCATTTGTACGTTTAAAAATGTAAGCATTAATACAGGCTGAAGAACCACATTTGCTTACTTCAATCTCTAAATAGACACTGAGATATGTGACCACAAAGAACCTTTTTGAAGTTTAAAGAGCATCCACATCATGCGATGGTTCAGTACCAATTAGAGGTTCTTCTTATCATACATTCAAGTCTTTTGTTTTTAAGAGCGTAGTCGTATGTACAACATTCCTATTTTACTCAGAGTCTCCGCAAATACAGCTGTGATATTATATGCACTAATTAAAAAAACTTTCTCATTAGTAGGATAAATGAAGACTGCTTAGCCTCTGTTATCTCCTTAATTGGAATGATGATTCTCTATTTATGTGAAGATTCTTTGCTCCAGAGTCAGCGTAGTAATAAAAGTGTAAGATGAATGGGTACCTGTGACTGTAGTTTGTTTTTTACACACATGTGCTTTATCTTGTCCCTGTAAAATCTTATCTGCAAGTCGAATAAGACCCAAAGCTCGGTCTAAGCATACTTGTCCTTGCTCAGCCGTGCTATTTGTTTATTATTTATCTTATTATTCTTTTCTATGCGTAGCTAAAATGTGGTTTTGTATCCTTGTTTGTCCTTTTCTTTTGCATAGTGTCTTATATCCAGCATTTATTTTGTACACAATGTCCACTGTTAAAATGCGACACTCAGATGATATTAAGCTGTAGGAGTGTAATGATACAGATATTTTTAAGGTCAATACATTTTCCATTTTTTCATTCAGATTTTCTATTTTCGTGATTTTTTCTTCACAAACTAGTCATGCCCAATTCCACCCACTAGCTAGAACTCCTCCAATCACATGATATCTCCAACACTGGGAGAGTAAAGGCTAGCACTTGCCTGCTCTGAACCACTTGAAGCCAGCCACTGTACCTTTTTGATCTTCTGCTAATGGAACATCATCGGGAAGCAACAAACACTAGAGCAACATAAACCGACAGTCTTGTTACATCAGCCAGCAGACACCTGGGTCGACCTGATCATGCTGAGAGGGGTGATATTGCTGGTCTGCACACACACAAATGACTGAACCAGATTTCAGGGTGGGGACAGATTTCTAAGGCCAATGCTTAGACAGCTGATCCACTTCTCTGATTATCCCTGGTTAAATTCTGATTTATAGAAAAACCTTAAATTGCACCTCCTTGAAAAAAGGGCGTCCAGCACAGTTTGGTGGGTTTGAGTAGGAACAGTGTTGAGCACTAGCCCTCCAGGACAGGAGCTGAACAACCCCTAGAATTTAAAAGAGAAAAGGCCAGTCATTTGAGCATAAGCAACGACGGTGGCGACTCAAAATTGGTGCAAAATGTTTTATATCATTGCCCCACTCAGTAGTACCTGCACTTTTTCTCTGTTCAATGTCACTACAGACACGCTTATGCCCTGTTACTTGATTTGATAAGCTGCAATTTACACTAAACCATTGTGGTTCTATGCTTCTAACTGCCTTCTGTGCAATAACATGTATAGTGCAATGGTATTAATCCGGGAAGGTTTAGATCCCTTACAGTCACACTGCTGTATTGTCTATTTATTGAATTGTCTTGCATCTACACTCATTCACATTACTGTTAAATTGCTACATATATATTGTTTTTTTCTGTCAACTATGGTACCACGTGTGCAATATCATATCAGGCACCAGTCATAAATCTTTACATCCCACTCATACTGTACTGTTACATTACGTTACTGTTACATTGCTGTGATGTCTATTTAACTTGCGCTCTGTTGAATGTTATATGTTTCACTGTGGTCTGTGAAGAAACAACTGTTTACAGCTGCTGATGACAAAGTAACCTTGTGTACATGCAAAGCATACCCCTCCTCATGCCCATCCAACTACCCTTCCCTAACTCTGACAGGACAAATCCAGGTGCCTTGTTTTGTTCATTTACAGGGATTTCAATTGAAGATGGAGGAGATCATGGGGAGAACAACTTTTCAGTTTCAACATCCATGTCACTGAAACTGCATTAGAATTGGTGGTGGTGGCCAAGTGGATAGGATACTTGCCACTGGACCAAGAGTTTGAGTTCAAATCCCTCATCATTCTAATTAAACATGGCAAATAATCCAAACAACGGTCGTATCAGTGGGAGTTTCCTTTGTATGTTTTCATGCTCTGTACAAAAAAGATTCATGTCAGAGTAAATGTGCCCTTGGGCACCACACACACACAGGAGAGGCGCTTTAGCTGCTCAGTGTGTTAAATACTTGATTTTGCCAACTCAGTGAGCTTAAAATGGAACAGTTGACCTTGTGTTTGCTGGGGGTTTGAGTTGAGGGTGAATCAGCCGTTTTTCCACCGGGTGTCAAACATGCAAGTTGTTTAAAAATGCAAGCTTTGCCTCTTTCTTTCTCTCTCTCTCTATCTCTCTCTCTATCTCTCTCTTTCTCGCCCTCTAGCCCATCCCTCTCACTGTGTACAAGTGTGTGTTTATCTCTCTCCATGAGGAATGTGTTTCCTCAAGCCATGTGGGTATGATGGATCTACTAAATCAATCTCATAAGATGTTGTTATTATTACACACTCAGAAAAGGTTAGGCACTAGTAGAAGAAAGCAAGATAACATACAAGTCATAATGATGTCTACACTATACATATGATATTGCAGACATAAAACGTATGGACAAAATATATATTATTAAAGTTATTTCACAGTTTCATATTTATTCGTTTGGAACACCAGTGCATACAAACACAGGACATTAAAACTATCATGATAATTTTGTGTTTACCCAGTTTGTCCCCATTAAATGAAGGAAAGTCATTTAATACGAAGCGAAAATTGATGCCATTTATTTATTTTGAGACATTCAATGTTGAATGAGGTCATATTGACCCCAAACAAAATGAGGGTTGACCATATTTGCAGTAGCGCTGTTTCAGTATTAAGATAGCAGGGTGTTAGCATGTTGCTTTATTCACCTCTTAGGCATTCCCTTAATACAAATACAGACATTTGAAGGTTGTGACTGGCTCGAGGTCTGTCTTTTAATATTAGGGCATTTGTTCATTTTCTCCTAACCTCAGTGTCCTTCCTAAACCATTTTTAATCTATTAGCAGTAAACAGTGATGTTCAATTGTCAGTTTCAAGGCACTGATTTAACTATTAAAATGGGATTTTGTTTGGGTGATTATGAAGCATCTGTCCTGATATTCTTTTCTTTGCCAAAAGCTTCATTTTTCTCTGGTGATTCAGCAAACTTGTTCATCTTAGAGACATTTACAGGGACATAAAATTATAACTTTCTGAAAACAGTAAAGAACCGCACCTCCATTTCTAACCACGTATTTTAGCTATAATCACCTTTGGTTTCCTGAAGAAAACTTTCATGAAAACCAATTTTAAGGTGAATAAACTTTTTAAGAGAGCCTCCACAAACAAAAAATGAGTTTTCTAGGGACCATAAATTGAAGACAGGAACCACTCAAGAGACTTTGTTTTTAATTTAAGAGAGTCTTAAATTAAACTTTAGAGAGTCTGTTCCCATTTCTCTTTCTGATGCAATGTTTTAATTTGCAGACCAAAAGTTCTATGAAACTTTAACTGCTTTAAGGCCATACTGAGAAACAATTCGAGACAGTGGGAGAGAGGGGAACGATTCCCAATTAGCTGCGTGTTAATGGATGAAGGCGAGAACGATCAGAACACAGTAATGACATCTCAAGCCATTCATTATATAATAAAACAATTCCTGTGGGCAGTGGTCCCTCTTAAAATGAATAATTTCCAGCTAATTTAGCAATAGACAAACACCCCTTCGTAAAGTCGTTAAACACCAGTCTATAATCAAATTAGTGCAGGCTTGCTATGAAACGATGTGGTATTGTTTTCCAGAGAGCTGTTTATAGATGCTGCTTGCTGAAGGCACTTGAATTAGGCTTTATGGACCATGGACCTATTAACATAGATGAGCACTTATTTTCCATTAGTTATTGGTCTATACATGCCACTGAGGCAAGAGGGTGTGAGGCCTTTGGTTTTGGGGAAGTGTGCAGTGTGTGTTTCACACTGAATATTTATGGCCTGGCTTGGCTGCCTTAATTTGAATCAGCGAATGTGAGGCGCACCGTTATGCACTCCTGACTGCTGAAAACAATCCCTGGCACAAAGGTGACAAAGAGCATTAGGCCTTTGTGGGGAGACGTGTTTTCAATTAAACAGGAAGTTCTCCTTACATTCTATCCATTACAGGCTTCCCCAGGAGCACACACAGTCTCCTTTAATGCCCCTTGATGTTTGGAGGAAATCAAATAAAGGTTTCCTATAAGAAGTGCTGCCTAGACTACTGCGGCTCGTCTTTCTATTTGTCTGAACCGTTTGGAATAGCCATCAGGGCTCACTTTGCTGAGGATGCATTTTGAACAAGTAGTGGCAGGAGCTCTCACCCGCTATCCTTTAAAAACACTTGTGAATTCACCAATAGTGGTGTGAGCACTCAGCTGGGTTCTGTAGCATTAGGTTTCAGTGACCCAGGTCCTCCAAAAAACATTTTCTTATAAGCAGTAAGTGGAAAAGTTATGTTCTTGGCTAAAAGGGGCAAATAAAAAGTGTTCTGGAAAATAAGACACTGCAAAAGTAAAATGTTAACTTTTCAAACTGTAACCTATAAGAATCAGCAGCAACATTGCAAACACCGCCAGGTGCAGTGAATGACGATCTTGTTATAATGGCACCTGTCAAGGTGTGAGATGTATTAAGCAACAAGTGAACAGTCAGTACTTGAAGTCAGGGACGGATTATGGGTTGTGTGGGCCCCTGGGCAAAACGTTCGCGAGGGCCTCCCCAAAAAAAAAAAAAAAAAAAAAAAAACGGCAGCATTGTCTGGGAGGGCTAGTTGCTACGTCATCATGCCACTTGTGGGTCCAAACTAGTGCGGCATACCGTGTTGTAAAAGCAGAATGATGTTGACAAAACTATCTTTTGCCGCTTTTTACCTCGGAAAAAGTGAAAAGAAG
>JBBPDC010000109.1:32998007-33016634 GCA_037974485.1 Hemigrammopetersius urotaenia
TCTCTCTCTCTCTCTCTCTCTCTCTCTCTCTCTCTCTCTCTCTCTCTCTCTCTCTCTCTCTCTCTCTCTCTCTTCACACTCACTGATCTGCTCCCTGTTAGAATGCATATCTCAGCAAACTTTGGTTTTGGTTCTTTGAGGATGCTTTTTGAAAAAAAGGCACTAAATATACGAGTAATTACTTTTTAGCTGCTGTTTGTACAACAGCATCTGAGGCCCTCACATCCCATCATCTAATTCACTCTAATTCATTGTTTTTAGTCTTACATTTTACATTTAATCAGATTTGAATATAAGTGTTGATTGATTCATTCATGCATTGCTTTCACCAGCCACTCACTAAATGGGCACTAAATATGAACTATCGTATTACATCTGGAATGTTGTCCAGCCTCTGTGAATGTCTGTTTTGCATATAGAAAATGTACTGCCTCATTGATTTGTTGTTTTGAAACAGGCCTCATTTGGCTCTACATGCTCTCCTGCCCTTCCAGCTTCCTTCATCTTTTTTACCCTTCATTTTATTTCCCGCTAAGGAGACTGCCCTTTTCTAGTTTGAAGATGTAGTGTATTTTTTTTCTGCAGACCATTACTGGACTCCTTTGCTCCTGCAGCTAAACCTTGGAATGTGCAGACCCCAGATTAGGCCGAATACTGGATTCCACTAATGACAGTAGTTTACTCTGTCCATCAATAAAACAGTGCTACGTTAATCACTGATTTGTTCTTTAGGTTTCACAGCTCTCTGCTTGCAAGATAGAGCAATAAGCCACAACAGGTCCTACATTACAATGACTTTACCGGCAACAAAGTATAATATGACATAGTGTGTTCATATAATGAAAAGACTAAAATATCTTTACTTTTCGATGACTGTTAAATTCCAAAACAAAGTTTCAAAAAATAACATTTGTATGTAAACACGACATGGCGAAAAACAACTGTTTTTGTGATGTCACAACAACCAATATATTTGCCTATATATTTGTCTGTAAGACCTTGAGCAAATTAGCCCTGCCTGTTCACTTTTTGAAAGTTTTTCACTGCAGACTACTTTTTGAATGATACAATATAACAGCCAGTCAGAATACCGGTCATTTACATATACAGTAATCCCTTACGTGGATCGGCATTCATGGCTTTTTTCAGAGTACTTTACCAACAGTGGTGGTAAAACACTGAAAATTTGTCAACCGCCATGAAAAGAAGAAGAAGAAGAAGAAGAAGAAGAAGAAGAAGAAGAAGAAGAAGAAGAAGAAGAAGAAGAAGAAGCCTGTTGCAGCATGTAACGTTTTTTCAACGTTTCTTTTGTGTACGGGTCTTTGCACGCTGCTAATGCTAACCAATAATGCTAACTGTTTTTTAAGTAATAAAGTTTTTTGATTCTGATAAGTAGTAGTAGTTAATAGTTTTAAATGAAGTTAAATTGTTCTGGGAGCATATTTGATGGCATATTTACAGTTTACACTATAAAAAATATAATTTTTTTTACCAATACACAACAACACTTTTTCACTTTATGCAGGTGCTCTTGGAACGTAACCCCTGCGAAAAGCGGGGAATTACTATCTTAAACTGAACTGAACTAACCTGCTTCCTTTTCCTAAACATACTGCTTATACACAATAAACTGTTCTGCATAAACAAAGAAAACATACTTTTATATTTACTGTGCATTTTCTTAACCCTTTTGCTGCTATCAATGTTATTTTTACACCATTATTTTTGCATCTACCACACTCTTTTGCATTTTTGCTGCTAGAATATGGTAGAATATGGTATTTGCTCACACTGGTGTTGCTTCTGCTCCTAGTGTCTGCATTGCATGCTGTTTGTCCTGTTTTTATTTTTTGCAATCCTGTCCTGCTTGCACTTGCGAAGTCTTGCGATGCTTCTGTCTCTGTTCTTTGTGTCACACCTTGGTCTTTGAGAAATGCTGTTTCATTTCACTGTGTGTCGCAAAAGAGGCACACCAACAAAGACAGGTAATTTAATTCTAAGGGATGAAGATAGGCTGGAAAATGGTCATGTACAAAATTAATTATGATAATAAAAGAAAACTGCAGGTTATGCACCTTTTAATAATTACCCTGATTTGGCTGCCAAGCAGTGCAGTCTGTTAGTTTCTATCCAAATCCGTCCTGTCATTTTGGCCTTTTTCGTTCATTATTGAGAAAATTGTTGAAAACAAACCAAAACAAATTAAAAGATAATACACTATGGTTGCAAAGCAACATATCAGTGCCGAAGCATAGCGGTGTGTGGCCCAGACGAACTGGGACTCTTCAGAATGTTTTGTTGCTGATGCCTGAATGTGTGCAGACTGTCTTCTGCAAACTTGTGAAAGTGAGTGAGTAGTTCAGGCCTGGCTGAGGAGTTTTTTTCAGGTAGTCAGGTGAAGTCGGAATGCACATTGTGCCGAAGCCAGCAGGGGGAATTTTTCAATATTGTATTTGTGCCATGAGGTCCAGAGGAACCCTATCTGCCAAATAAGCTCTTCAGAATCAGCCTGGAAGCCAAAGTCTGTGTAGCTTGCTTGCCTTCTCTCTCTTTACTGTGTGACTCGTATTGGAGAGGGAAGGAGAGAGTGTGTGAATGTGGACGACGAGGGTAATGATTTCCCCTTTCCCTTCACCTGCAGTGTATCAGCTCTGGAGCAGCTGCTGCCCACATTAAACACCCGGGAGTAGCAAAGCAGAGCAGAAAATACGTTTTGTACAGAATGCAGTCAGGGTCGCTCCACCTCGCTGCCCCGCCCCAAATTCTCTGCTGGATGAATCTGCAAGCTAAGGTGATGTATAGCAAGCACAAGTTTAGAGAGAAGCTCTTTTATTTTGATGTTATTTAGATAAATACTGAGAGAGGTGCCAAAAGTCTCTGATGGATGTTTTGTTTTTCTTAATAAAGGCATTGACTGTTTGATTTTGTTGGTAGAATTAGTTTGACACTGTGAGTGTGAGTGGAAAAAACCAAGAGGTCATAGAATCTGTTAGCTTTTTGAAATCAATCTGAAATCACTTTCTCTTTCTCTTTCTCTCTCCCTCTCCCTCCCTTTCTCTCTCTCTCTTTCTCTCTCTCTCTCTCTCTCCATCTCTCTCCACATCTTCATTCTTTCACTCTGTTTCTCTCTCTCTTTCTCTTTTCCTTCTTTCTTTTCTTTCTCTTTTCTTCTCTCTCTCAATTCTCTGTTTGTTTCTCTTTCCTCTTCTGTTTCTTCTTTTTCTCTTTCATTATTTCTCTCTCTCCTTTCTTTCTCTCTTTGTTTCTTTCCTTCTTCCTTTCTCCCTCTCCCCCTCTCTCCCACCCTCCTTTGCCAGCTGAACTGAATGTATTAACCTCCACTTATATCAATATTGTCCCTTTCGAATTCATCGTGGCCCCTTGGTGGCGGTGGCCGGGGAAGTAACTGGCACAAAATGACCTTCAGAAGGTCTCCTCTCCACTCAGCCTGAAGATGCGGGGCTGTGTCAGGAAGATTTCTTATTCCATTTTTTATGGTAGGAGAGTGAGGCTTTATCTCTTCCTCGGGTTCATGGTTTATACAAGGCAGCGGCGGCAGTGCCAGCTTCTACTTCAAATAGTGAGCTGTTTAGTCAAAGCATAATGTAGGAGAGAAGACGTCCTTCGCAGTCACTGTGATTTAAGAGAGAGACGCGAGAAGATGGGTCATTTTATGGTAAATCGGCAGCCTTCTGAATAATTGAGACAGAAACACATGATTATCCCACCGTCTTCTCCGTGACTTCTCCCACCCCCCCTTCATTTTTTATAGGAGCCACAAGCCGAGATAAGGAGGAAGGGGAAACTCTTGTCCTTGTGTCCTCGTTTGAGAGGGCTTGTGGGAATCGCGGTCCTCCCCTCAGAGCTAGGAAGTTTAGCAGCAAGTCAGCGACAGTGATGGTACGAATGGCGGGTCAGCGCTGACAAGGTGTGGACAGTTGGCTTCCAGCCGGGCCACTCCACGTGTCACTCAGCGCATTGCTCTCATTGCACACCGCTACTGTAGCCACTTGAGTTTGCCCTGAAGTCTACTCGAGGGAAAGAGCTTCTCTGTGCACTGAAGGGCTTTTCATATCTGATATGATTAAGTAGGGCTCAAGGTGATGCTCTACATTCGCAGAGGAACTTCAGCTAATGGAAGTCATCCACAGATTCTTTTACCTCGTTTTAATTCCGCAAATTGATCTAAAAATGAACTACATGCATGAATTCTGCTCTGATGGCTAGTGGTGAATGTGGTGTGAAACTGAAAGAATGGTTTATCCCCTAAAACACTAAAGCAGTGTACCTTAATCTAGCTCCTGAGAACTCACAGCACTGCAGGATTCCACCCGTTCCTCCCTGATTCAGCCCATGAAGAGCTCCACAATCAGTTGATGAGCTGGATCAGGTGTGTTGAATCAGAAAAGAGTTGAAACCATGCAGTGCTGTGGGTCACCGGCAGCAAAAATAAGAACCACAGCTTTGCTGTGCTATTCAATTTGAAATGTGTCAAAAAATTAAGTCCAACTCCCAAATGGCTAGGACTGATACTAGTCAATGCAGACGTCTAGTAACCGAGGCATTTAGTGTTCTCTTCCAACATCTTTGTATTATCAGTGACTTTCCGAGCAAAGTAGAACTTGCAACACCTTGCAAGTGGGACTTGGCAATGAATAAACAGGGACAGAAAGTTGGCAAAAAAAATATACAAATAAAAAATAAAACAAAAATGCATACAGTACCGTAAAAAGTCTTCAGCCACCTCTCGTTTCTTTTGCTCTGAATCACTTTGTTGGTTCAAAAATGCTGTTTTATGTCCGTCAAACTGTCTAATCTTTGGCACACTGAGATTAAATGAAAGAATTAGGAACAAATGTTTGACTGCAATAAGCTGTAAGATGCCTTGATAAAGGAGTTCCAGCCACTCAGCATTCAGCACCACCAGTATACTGATCACTGCCTGATCATCTGGAACCATCTGCTCCTGGTTCTTCACTGGTTCAGGACTTCAGTTAGATGCTATTTGTTCTGCTTGAATGATTCATACGTAGGTCACCGTGTCTTAACAAACCGAAACAATCCTCTGAAACTGATCGTAATAACAATCTGTTTTATTCTTATCATAATAAAATATCTCCTCTACTACTCAGTATAATTCCTTGAAAAGCAGAGATACAGTTTGTTGCAATGACCTGACCAATGACTTGAACTGGACCATACCTTTGTTATCACTGGAGCTAAGTGGTTTTACCTGAACCCTTCATAAATCTGTACCGTCTCTTATGGAAAGTCATAGTATAGCAGAGGTGTATTCTTTCTGACAGTATGGCCTATTTTTGATTCAGAAGCACATCTGTCATAATGGCTAATTCGGATCCATTCCCTTGCTCTATTTCTGCTATCTATGTGTAATACTGAAACCAATCAGGGTCCGTGGTGGGCCTGGGCAAACGCCACTCTTATTTACTCTGTGAGATTGGACACGACTGTGACCTCCCTGGAAAAGGGGGATAGTGGGGATGGGCAAGGGAGTGAGAGGGAGGGGTAAGAGAAGAAGGAATAGGAGAAAAATCTCCTCCTTGTTTGATACACAAACACTGGACCTGTTTGCTCCCTTCACCAAGCTCTGGACAAATAGAGAAGGAGTCTGGAAGCTCAGCCAAGCAGTGCCACTGCAGCACAGGGTGGACAGCGTCCAGATCCAGTGCAGCATTCACTGCACCTAGAGGAAAAAAACCCTGTAGTGCAGCCTGAGGAGACTGACATTACTGACTTGTGCCCATTCAAAGAGCTGTCTGATGGGTCAGTGGTGATGGAGTTGAAGAAAGAAAGTGAAGAGATGTGTTGACAGATGGTTATGTGGAATTCCCTGGTGAACCTTTGACATGTTTAAAAAGGAGGATTTCCTTGTACTGACATGAGTGTTAAGCACTTGATGTTTGACTTTCATTTGTAGAGGATTATTTTAGGTTAAAATGATGTGGATACCAGTGGATGCCATCTATGTTTCTTTTTATTTCAGTCTCATAACCTCTTCTTTCTCCCTGCTGTTTGCAGGCCATAGCTGGTAATACAGGCAGAGATGAGAGCAGCTCTCATGTTATAATGCAGAGTGGATAATCTCACTCCTATCAATACTTGAAAAAGGTCAAATGTTCACAGTAAGCTGAATGAATATATTTATGCTTACATGACCAGCAGTGACCCAAACACTTAATGTGCCTTTAGCTTAAATTCACATTCAAAGTAGTAAAATGCAATTGTGAAACATAACTTTTATTATTTGTATAAAACAAACAGTGACTGTTTAAGTGACTGAAATAAATGCCTTAGTTATGTTGTATCCCATGTTTATTATTGCTATTTTTAAGTTTGACGTTTTTAATACTTTTTAATATAATAAAAAATAGGGACATATTACCTTAACATGCATTTTCTGTTTAGAATATACTTATTTTTATTTATAAAAATGTGTAATTTGTTATTTTTCCAGTAAGGACACACAGCCATTTGCATAAGATCGTATGTCATATCAGCTTAAGTTAAAGTACATTTTTTCTTCTAAAACACTGAACTGTATGTATCATAAAGAACTTAGAGTGTCAGTAAACAACAACCTCTATGGTATAGTTACTACACAAACTGTAGCTGACAGAATGTCAACCTTTTTGAATGTTTTGACTAATTTGTATCTTCTAAAGTAGATTTTCATTAAAACTAAATTCAAGAAGACATTAACATTAGACAAATAATAAACATCACTCTCATCTTTATTTATAGCCGTTCAAATGTGGCATAGCTGCTTTGTAGTGTCTTCTCTGCAAACCCCAAAAACAAACATGAAGTGACCTCAATGACTATTATTATGAAAAAGGTGTTTTCATATTGGCCATGCATTATTACATATGAATAAATATTATAAAAGTTCTGCATTTTAGTGTTATACATTATATGGACAAAACTATTGGGGCACACCTGTTTTTCAGGGTTTGCTTTGGGCCCTTTACTTGCAGTGAAGGTCAATCTCAATGCTTCAGCAGACCAAGACATTTTGAACAATGCCGTGCTTCCAACACAGTTTGCGGAAGAACCTTTTCTATTCCAGCATGACTGTGTCCCAGTGCACAAAGCGAGCTCCATAAAGACATAGCTGTATTATTCGGTGTAGAAGAACTTGACTGGCCACACAGAGCCCTGACCTCAACCCCATCCAGCACCTTTGGGATGAACTGGAATGGAAACTGTGATCCAGACCTTCTCGTCCAACATCAATGCTCTACAGAATAAATGGGCACAAATTCCCTCAGAAACTCCAAAATCTTGTGGAAAGCCTTCCAAGAAGCGTGGAAGCTATTATAGCTGCAAAGGGGGACCAACTCCATATAAAAGTCTATGTATTTGAATGCAAACTCCCTGTTGGTGTAATGGTCAGGCGTCCCAATACTTTTATCCATATAGTGGATGTGACTGTGAGTATTTTAAAACATTATATCATGAATAAATAATGAAATCTTTGAAAGTATTGCTGGTGTTTGGGAAGTACTTGGATTTGATCAGCTAATGCAATATGGCTTTAATTCCAGAAGGTACATGATGGTGTACCGGGCATGACTCAGTGGACTGGCAAATGACTTAATTTCAGGAAATCCTTTTCTTCGTCCTCTTAATGAATGGAAGATCACTTAGCACACGGATGAATATGACTTCAAATTTTTTGTGACATTCTGTGATGAAATATTAATCACAGATTTGTGATTGGGGCGGGATTGGGGTGGTCAAATTTGAAAGTTACATTCAGGGAGCTGAGATCAAACTGCAGAAACATTTCAGTAAGGCCGATTTTATCTTTGTGCAAGACATTATACTGAAATAGTGTCAAATAGGAGGAGTTCGTATGTGATTTAGATCCTCTGCTCTGTTTGCTGAATACACTTACACCCAAAGAAGGACATAAAGCATCTGGAAACCTCGCACTGTTATTTGATGTCACACAGCCAGGTATTGGAATGAATGTATGAATGATTGTGATGTCTCGCCATGCCCTCGTCTTTAAAGAGGCCACTCCGACACTTTGAAGTTTCTTCATTGATTTTTTGTGCCTCTCTTGCACGTTGCTGAGAGCTGAAGCTACCTCTTGCCCTCATTTGCTCTGGTTTCTGCTTCTTTTTTCTTCATTGCCGAGTCACATTTCTTCATTATCTCAGCTTATCTCGCTTTCCCCACGCCACATCATCCACTTCTCTCCATCCACAAGTCTCTCTTTCCTTTACTCTCTCAGTGCTTCTTTCTTTTCATCAGGAATGCTTTTTGCTAAGGATGCACTGATCATTTATTTTTATTGCATGTATTTCTTAGCAGTTAAATTAGCTGATGACATATTTGGGCCAAAGGTTTTGAAAGCAGGAGCTATGAACAAAAAGCAATTGTTTTTGTCTAAAAGTCACAATTCGCAGGCTAAATGAACACAGTTATATGAACCACATGGGTTGGTAAAATGGAAAAAGCACGTAAAAAGCTCATACCTCATATGTATTAAATTACATTTTTTCAATCTTACATAGGCATTTTACTTATTCTCTCTTATTTTAATGAGCAGGGGCACTCACCAATGTCTTATGATTATTTTTGATAATGTATTTGTAAGGACTGGTACGGGATTAGAAGTGATGGCCCAGCCAGATGTTCCCAGACAGCCCTCTGCAGATCACAGCTCCAGGCCCATAAGGCGGAGATCTAATTCACCTGAGTTCTTGGCTTCCTGGGACTATATAAAGGCCTGCAGGATCTTCCACCAGTGCAAAGTTTTCTAGCCCCACCTAGTTACTGAGTGTTCTCTAATTTTTCTCTTGTGCCTTTTGACCCGTTTCTGGACTTTGGATTTCCCTTTTGCCTGCTGGACTTTACTGTGTTTTGCCTTTTGTCGGATTTCTGTTTTTTTGGACTCGTTTTTTTGGATTTTTGCATTTCTGTCTTTGTGGACTTTGTATCTCATTAAACTTTTCATTATTTTTGTTATTCTGCATTTGGGTCTGTCTTTTGTGAGCATTACAGTAGTATTATGATTTTAAATCAGGAAATCAGGGCTTTTTTCATCCACTTAAGAAGTGCCATATATATAGGCTGTCAGGCTTCTCCCAGTGAACATTATCAAGAGTGGAGCCAAAACCATTTAAAATGCGCTCTCCAACCAGTCAGGAGATGGAGGAGACCGGTTTGCATGTTGCGTGTACATTGTGTGTGTCAGTGTGTGTCACATTTCTCCCTCTACATGCTGGTGCCTTCATGTCTCTGTCCCCCTTTTCTTACTGTATCAATAGAGAGTTTCATCTCTTTTTGTCTAGTGCAGCCATTCTTCTACATCCGTGGAACCCACCACTTTCCAGCGTCCTTGAATACAGAGACTGAGGGAGTGATAGTGGACCGGCCGAGAGGAAATGAAAAGCTCAGACGTGGAGCCTATCACAGGGAGCCATTAGACTCCTCTCTTTTCCTCCATCTCTTTCTCCCTTTCTCACTCTCCCTCTCTCCCACAGTGTCCGTAAACTAATAGTCATTCACCTGGCTGACAGCAAATCTGTTCCCCGGTGCCAATGGGGGCTGGCTGGGTTATGTTTAAGGTTAGAGAGCCCTGGAGGAGGCCATCGTTTCTGCAGGCCTCCTCATGTATTCCCCCAGGGGAGTCCTTATAGCCCTGCCTGCTGCTGCTGCTGCTCCACTGATGAATACGGCCAGAGTGAGAAGCCACTTTCGATGTAATGATAGCTGTCTCTCTGAAAGGGCATTCTGTAGTCAAAAAAGCTTGTGTAGGGGAATTTATCTGCTGGCCGGATGTCTTATGTGTGAGGCATGAGGCAAACACACACACACACACACACACACACACACATACACATACAAGGTGGACACATTATAGTCTCCATGTCATCAGATCTGACAACAGGGGTCATGCTGAGATTGATGTAGGGTCAGTTTCTTTGTAGGACATTTGCCCAGGTTTATAAAAGCAGTCTAAAACACTGCCACACACATATGGGCACACACACACACGCATGCACACTATGGACAAACTTTTTTTTCATTGATACTGATACTGGGGGATAAAATTCTCATAACCATTAACAGTATGATTCTGTACATTGTGACAAGTACTTTGTTTTCAATTGTCTAATCATTACATTACATTACATTAGTTCTCAACCACTGCATGAAGTAAAAAAATGAAATGTCTCATAACATCCATTATCTGGACCACTTATTCTTAAAGAGGGTCAGGAGGTGCTGGATCCTATTCTGGGCAAAAGGCAGAGGCAGGTCACTAATCCATTGCAGGGCAAACCTCCTAACATAAATAACATAACCTCTCACAATATTGCACTCTGAAAGAGGAATAGATTTAAAATAGAGCGGTGCAGGACTTCTCATGTAGTTAACCCTGGAATGCAGATCTCAAAAACATGTCTTTTATCTGCACTATGAGTCAATATTTTGCACACACACCGAGGTTTTCTACATTTACATGTTTCTCACTTAAAATTTACTAAACATATGCTCAAGGTTCTTTACTAAGAAATACATTTATAGTATGCTGACCATCTGAGTAACTTTATTAGCAAATGATTTTTTTATGTATCACTATTGATTTATAAAAAGCCACCTAAAAAATAATAATGAATATTATTATGTGGATTTAGTTTAATATTAAGCGACAGCCAATGGGATGAAACTGTTAACTAGTGCATTTAAAGTTACAGGACAGTCTAGAATTTGACTCTGCACCATCACACAAGCAGTTAATAGGATGTCAGACATGCACTGTTACAGATTCCTTGTATCCAAGGAAACTAGTTTGACATATCCTCATTTAAAGTTGTTCAGTCAACAACTTTCCAGTGTTTAACAAGAATACAAATCTGCAGTTTATGAAATAAATATATACACAGCAAAACCATGTGGTGTGCAAAAACCTTTGACTGGCAGTGTATCTACCAATCAGCCCGCGATTTTCGCGCTATTCCTGAAGAATCAAACAAAATAGGAACGTATTTCAGTCACGTTTTGTCGTTTAATAATCCCACTCAATAAAAAATGCTCATCGATCCGAGCTGCGCTCTGAATGAGCTTCGGTGTTTGCTCAAAAGAAATTACAGTCCATCTTACAATAAAGGAATTGTAAGACAATATTGTAATTGTATACAATAATGGAGAACATGGTGGCTCACATGAAACATGAATGCACCAATTTAACACACTAATGCATTTCGCTGGGACCAATGAGAACACACAGCTCCCCTGGAGCCAGATAGAAACATCAGATTAAAGTGTTTTTTAATCATTATTGAGCTGTGCTTATAACATGGAATGCACACCTTTATTTCAATCACAATAGCAGCAGTTTGAAGCATATAAGCAACTTACAGTGAGAGCTAGCCAGGCTAAAATAAAGCCTCTGCACAGCAGCGTTAGCTGGAATGTAGGGTCATATTTTGGTTCATGCACTTGAATGAACTTAGGCTGTCAGATTGATCTGGTTTAAAGAACACAGAAATTGATCATATAATTGTGTTTTGTATTGATTTGCCTGTGTTTTTTAGGGATTGTTAAATTAACCCCTCAGTTAACCCTTTGTTCGATGCTGTAATATAAACATAGATGTTTTACTTATTCTCTCTTATTTTAAGCAGGGGCAATCGTCAAAGTATCAGTAATGTATTATTGTGATTTTAAATCAAGAAACCAGGGCTTTTCTCCAGTTGCACAGTTTCATACACTTAAGAAAGGCCATATAAAAACCAATATATATATAAATAGTGAAGTGAAGAGGTGGAGCCGCTGTCTTTCATCTGAGACTGAGTACAGGCTTCTCCCCAGAGAAGGGACAGGTGAACATTATCAAGAGTGGAGACAAAACCCTTTAAAATGCACTCTGCAACCAGGCGGGAGAGAGCATAGCTAGACAGAGGAGACCGGTTAGCGAGTTCAGCCAATTTTGGTGCTTTTTTCATTTGTGCATTTGCTTTTTTCATTTGTACATTGTGTGTGTCAGTGTGAAAGTGACAATCCGGTCATACGTGAACACACACCACAGCACACAGTGTGAACAGCACGAAATACTTCCTCTGCATTTAACCCATTCACCAAGTGAGGCAGGGGGCAGCTACGAACACAGCGCCCGGGGAGCAGTGTGTGGGGACGGTACCTTGCTCAGGGTACCTCAGCGGTGCCTAGCGGTCTTGGGAATCAAACCCGGACTTTCTGATCACAGGGCGAATGCCCGAACCACTAGGCTACCAGCTGCCTTTATATCTCTGTTCTCCTCTAACATGGAATTCACACTTTTATTATTTCAATCATTTTAGCAGCAGTTTGAAGCATGTAAACAACTTACAGTGAGAGCTAGCCAAGCTAAAATAAAGTCATATTTTGGTGCATACACTATAATTCTTGTGTTTTATATTGATTTGCCTCTATTTTTTAGTGATTGTAATAATTAAACCCTCAGTTAACCCCTTGTTCGACGCTGTAATATTTACAAGCATGTTGCTTTCACAAAGGTTCCTCACGCCAATACTTTTGGGGCCTAATTAACCTTTAAGTATTGCTTCTGAAAAAGACCATTTTTGTTCAGTGCCAATTAGAAAGTTTTCTTTACTAGAAATAACCAAGATTCATTAAAGTTTCCATCGTCTACTTTTGATGAATTGAAGTCAGTTTAACTACATAACCTTAATGTTACTGACCATGACACACACACACACACACACACACACACACACACACACACACACACACACACACACACACACACACACACACACAAAAGCTCAACTTCCTATAATACACATAAATGGACACACGAGTACTGCATATAATCTGTAAACATTACACCATTGTGTGTGTGTGTGTGTGTGTTGTGTTTGTGTGTTTGTGTGTGTGAGAGAGTGCTTGAAGTCCGTGCCATTGCACTTTGCATAATTCATGGCCCTGGGTGAGTGTGAGTGTGGCCGTTGCTGTCGAGGACTGACACGGCTCTCACTCTCCCTCGCAGCAGAAAGCCATGAATGTATTCAAAAGCAAGTCGCTCCCCCTGAGGCCCTGCCCCATCCTGTTCCGCTAAACACAGCCTGTCACACGCCCTTTCTTTAAAAAAAAACCCAGAATAATTACGCCTCATGCAATTTCCACAAGATGGAACTCGTTTTGAAAAGCGATTATGTTATACTTCAGTCTTTTTCTTTATAAACACAGTGCAATGTTCAGAGGGAGTGTTAAAGTGTTTCAGCATTTATAACAGCACAGTGGTCTAAAGGATCTGGAGGGAGTTCCAGTGGAGTGTGGCAATGGAGGCGGATACAGGAGCACAGAGTAAAACACAGCAGCACTTTAGAGAACACAGTCAAACCATTAGAGGAAGAGAAAGTGGAGTTCCTCCTTTTTTCTCTTTTCCTTTTTATCATTCCAGTGCATGCATTCTCTAAGACAATATTAGTATTTCTCTTTTTGGAGTAAAACTAAAGACTAAAGATTAGCTTTTTTGCTCCTGAGGTTAATGTCAGTGATGATGTTAGGTCTCCTTTTTCGCTAATTCATTCTTTCATCCACATTTTCATAAAAGATGTACTATTAACTGCATGCCTTCCTTACTTTTGCTTTAACCTCTGACTTTTCTTTGACAGGTTTGTTAAGGTATAAGAATGTCTGCTAAATATCGTAAATGTAAATGTAGTGTTGGGTTAATTGGGTTTGTTTTTGGCTCCACTCTTAAAAAAGCTCTTTAAATAGTTTTTGGCCTGGATGTACAAACATTTTATACATTTTATAAATACATGTATAAATACATTTTATAAATAAATAAGTTGTTTCTTATAACGCTCAATAGTATGTTGAAAATTGAACTTTAAATCTATCACACTTAAAGCCCTGCCAGCGATACATTCAAAGGCATTGGTGATGTTTCCTTTAAGTATTCCATGCTGTGGGTTCACATCCATGTTAGTTGTAAAAAAGAGGTTAGCATATGGAATCGCTTATTTATTTTTTTTATTCATCAGAGCAGCAATAAAAAGGAGTGAAATGGCTTGTTTACACAAACAAAAAAAAATTACGTACAGAAATGGATGTATGTTTTATCATTTACCTGTTAAATATACACCAAAAGAGTGAATTAAATTCAAATAAGTGACCATTTTTTATGAATTTCATGGATTTTTTACACATTTGCAATAAATGGTTCTGAAAAACAAACACCTGAAGTTGTTCTTTAATGGCATCACTTCAAAAAACTGTTTTGGTACTTTTTTTTTTTTAAAGAATGTGCAGACAGCCATGGTAAACATCCCACCCGTGAAGGAATTCAAACATATAGCTGAATAGCTGAATACAAAACACCCTTGGTCAATGTTTTTGATTCTCTAAGTGAAAATATGTGCACATTCTCTATATAGTTCACTGAAAGACATTTTGTCTAAAGCCAAGCCACAATTAAGGCTTCTTTTGAATTACATTAATCGCTCAGACTGTTGTCTTTGTTCTTCCTCTTAAATGTGACATTTTTCTAAGACTTTTAGCTTACAATTTCTGTTCATTTAAGCACATGCTATATTTTTACCCACAGTAATTCTCTGTGTTCTCTGTAGAGGATGTGAACTTTTAAATCAACAAAACATATCATTTGCCAGGGAAATCCAAACTTACTCTTACTACATGTATGTGTGTGTCTGTGTGTGTGTGTGTGTGTTTGCATGTGTACAAAGCTGCCAAAAGCAAGTGGTGAGTGAAAATGGAGACAAATCAATATAAATGATGGGGAGAAGTGGCTATCATTCAGGGGGAAACAGGTGCAATATCTCTCTCAGATAGGAGAACATCCATCACAGCCAGACTTGAGATGTTTAGGCTCTCCACTGCTGATTGTTACAGAGGGTGGCGGGCAACAGAACAGTAAGAGTTAAAGAAGAGAGAGAGAGAGAGTGTGTGTTTGAGTGAGTGTGAGAGAGAGAGAGAGCACTACAGCAGAGGAAGAACAATGTGGAACGAGAATGAATGAAGGAAGAGAAAGACGCTGATGAGAAGACTGAAGCGTGGAGGGCTGTGAATGTGCTGCTCTCTCGACCGTGAGCTCCTTACCATGACTACACTAAATTGATGCTGAAGCATGAAACGGTCCTCATTCTCGTGTCATAAGACAAATGTCTCACAATGCAAAGGTGTAATTCTGGCATAATTCCTGGCCATTATGTCATTTACACATCACTCATTCCTACACAACCATGCGTGCGAGGCTCATCTGGAGATAAGCAGTGCTGAGAGTGGTCTCTTTATTGTGGGATTAAACTCTTTAAAACAGCCCAAGGTGAAGAGAGTCGCAGCACTCCAAATAATCTGAGCTATTGATCGGCTTCAGGCCGGGGCCTGCGCCGGGGCAGAGCGAGCGCTGATAGCTGCCATATCCGGATCAGCGATCAGTTAGCATCCTTCAGCCAGCAGCGTAATGATAATGGATACTCACACACAAACACACACACACACACACGCAGTATATTACGCATGTATAGAGTACATCTCACACACACACACATGCCACACATGTACAGCATATTATACACAACCACACACACACACACAAGCACACATGCAGTACATCACACTCCTCACATATATCAAACACTAAATCACACACACTATCTCTCACACTCACTCATACATGCTGCACATACACACAAATGCTGCACATACACAGCATATAGTACACAAATACACACACAAACACAGTATATCTCATATACTCAGTATATCTCACATAAATCCAAACATACACACATTAATGCACACACACAGTACATTGCACAAACAAACACCAACACATCTCATGCACACTCATATGCTACACATATACAGTATATTGTACACAACCACACACACACACATACACTACAAAGCATCACATACAGAACATTAACCAAACAACCACAAACACACTACAAAGTATCACATCTCATACTTATACAGAACATTGCACAAACATACACAGCCATGCATATATAACGTATACATAAATACACATCATACACTTAATCTACACATGAATATATGCATATGATCACACATTATATGCATCATACGGACTCTCAGTTAAGTGCATATGTATAAACACACAGAAACAAACACACATACACACAAATACTGCTCAAAAACACATAGATAAAACACACACACAGACACACACACACACACCCTTTTCAACAGTTAGACTCCAAAAGCCATCAGCATTACATGAGTCAGAGACAGAGCCACACTATCCTGCCATTAAAATTACATGGACCAGGAAAGTGGCGGAGGAAGCCGAGCTGAGGAAGTAGAAAAAGAGCGCAGTGATTGAAAGAGGGAGAGGCAGGTGAACGAAACGAGATAAAGCCAGATTACAGCCTGCAGCCAGGAAGAATTAGAGGTCGAGAAGCCTAACGTGATGAGGAAAAAAGACAGAGCGTTGAAGGCTGGGAGGGAGGAGAGAGAGAGGAAGAGAGAGGTTAGCTGGGTAATGATACACACACAGGCCACGGAAGTGACAGTGATCTGCTCACTGCACCCATGCACTTTAGGCCAGTGGCCTTAGAGGCGCTCATTGTGCCTGTTCTCACAACTTCATCACTGTCTGTGTTCAGCCGTATCCTCTCCATTCTCCGTCCCAGTGACAGGTGATAGTCAGTTACACAATAAATCCACAGGATTACCAAGGATCTGCCCCACAGCAGATAGACTACAGTGGATTTCCCTCCACTGTAGCGGTCGGCCCATTCATCTGCCCATTCAAGGACACAGAGCTTCATCGCTGCCGCATCGCCTTACGGGAACATCTCCCCTGACGGAGCACTTATTCAGCCACTGTCCGCACACTAAAAGCGCCTTAGTGTCCGCCGCCGATAAGCGGCTGAACTTTTTCCACTGAATAAGAAGCAAAGAGCGGCGATTCTGTTCTGAAATGAAGAGCAGATGCTTAGGACTGTCAGGAGAGAGAGGGAGGGAGAGAGAGAGGAGCATAGGATGAAAACGAGACATATCAGAGAGCTGTATGATAATGTGGTCAGACATGGACTCTGAATACACTAGCAGAAACGATGACGAGCCTGCGCCAGCATGTACTATTATGCCACCAGGTGAAAATTGTGCTGCTCCTGCAAATTTACAGCATCATAACCACAGGCAACAACACAGCAAATATGCATACACACAAATTCGATACTGTAGTGATATCGAACTAACACACCAAACCAGTCTCTGCACAATCATTCCAGTAACCTGGTTGCTAATATAGCACTTTTTACAAATGGACAGCACCACAGCTGCATTGAGCTGTTGGCCGAATAATCACTGCAAAGATTTTTTTTTTTCTCTCTTTCTTCTTTCTTTTTTTCTTTCTTCCTTAATAGAAGCATTTACATCACATTTCCAATACATTTTTTCTAGTTTAGGTACATTGTTTTGTTGTTGCTGCTGTTGAAAATGTGAAGCCTCAGCCTACCATTGTATTTATGTATGTGTTTTAATAAATTAAGCTATTTTCCTTGATATGTCTGTTTTGCCAGTTAGCGACCATGCTGCAGATCCTTCTCAAATCACTGGTCTATTGGTTAATTATGAGACTGGTTAAAAAATCATTGCTTTATGGCAGATACTTCAGTTTGTTTATGCATGTTGTTATTGTTAAACAAGATTTTTTTTTTTACTGTGCTTGAACAGAGCAAGAAAAGTGTAGTACAGCTGTTAAAATGCTAGTCTGCTAACTAACAATTTGCCTGAAAAAGTGGAGAAAAAGTAATTAAAATAAAGATTGCAGCAAATTATAAAGCATGTCTCAGAAAATACAGAAAATGCATAACTAAAATGTTTCTAAAGCATTTATAAAATCTGTTTTTATGATTGTCTTCCTTGCTTTTTAAAGTCTACTTCTTTAGGGAATATTGCCTAAAAAAATTGAGGAACAATATAAAACCTCTCCATTGAAGTCTACTATAACTGATTTGAACTAGTGTGTACAGTGAAGCCTCAGACAACTCAGAAAATGTCAACTGTGTACATAAAGAGACACTTATTGTGTTCTTCCACTTTTTTAAACAAACTGATAGTTAGTCAGGCTAGATTTCATGGGCACCTGAAGGGCTACACACACAAACTTTGAGACCACTGGTGTAGAGAGGGTGTTGGGATTGCAGCGATACATGCATATGTCCATTTGACACCACAGATCCTCCTACATAATGTGATCTTTCTGACTTAGAGGTTCCAAATGAATTTTGATGAGGGAGAGATACAGAGAGAGAGAGAGAGAGAGAGAGAGAGAGAGAGAGAGAGAAGATGACAGTAGATGAAAAAACAGTGTCTGCCAAACCTCGTACTCCTGATCCTCCCATGTCTCACAGCTCCCATCTGCTTTCAGCTGATTAGTCATCAGAGATCTCAGCAGGAAAATCAGAGAACTTTTTGTCCAGTCTTTTTTTTTTTTTTCTTTTCAAACCAATAGTCATGTGTGCCCCAGTGGTCAAAGAAGGGCTTCTCATTAGGGTTTGTGTGTGGGGTGTGTATGTGTGTGTGTTTGTGTGTGTGTGTGTGTGTGTGTGTGTGTGTGTGTGTGTGTGTGTGTGTGTGTGTGTG
>JBBPDC010000109.1:33016734-33032821 GCA_037974485.1 Hemigrammopetersius urotaenia
CTCGCTCTCTCTCTTTCTGTCTCTCTCTTTCTCTCTCTTTCTCTCGCTCTCTCTCTTTCTCTCTCTCTCTCTCTCTCTCTCTCTCTCTCTCTCTCTTTCTCTCTCTCTCGCTTTCTCTCGCTCTCTCTCTGTCTCTCTCTGTCTCTCTCTCTCTCTCTCTCTCTCTCTCTCTCTCTCTCTCTCTCTTCCTTTACTTTTGAAGCGTCGTTCTTTGTGTGCATGGACACAGGGGACTATATGCTCCATACCTCCATTACAGAATACAGAGGCTGGAGACAAATGCATTATGTACTTCCATCTTGCTCTCTTCTGTTCCTTCCTTTATTCAACTTTAAGAGCAGATAAAATCCTGGAAGTTCAAACTCTCATTTATTTTTAAATCAAAATAAATTCATCTCTTGCATTATTCATAACTTTGACACAACCAGGGGATATCTACAGCACTTTAAAAAAATCTAAAAGGCTTATCTTTTCACATTTCTGGAGATAGGAAGCTGAGAGTGATGCAGAAGTATGGTGTGAAGGCAGAGGAATACAAAGAAAGTGATGTGTTTACTTATTTATCTTTATTCCATGAATTTTAGACTTTGGGGTCCTGTGGTTCACAATAACCACAAGAATAGTAACATTATGTGCCCTTTCCCAGCTGAGTGCTACCCATAAAGATATATCAAACTCTCTCTCTCCTCTCTCTCTCTCTCTCTCTCTCTTTCTCTTTCTCTCTCTCTCTCTCTCTCTCTCTCTCTCTCTCTCTCTCTCTCTCTCTCTCTCTCTCTCTCTCTTTCTCTTTCTCTCTCTCTGTACTGCCCCCTTTTCTTCAGTCTTCAGTGCTAAGATATGGGAATTTTTTGAGTTGTTTCTGTTCTAAAAACTCCTGAAATTCAACTCCTTTCTTCTAGAGCCAGAAATTTATTTTTTTAAATCAGTGTAAATTAAAAAAACAATTGTTCTTTAAAATGATGTATGTGTCCAGTATTGACCAGTCTGTAAAATAACCCCAAAACATAGAAATTCATCCACACATTTCTTGTAAACCAATTTGTGTGCATAGATATTTTTTAAGGTATAAAATAATTATTTTTAATTTTGTAAGCTAAATTAATACAATCTAAATGGATATTATATTTTGTTGAAAAGTTACAGTAAATTTAGTGATGGATGTGATTTTTTAATCACATTTATGTGATTATTTATGCATTTTAGAATGTTCATGTAATTCAAGATTCTAGATTCAGTTGTATTGTCAAATGTACAAATTGCAATGAAATTCATACTCAAATTGTTGCTCATAAAAGTAATGTAAAATCCCATGTTACACTAGTTTTACTCTTTTACATTCTAATAAGCTACAGACAATTAAAACTGTACTCAGATTAAAGCAATTACATTGGCCCAACCCTTAACCATGAAGTTGGAGGGTATTATTAGACAAAGAAGGGAAAATATTTCTCATATGCACTCGGTGTGTCCAAATGTACAATAGGTTTATAGAGTTTTGTATTATATATATTTAAATAATAGTATTTATTTAGAAAATATCTCTCATATGCACTCTGTGTGTCCAAAGGTACAATAGGTTTAAAGAGTTTTGTATTATATATATTTAAATAACAGTTTCTGTGGAATTCTTATGTAGGATTTCTGGATATAGAGTTCTTTTGGCTTCTGAATGATTGTGACTGCAGGCCATGAAACTCCCTCCACCATGCTTCACAGATGGCTAATTTGCTGGTGACAAAAATTATCAATTTAAAACTGTATATTGTGATTTCTCAGATCATCTTACACTAAAAAGATTATGATATCGGGTGTGGTTTACACATTCAAAATAAAATGTTTCCTTCAACTATCTCATAAAAGAACGACAAAAAGTTATGTAGAAAAAGATATTTATGATGGTGCAGAACCAAATTTAAGACCCGTTCCTAAAATCTTTACATTATGTGTGTCTTCAAATTTTCTAATGGTTATTCACACAAACTCAAGGATTTCACAAAACACAAAGAATGAATTGTTTGATAGTTATCTGGGGAACCAAACATAAATAATTCATATGTAGTAGTCAATGACTTAGAACTAGCGGGTGAGTCAGCTTAGTCTTTAGAAGAACCTAGAGAATTTGTGTTGAAAATGGTTCAAATATAGTGTGTGTGTGTGTGTGTTGTAGTAGTAGTAGATGTAATTGTACCAAATTGTTTGTGTTTATATTCAGTAATTAACTTGTAATTAAAATGTAATGCATTATAATTGCTCTGCAAATTCTAAAAGCCTAATGAGGCCAATCAGCAGTTTTCTTTATAAAAACTAGTATAACATGAACAGTATTTGTATTTACTGTTCTCTTGCTGTGTGTACCTTTCTTTTGTCTCTTTCTGTCTACATTAATTCTCACTCTGTCTTACTCCAGGTAATTTTAATTAGTTGTCTTGCTGCCAGTGATTCAGATGCAGCTTTTTTTCTCTCATTGTCATGTTCAATTTTAGACAGAATGTCTCTTGGCCTTGATGGGAAATGACACCAGAAGCTGCAGTCTGAATTTATTGTCTCACCGCAGCATAGCGAGACTTTGGTACGTGGGCAGTTTTTAATACTTTGCTCTCTTTTGTGCTGATAAATCCTATTACTAGTGCCATTACTCATAGTGAAATGCCTGTGCCTTCTTCACATCGGAGGGACAGCATTGACTACTTTCAGCACAACGAGCCAGCAGTGCGGAAATGAGAGGGAGAAAAAAGTTGCAAATTGCACCCAAGCTCTGGACGGGCAGCTCCCATAGAAAAGAGGCCTGTCTGGAATGACGAGCGTGCAAGCTGATCCACAGCTTAGGTAATGATAATTAAATAACAGCAAGCCATGTCTCCTGAAATCTTCCCTTGGTGAATTTGGAAGCTCTCAGCACTTTTCAGCTGTTTGCTCTGACTGTGCCCCAAAATCAATAACTGACACACAGCCAAGCCACCCACTGTGCCATGCCTGAATAGACCACCTACTCCCACTTCCTCTTGCAAATTATTACACAAACTCCACAATGGATCAAGGAAGTGTGCTTCTCAGCAGTCACACTGGAATATCTTGTCTGTTACCACTTTATTCATGTGGTTTATATCAGAAGCCATAATTGATTACTGTTTCTGAAAATTTAGCTATTTGAGCCAATTACCAACAGCCTTTCTGCTCATAATAAAGTGCTTTGGTAGCATTTGGCAAATGGTGGGTAATTCTACAACCCTCCATGCAGCAGGCAGGGGATCTGGCCAAAAAGCACATTCTCTTATTCTCTTATTAGAGTCCATGGGCAATACTCCTAATACTACAAATTTGTCGAGACAACAAAAATGTAATGTTTGTAACATTTGTTTGATTTGGTATATTCTTACGGTCTGTATATTTTATACATTTAGTGTAGCCATTCGAAATTTCTCTTTAATTTAATTTAATGTGGGTGGTGGTGGTCTAGTGGGCAGGATACTTGCCTCTGGAGCAAGAGGTCATGGGTTCAAATCCTACCTTCAGCACACCTCCACTGGGTACCTGAGCAAGACCCTTAACCCCCAAGTTGCTGCAGAGAGACTGTCCCCTGTAGTTAGGGAATGGAAGTCACTTTTGGTAAAAGCGTCTGATAAATACCATAAATGTTTGATAATTTAATTGTCTTAGAGATTGACTCACTACATGTTGTATAGCTATATATGTGTCAAATAAAGAATCTTGAATCTTTAATGGGATGCATTATTGGAAATGTCCTGCTTGTGTTTAGAAAGCTTATCACTGAAAGTTACAAAAGTCATTTCCAAACAGAATAACAGTAACATTTCGGATAATAAAATAAAGCCTTCACGTGAAAGAAATGAAGTCAGTCAAACTACAAACCACTGGATCATTTGAAGGTCGAAAACAACAAGCTTAAATCACTCTCTAATGATTCCGTCAACTAATCCTAGCATCTCACAGTGGGATTTTCAATGACCACAAGTCAGCACTTTCAAACTACAAATTATTGGTCAAAACAAGTAAGCAAGGGCTTCTTTCATCTAATGACCGATTGTCTTTTATTGGGCTTTGCTTTAACCTTCAGCACTTGAAGGCTGTGTATTTTGCTGAATATGTGTTTAGAGGAGAGAAGGGAGCCGAACATTGCGATCGATGCCCTTTGACAGCGCAATCTAATAGCATGCTTTAACCTTAAAGTGTTGAAGGAAGCATAGCAACTTCCAAACATACAGGAGAGGATAATGGGTGGCTAAATTACAGCAAGCCAGAGCAGGGCTCGACCTCATGAGCAAGTCAGATGTACAAAAGTGCATCTAAAACCTCGGGTCTTGTGGTTAAGGTAGTTTTAAAGTCTGCAGGCTCTGAAAGATTGGGGGGGGGGGATGCGGGAAAATCGTTAGTTTTTGCACCTTCTGAAGTCGGTGTATAATGGAGCGATTTGAAAGGTCATGGTATTAACCCGTCGGATAATCTGTAGAACAGAAATAAACTCATGGTTTTCTTTGAACTCGTGCAGTGAGGAAGGTGCATTTGCAGAAGAGCCACAGAAGGCTCACAAAGGAACAGCAAAGCTCAACCATGTATAATCAAAGACGATAACTTTGAAGCCGGTATGCAATGGGTAGGCTCATAATTAGAGCCTTATTAGCATAACAGTCTTCAAAAAGTTTGCTAAAGACTTTATGTGCAGCAAATTCAATTAAATGACTAACCATGACCTGCGAGTCAGCGAGGGGAAAAACACACAGCATTACCTCACAAAGTTACCCTAATGAAACCGAATTAGAAACTTCATTTTATGCCTTTTTTTTCTCTGTAAAATGAAACAGCTTGCCTGCCATCGTCTTCCTATTGAGAATAACATAATAGCAACACTTGAGGAATGAGATCAAAATTGGTGGAGGCCTCTGGGGATAGGTATTAAAAGGTTATATTTAGGTATGCAATAAGAGGGGATTGATTTTTTAATCTGTGCTTAAACTGGACATCAAAGTGTGGCACACGGGGAATACTTCACAGTAATTTGAGGGTTCGTATGCAGATGAAGTTGAACAGACCAGTTTGACTGGTTGCTTTTTGAAAGGTTAGGGCAAAGTATCCATAATTCAGTACCTGTATTGCTGCTCAGAGATGATACATCTTTGTTTGGCTTGGCATTGAACTTTTAAATGATGGATAGAGTCTTCAATGACCTTGACATTCCCTCTCTTTACATTATGCCTCCTCTATGCTCACACATACACACACACAATGCACATTCGAACACAAGACACAAAGATACTCTCAGAAATTTCAGTCATGTGGTGCATTCCGATTCATGTGTGCATTAAGACATATATCCTTGTCAGTGTGTACATTCCTACACACAACAGAGACAAGTGGGCTCTGCCTGATCACACTCTGTCCCTGTCACAGCTCTAGGTTCACACACTGCTCTCAGCTGAGGGCTCCTACACACAGCTGCTTGTTGCTGAAAATGGCACATAAAGGAACATTCCAGCATTTTTCAACCTAATTTCTATATGCCATATCTGTACTGTGTTCTTGATTACCATTTACATTTACAGCATTTATCAGACGCATTTATCCAAAGCGACTTCCATTCCCTAACTACAGGGGACAGTCTCCCTGGAGCAACTTAGGGTTAAGGGTCTTGCTCAGGGTGGTGTGCTGAAGGTAGGATTCGAACCCATGACCTCAAGAAGCAAGTATCCTACCCACTACACCACCACCACGACGCTACTGATGGTCATTTCACTGTTTTCCTATACTTCTTTTGAAACTCACTTAGAAGCCACCCTAGAAGCAACTGTGTACACATAAATATGTTAAATGCAATTGTGTGTATAATACAAATTCTAAACAAATTCTGACTATACAGGATGCGACAGACATAAGTGAATGTTTATGTTTACTAAAGCTTTTGTTTTAACGTTAAGGCACTAGTAAAAAAAAAAAACAATAAATTAAATAAGTTTTGGGGGTTATTTTGCAAGATAATCAATGGTATCAATAGTTCAATAGTTGATAAGGCGGTGACCTGTGAAAACCCCATCACAAATTAATTCTTGGAAAAATAGGCCCAACTCTAAAGAACAAAAAATCTTTGGAGAAGCAAATAAAACAGATTAACAGGTATGTATTTGCCAAAAATGCACATTTTGCATACATTTTTAGAAACAAACAGGGTCTGCTTATTGTATGGGTTAGGTCAAACAGGACCTGAGCACCAAAAGGGCCCACCAGAGAAGTCATTTTTAGTCCAAGTCAAGGCCCAAGTCTTTGTGCAACTTAAGTGTGACTCGAGTCTGAGTCTCAGACTTGAGTCCCCATCTCTGGGGCCCACTGGTTTCAGGAGGAGGGCAAGGAAGTAACTGTCTGATAATGATATGGTGAGAAGTATCTTTTTTCAGGGTCTGTAATTAAATAAAAGTAAAAAAATAAACTGAAATACTGGAAAAAGGTGTTAATCTTAAACACATAAACTAACCAATTACTTCAGCTAACCTCTAAATAAAATGTCTGAATAAACATCAACCTCATTAACAGCTTCTCACAGTTAGACGATCCAGCCAGGCTGACTAATTGAAATGTTTAGTTTCCATTTATTTTTACAAAGTGTTAACTAAGGCTCGTATATTACTATGCTTCCCGAGGTTTACCACGCTACTGTTGCACATAATGCATAGCTGACTAGACCTCACTCTTATCTGTTTGTGACCTTGATTTTATTTTTTTAATTAGAACCCATGTATTCCAACCTATCTACTGCAGGGATGTTTTGGCCTTGGAACTGTTCCAACAGAAGCCAATACACAGAAAACTTTCTCCATAATGGGTACGAATCACACAGTACAGTCTTTTCCTTGTCCCCGCCACAGCCTTGAATCCTGATTAGTATGTTCACCTGCAAAGAATTTGTTACTCTTATGTTGAAGTCCTGTCTAGTCGTGTCTAGTGTTCCTATTTCCTTAATTAGTATAAGTTTATTTTCCCTTTTGTCTGGGCTACTGTTCTTCTTATGCCTTGAAAAATCTTGTGTTTTGTAGTTTCTCATGTTTTCATGTACTCCAAACCCTTGCCATTATGTTCCTGCAATTACATCCAGCTTGCCATGACCCTCACCATCTTTACCTTTATTATATTTAGAAATATAAGTTATGAAATCAGAACTTCATTGAGTTAATTCATTTGATAGAGTCCATTTCACAGCTGCATAACGCATTTAACATTTCAGAAAACTAGTGCCATCTCTGAATTAATTAAATACGGATCTACAAACACCATACAGTAACCCCTGAGTTTTACACACATCATCATTCATGGATTCAGTCTAACGCAGCCCACCGATGGTGGTAATACACTGAAAACTTGTCAACCGCCATAAAAAGAAGAAGAAAAAGTCTGCTGCAGCACGTAGCATGACTGCTTCGTGTCTTGTCCTCGTATTTTAGTGTTTTAAACTTTTAAACTTTTCAACAGTTTATTTAGTATTAGTAAGTGGTGCCCTGTCTAACCATGTGGGTAGAGAGAGTTATTTCAATGTTTCTTTTGTATACAGGTCTTTGCATGCTGCTAATGCTAACCATTAATGCTAACGTTTTCTGATTTATTTTCTTTAAGGGTAATGCATTAAACTGAGTTTAAAATGAAATTAAAGTGTTCTGGGGACATATTTGGGGGCATATTTAGGGTTTACACTATAAAAATAGGCAACTTTAGGCATTTTTTTTTTTTAACCAAAACACAACAACGCAGTTTTTCACTATACACGGGTGCTCTTGGAACGTAACCTATAGCGGAGGATAACTGTACATGTTAATGTATATGTTCTGCAACTATTTATTTGTTGAATTCAGCAAGTGCATCCTTCAGGTCTATTATAAGTGTGTCAGCATGTTTTCTATTCTTTTGTAAGTACATGAAAAGATGTCAATATTATTGTCCATGGTAATAGGCAGTACGCGACAGATGTGCCACTTGAAAAATGCAGGAGTGTTTCTTTAATCATATGGTGCTCCTGGAGCACTCGATGAAAAATGTCAGATGCCTGATGAAAGATAAATGTTGTTGGGACCTCCACAGCGCCAGAATCTCTCCACTCTCAGACACACTTGAGCTGTAACTCCACGGAGAACCAATATGCACCTATTTACCAGATCTTCATGGTGTATACCACAAATCACACTTGCTAGGACTCCTTGATTTAATTTAACACATGCAGTAAAACTATGATCCCCTTTATTGTCGCACTTTCAGCTCATTGTCCTGATGATATATGCCAAATCTTTCTAGCATCTCCCTAGCACCTGCTTGAGAGTGTGGAAATTCCTTGATCTTTCCGGTGGCAGGCGTTTGTGTCTGGCAATGTGTGGAATCGCTGAACAGCTTTTACTGCAGTAACTGCAGCATTTTCCACATTTTAAAGGGTTTCTGACTTTTACCTGTTCTTGCAGAAAATGTCTGCACTTCAGAAGTGAACGTTCATCTGTTCCCCATTATTATATTTAGGAAACAGAGGGGAAAGAACGAAATGGAAACGTGGGGGAGGCTGAGGAATTTATTCATTTAAACGGTTTATTTATTTCCAAAAACAGTCTGGCACATTTGAAGCTCTGACACTGACAGAAAGGTGGAATTGTCGCCATTGTTTGGGAGGGGGTTGAGGGAGCTAAGATATATTCTCTCCCCAGTGGGTGTTTTGGTAAAAATGTCTTTTATTCTGACAGGAATCAGTTTTTGACTGATGCGCTTTATATATTTTCAGCCTCCAGTTATCTTTCAGAAAACACTGGGTAGTCACACAGGTAGTCAACCCAGTAGACACAATATATTGAGACGTCTTTTCAAGAGGGGCTCTGTTCTTCTAATGTTTGTCTCAGAACGGTTCTGTGATCTGTGTGGGAGCACTCCAGGTCTGCTTGGCGGAGTATGCTTTGATTTACAAGTAAAAAATAGACCTCTGAACGCGTGTCCCTCTTAGACTCTCAGCGCCACAAGTATGGTATGAATTTCACATGATCTGACTAACAGACCCTGCAAGAAGGTTCTATGTGAACGTCTCAGCTTAACATGACAGCTAGAACTGCAAATACGCTGCCTGATGAAAACCTATAATTTACCCACCCACCGATGGCCATTTTTCTTTCTTCCACTAAAGAAAAAAAAAGCCATGAAAGTCTCATAACTTTCGCACTTATGAGAAGCAGTACCTAAAACACAGTAAAATACAGTAATTAACTTGCAAAAATATAAACTGTGCTAAGGAGTGAAAATTCAGGACAATTTGTGTTTTTTCAAATAATGTTTCATTGGAAGTATATTGTTTTCTTCACTTTTTTCTTTACCAATCATATTCTTAAATGGTTTTCAGATGTTATATCCCAGCACCTAGAGATATTTAATCTTGTGGTCTTAAGGAAGTATATCCGAAAACCAGCAGGGATCAGTCATAAAGTCAAATTCTAGATCTTTTCTGGGATCAGAAAGACGCTTTTTCTGTAACTCAGATATAAAACTGGTAAAGTGTGGAGCAGCACTAAAGTAGCTAATGCACCAAACTCATAATGTGTATCATCAGTATATGATTACTTTCGAAAGTGCTGTTTAAAAAGGGCTGTTGGATATCTGCAAACAATGAAACCTTTTGTTTGTTTCTTTGGGTTTTTTTTTTTTCATTTTTGTCACCAAAATATGCACCAAAATATTTCTCATGTTTCCTCCTTTTCCTCCATGCATCTGGCAGCTGTCTTGTGACCTGTGACATGTGATGTGTTCCAAAAAGGGGTCACAAACCTCAAACTGCATATTTGAATGGTCACAGCTATTTTATTGTCCACTGTCCTGAATCTGAAATTACGCTTCAGTGTGCCTTTAAGTAGAATATATCATTTTCTATACATTTAATCTGTGATGCAACTTCTGCTTTTGTTTGGCATGAACAGGCAAGTTAACTACAGTACAGCCACAAACATACACACACTCAGACACAGCAATTCATTTAGTAACACAAGCGGATAAGGAACGGAAATTGTTACATTCATTTTCGCATCAGTACGCACCAGTAGGATTGGTTGTGAATAATCTAGTCTTATTGTATTTGATTTAACTGTACAAACATATGATTGTGAAAATAACTTGCATTTTGCTGTGTTTTTACATCAGTTTGTACTATTTTTCAGCTGAATGAATGTTTTAAAGTTCACTTTTTTCTATTAAGCTAAAAAGTGCCTCCATTTACCAATGAACAAGAATAAATATAAAGTAATCCCCCGCTTTTTTCGTGGGGGTTACGTTCCAAGAGCACACGCGTATATTTTTATAGTGTAAACCTTAAATATACCCCCAATAATGCTCCCAGAAAAGTTTTAAAAGTTTAATGCATTACCTTTAAAGAAAATGTAAAGGTAAATTAATAATCAAAATCTGAAAACTTTTTTGCTTAAAAAAAAACATAGCATTAGCGGTTAGCATTAGCAGCATGCGACAAGCCAAAACAAAGACTCAAAAGACTTGAAATAACTCTCTCTACCCACATGTTTAGGCAAGGCACAGCTTACTACATAAACTGAGATAACACTCATGCTACATGCTGCAGCAGGCTTCTTCTTCATCCTCTTTTAATGGCGGTTGACAACTTTTCAGTGTATTACCGCCACCTCTGGACTGGTGGCAGAAATACAGTTCGGTTCTCAGAAAAACATCTGCGTTACACTGAATCTGCATAAAACTGAGGGGTTCACTATACATCTGTGTACCTATGTGCTCAAGTCTGAGGTAACATGTTGTAAGTAACATCTACAACAAAATTGTGCATACCTGCACATCATTGTAATTTGTTGTTGCTAAAATTGAGCATTTTTAGACATGCCTGCCTTGCAAAACTATTATTGCCATTCTTATATCCATCTCAAGGTTACAGAGGGCATTTTCTCTGACGGTGTAATGGAATGGGTCATGACATTCAATCACCCTGCCGGTGCCAAGTTCACCTCATAATTAGCATCTGTAAATAAGCACAAGTTGTTATGCAACAAGCTTGAACTGCCGGTAAACAGGTTTAATGATTAGCTGCGAGGGAACATATAGCCATAATTGTACATGTGGGAGGTCTACCATTACATTTCAATAGGGATCTAAGCATTATGAGGTTTAGACCCATACCTTGACAAATCTACAGGGCAATTTGTGGTCTGAAAATGTTGCAGGGTGCAAACTATGGTTGCTAGCACTTTCTAATAATATAGTTAGCAAATGTCCACTCCCTTTTCAATCTAGTGCATATAAAACAGCATTAAGATGGTTTAAATGCTCTGTGCTGTTGTGGATTTTAGAGACAGATCTCTCAGTGATACTGCAGCAGATGGATATTTCAGCTTTTTTCCTCCGCTGCTCTCGCAGACCTTCAAATGTACACCACACTGTGCATTGCTCATGTGGAAGGTCTTATCTTTCGCCAACAGGCTGATGGAATCTTCAGTTCACTGAGTGCACTTTTAAAGGTTGGTCATGTTTTTGGCCATATGTTTTTCTATAAATGTAAAATATAATATGTAAAATCAAGACCTGGCAGCATCATAAGCCACTTTGTGGGTGACTTCTTTGTTTTATTTTCATGTGTTAAATCTTTTCTTAAAGTTGAACCTTTGAATCAACAGAATAAAAAAATTTTACATTTCAAGGAACCTGAGCTACTTCCGTGGAACTAAGCTCATTTCTGTCATTGTCATTAAAACTCAGCTAGTGGCTGTTTGGTAAACTGCTCTTGGTAAATGACATTTGAAATTTGAATGTGTGATACTTCTTGGTCTGGCTGCATTAAATGCTGCATCATTTCTCTTTGAAATGGAATTCAAATTCATTTTCCTTCTTTTTTTTTTAGGTTCAAGTGTCTCGTCTGCAAGCTGTTTCTGTTTTCAGATGATTCTGCAAACCAGAAGAGGGAGACTTCATGGCCGGAAACAGGGTAGAGCTTAGACAGACAGCCTATTCTTTAGAAGCTTTGTATTTCTCCTTTTGATATCAAAGGCTTGGACCAAAAGACTGCGAACATTTAGAGAAAAGGTGATTGAATTCACTGTTTGAACTCGGCTTGATTCAGGGGCTCTCTTGCTTTTCACAGTGCATGTTTGAAGGTATTGACTCTGAAGGTCCTGTAAAACAAATAAGGGATTTTTTATCTTGTGGACCTCGTGACGTTATTGTTTTTAATGGTGCTTCTGAAAGGTAGGTTAATTCCCGTTTGGCCTAGAGGGGAAACTGCTGACAGGGGTTTCATTCTGCGCTAACGACTGATAATGAGGCAGTGTGGTTTCTTGTCTGCGGGCACTTTTTGCACTTCAGACTCATTCCCGGCCACAGACACTCATTAGCTCCTGAATTGCACCCTCGCTTCAATGTTATTGCGCAGTAAAGCACCCAGTCTTTACTGCGTTCTCTGGGTTCTGATTTTCAAGGAGAGAACAACACTATATCTGATAAGCTGGGAGTTTGAGAATGTGAAAGCTCAGCAAAATCTGGATGAGATCTTTGACATTCCACCCACCTTTAAGAAATAACAAACCCTCATTAAGGATTCATAATGTAACAGAGGTGAATTATGTTTCCATTATTTATAAATACATTCATATATAGTAGCATCTGAATAGAACATTTAGTCTCATAATAAATTGCACCATTATTTATTTTGTATTTATTCTTAAGAACAGAATGTAATCTTAGCATGTTTTTCTTTGCATTTCACCTCAGTGTTCAGGACATTCACAATATCTCCTTTCACTGGGATTTAAATATAAAATACAGAGCAAATTCCTTAAGAATGCATCATCACAGAGAAAACTGGAGCAGACAAAGTGAATTTTGTTTTTTAGCATCAAGTATTCGTGGCAGGTTTGGTGTAAAAAGAAGGATGATTATGACTGATCTGTCTGACTGTGACAGATCTATGATGTTTTTCAGGCTGATTTTGCTCTAAATGCTCTTTGAACACTGGGATAAAGGGTATACTGGACTCCATCAGGTACCATGAGAGGAATGTCCAAAAGATACAAACTAGGACCCTGGAGGGTCTGAGGGTGGTCTCAGTTTGCTTGCTCTGTATTGCCTCACAAGGCACAGATTGTTCTGATATATATATATATTTATATATAGATAGATAGATAGAAAGATAGATAGATAAAATAGATAGAGAGAGCGAGAGAGAAAGCGAGAGAGAGAAAGAGAGAATGAGAAATCAGCCACAAAGACATTTTCTGACCTTCTTTCCTTTGGATGAAGCGATTGGTGAAGTGTGAAAGAAAGAAGTGTAAAAATGTCAAAATTACCATGATAATGTATCTACAGGATGTGTACATATAAAGGAGCAACACTTTTCCATTATAAATGAACATCTATTATAAGTGAATATGCACAGAATATTCCACAGTTCTCTGTCAGATGAATGGGGGCTTTCCCATTAAACTGCCAGTTTACTGGAGAGCTGTGTTTGATTTGGAAAACCTTGAAAACCTCACATTGAAATTTGCCTCTCCCTATCCTTAAACTGTGTCCCAGCTGAGCTACCTGAACCACGGCATACCAGTTGAACTATGTAGGGGGAGTCTATTATTACAAGTAGTTTACAAAAACAGTCAATATAGTAATGGGAGACACTTAATGACCAGGGAAAAGGGAAAAACAAATGCTTAATAGTACACCTCTCCACACAAACACACACACACAAAACCAACTGGTGCCTTCTGAGCATGTTCCAACTTGTCCTGGCATTATTTAAGGACAGCTGAAGCTCAGATAAGGCTCCTCCTTTTTTTTTTTGGGTAACTATGAAGTGGTGTATGTATATGTAAACCATTGTAGTACTACAGCTACCATGAAGTGCTATGGATAAACCATAGTAAAACTATGGTTATTGCATAAAAACCATAGTGAATTTTCGTAAGGGCTGAGAATTCCCTGCTAGGGACTATGAATGTCTCAGCATTTTCACAGCATTAAAATAGTAAATACTTATAGTATTGCCAATGTCAAACAATAAGTGCAAAATATATACTAACATGAATCATAAAATGCTTTATTTAAAATATAACATTTAAAATTATGATTAGAGGATTGCCTAGCTGTTAGGGCGTTGGGCGTCGATCACTGAGGTACCCCTGAGTAAAGTACCATCCCCACACACTGCTCCCCAGCAGCAACCCACTGCTTCACTTGGTGAATGGGTATAAAATGCAGAGGAAGAATTTCACACTGTTCACATTGTGCTGTGGTGTGTTCAGGTGAGACGATAAGGGTTAATAAATAAATTAAATTAAGATATTCAAGCAGCACTGAGTGAGACTGACACCAGCCTGGGGAGTCAGCAGAAACAAGAAAGTATGGCCTGTCCAGAAGACCGTGTGGAGGAGCGTGCACGAATAACCCAAAGGGCATTCAGACCACCAGCAAGGGCCTTTCATGTTGGGGGTGTTATACACAGCAATACTTTCTTCTACAGGGTAGTTTAATGGAGTCCTGCTTGGGGACAGGGGTTATATGCCTGCCTGCCATACCTTTTAGCCCCTTACCCAGAACCTCAAACTGAGGCAGACAAGGCATGTAACACCACCCACAGCAGAACAAGGGCAAAAATGAAGTTGAGAATTGTCTTTATTCAAAAATGTCTATTAAAATCAGACATTTTTGAAGCTGTGGAGAGAAAACAGAAAATTAAACTCAGTTCAAACCATTTGCCTTTGGGGTTTGTGTACTTGTTTCCTTTTCTAGTTTCTTGATGTCTAACATGTTTGTTTTTTAATCAGAAGCCTTTTGTATTCAGTGTCTAGCTTCTACCTTTCAACAGACAGGAGCAGCTGCAGTTACATTTGTGGTTTTTGTAAACTAGTGTTCAATCTGACATTTTTTCATAAAGATACTTACCACTGTGGAAGATATTTTTATGTTTAGTTTTTACTTGCTTCCAGGTTCTTTTCTGTCCACTGAGATTGCTTCTGTTAAGATGTAATAGTGAAGGATGTGTATTCAAGTCAATAAATAGGCAAGAGGGTCAATGGAGATCAAACACGTCTAAGTCAGTAGAGCTGTATTTAACAACCTAAATTTTATTGAATTTTCTAGACCACTGCTAGGTCACATAGATCAATTTAAGTTTATTTATGGAAAGACAAAATGCATTTGAAAGCACTTTATGGAGAATAAACAGTTACACTATAAAGCAAAACAAACATATGAAGCCAATAGAGAGAAAAACTGGGAAATTTCTTGCAGGGAGTGTTGATCACTTTACCACAAAGTCACAATATTCACAAATACATGACTTACACATTTAGCCTGTTTGCTATATTCTGCCAAGCCTGGCCCTCGCTTTATGGCTACAAGATTGTTTTGTGTTCTTCTGTTGAAAAAGAAAGAAACAGAGGCTGCTCTCGCGTCATTTCATCTAAGTCTCGGCCATCGATTCATTTGGGCTTCTTAAAGATCCCGGTGCGCGCGCTTGAATTAGTCTTGATTGGGAACACCTGGAACGCGTTAGTGGAACAACATGAGACTTTACTGGGAGATGGCGCTACCCTTTTTCGGGTGAGTCTGGCTTTCTTTAGCTACTTTCATGGAGTACCTCCCCAGCTTTACCCAACCTAAAATGTTGCAAGAAACGTACACAGTAAAGAACCTGAATGGAGGAACTCATTTAAGGTAAATGTTTTGAAAAGCAGAGAAATGGAATTCATTAAAGGAAAAGCTAATCAAGTTTAACCAGGCTAGCATAATTCAGTAATTTAAAGTAAGAACAGTGTAATGTTACCTCCCAAGTTCCTCATCAAATGTGAAATACTGTCGCACACAACACTTTACACTGCACTGACACTTTACAAAGTTATGCAACTTTGTCCGGGATTATTGTCACTGCATTGCTTTGTCTTTCATGTCTCTTATGTCTCATGTCTTTGTTATATCTGTGAAGAGGGTATTCAAGTAAGCATTTGATTGTGCTCTGTACACTGTACCATGTACATATGACAGCAAACCTCAGCTTCATTACTTCTTAGCGATTAGCCTTGTAGCTCCAGTTTAAACCCCATACAGGTTGGGGAAAAAAAAAAAA
>JBBPDC010000109.1:33037025-33053166 GCA_037974485.1 Hemigrammopetersius urotaenia
CATTTGCGCACATTCTGCCGTCAAGTTTTTTTCTATAGATCGCAACGTTTGCGTATAAAGAGCCGTACGCATCTTTTCTGTCCCGTTTTGTGCGTACGCAACGGTTATAAATGAGACCCCTGGTGTTTTATCCACAGTGCCATTAAATGGTAAAGTGGCGTTCGACTGACGCCCTTATCCAGAGCGACTTACGATCATTAGTTACAGGGACCGCCCCCCCCTGGAGCAACTGCGGGTTAGGTGTCTTGTTCAAGGACACAATGGTAGAAAGTGGAGGGGGTTTGAACCTGCAGTTTTGTGCTCATTGGCTTCTGCCCACTAGGCTACTACCACCCCTGAGGAATGTATCATGTCATGCGAGTCCACACTGCAAAAATAATCCTGGCAAGTGAAATAATCTGAATTCTAGTTTGTGTGTGTGGTATCTTGCAGAAACCCTCCTCATTAAATGTTCTCACAAATCTGTAGATGTTAGAAAACTCTGTGAGAAACAAGCATATTTGTGGGCTGCTCACTCACTCAATGATCTGTTTTTATGACTGCATGATTATGTTTATGACTGCAGTGTTGATCATGCTGTCTTATATCTGGAAGTGTTTTTGCTGTTCTGAAAAATACTCTAACAAGCGATGAGGCGTGTCAGCGTGGTGTTATCTAAATTGGCATACCTGCAGCATTATTGTTAATTCATTTATCTTTAATGCACTGTTGTAGTTTATCTCTCCCTCATCTTGCTCTAGGAGCACTAAGAGTTCATAATGTTCGTATCTGATTCCATTCTGTTATTGTCCTCTGTTATTGTAATCCGCTTTGATCACAAGAGCAGGTAAAAATGAGTAAACAATTACTCAAATAGGCATTTATAGAAACTAGTATAGAGGAGGTTATAGAAACTAAGGCTAAAGAAACTTCAGTACAGAGGAAGTACGAAGTTGTAGAAATTAAAGCTATGGATACTTTAGAAACTAGTGTTGTGCAAACTTAATATAAACTTGTATGAACCTTGTACGAACTACATTTTTCCCAGTACAAAGAAATTACATCTTTCGTAACATTTTTGCTGAAAGTTTTATGTTCCATTAATTCTCCAGTGCACGGCACATGAATTTTATGTCCTAATGATTATTACTCTTTATGAGACATTTCATGCGGAGTTTCATGTAGAAAATGCATGACTAGAGGGCCATGGACAGGTTTAATTTCTGATCCAGCAGACTTCTCATGACACCCAGGTTGGCATCAGTGGGTTTTAACCAAACTTTCTTCATACTGACTTCACTCCTGTCTAATAATAATGTACAATTTAGTGTGGGGAGATCATGTTGTGCTAGCTGATTTCATGTTATCGTTAATGGCACTGTTGGGCTGGAGCAACATGCTATAACCTGCCTGATTACCTAACACATGCTGGGATGACATGGAGAGGAAATTGAGATAGAAAGTTTATGGATGTGACTTGTGCCCTGCGCAATTGCTCTTTCTGGAACTAATTTTTCTCAGTGCATAACGTTAGTGCCAAACTTTAAACTCTTTAATAAAAACTTTAATTACACTCAAAGCGTATGTAATTTTCTCCATTGGGCTGTAATATATTTGATTCAGTTTTAGAAAATAAGAATGGAACCAGATCATGTATGCTTCTCTTCAAATGTCTGAGGTCACATGTTCTTTTTGTTAATTTTCCAAGTGCCGTAACACTGTATCGTCAGAGTATTTTCGTTACTGCAAAAAGTGGATATTAACAACATCGTGCTCTGAACTTTAAGCCAGACGAACAAATGTACTGGGACAGAATTGTCATACACAACTATGTGTACACACTCTCTCTCTCACTCTCTCACTCTCTCACTCACTCACTCACTCACTCACACACACACACACTTTGTTTGAGAAAAAAACCCGAAAACGAAGCCCATTTGTTGATGGTACCACAAACAGGAGAGCCCCGTGCCGATGGGCCGCCTCTCCAAAGCTGGACAGAGTTGATCGGCTAATGCCGTTATCACATGACCCGCAGTCTAAATAACCAGCCGGCAACAGTTAGGACAGCGGAGGGGTTATCCTAAAGTTAGGAGAGTTTATTTAAGATTTTTTGAGGTTAGGATGCTTCTGTAATACTCTTTTCTTTCTTAACTGAAGTTAGAATTTGAAAATCGACTTAGGAATGGTTGTTCTCTAATGGCTTTTTTCCTAAATAAGATCCTAAACAGCCTTTACCATGGTTACCACACAGTTCGGATAGGGTTTTCAAGTTAGGAAGTTTCTGTAATACGGCCCCTGATGCTTAATAATACCTAATCTGATTGCAATGTTATCGTCTGTTTAAGTTGTATATCCTCCTTTTCTTCTCTGCCATTCGACTAATTAACATTTCTGTTTAACTTACTGGTTATTTCAGTTTTTTTGAGGAAAATATGTGAATATTTGAAATTGTCAGAGTAATATTTTTTGTTTTCAATTTTCCATTTAAATATAAGTTGGAATTAAAGATTCCTAATACTTATTTGTTTCACAACATTCATTCATAGTCTTTGGAGAGCGAGTGTTACACAAATATGAAATCTTTCTACCCTGTGCTGTGCCTCTTTCGAAAAGGAGCTTGGACAGAAATGTTTATCACTGAATTGGCAAATATATAGTTTTTTGTAACCCCACACAAACAATATGGTTTTGCATTGTTCAACTGGATGTTGGTAAAACAGGGGATTTTAAGATTTTGTTTGTTTTTCAAGAATTGTAGGGATCCACACCACAATATATCACTGACTTTCTTCAGCACTATTCCACCCCTGGGATGTTAAGATCGTCTGATAAATTACGCCTGTCTAGTCTGCGGCCTCGGTTAAAGGGTAAAGGAAATCTCGCCTTTTCTGTGGCTGCTCCCAAATTGTTTCCCACTTTTCATTAGGTCTTATATTGGTATTTCTAAATTCTAGTTAAAGACCCATTTGTTCTCTCTGGTATATGGCTCAGTTTGAGTTTTATTGGTGCATCCTCTCTGAGATATCTTTGTCATAGTGTTATTTGTAGGCTTTTTTTGTTTGATCATTTTACTTATTTTACCTTTTTTGTCATTACTATTTTGACGCATAAACTTGTTTGTTCTAGTGCACATCTTGTGGAAGGCTATGTTCTCATTAAACATTTTTAGTTCAGTGAAGTTTAAAAAACAAAATATGACTAATATTTTTGTTCTTTTGAAAGTTTGAGTTCTCAGAACTGCAAATAGTTGGTTATTGGAACAATTAATTGACAATTAACTGAATGTTATCTTGTTTGTTCAAATAAGTCATTATGTTTTACTTTCTTTAAAGTTTGAGTAAAAACACAATGTCTAGTCATTTTCATTCACTTTTGTGGCAGGCCTGTTCTGCTTTGGTGGTGAAACTGATGGCTTCTTTATAAGGTGATGATCTGGAATTCATGGAAGTGGACTATAGTCAGTATGTTAACAGTGAAGAAGCAAACACTCTCACCTGACATATTAACCATTGACCATGCATTAACATACTAAGTCAATGTGTATGAATCTAGCAGAAAGTGTTTGGGAAGGACTAATCAAAATAGCAATAAATAAATACATACATATTCGAAGCCAGTTTGATCGGCCCATCCTGATACTTTCACAAGACCGTGAAATCTCCAAAAGCTCTGTAATGTGATGTTGCTGTACAGATGAGCTGCTGCCACGAATGTTATTTATTCAGCAGAAATGTTATAACAGGTCAAAAGTAAAACTGTGATCACTAAGGAGGATAAACTTTTGTATTTCACAGATTCCAATGACTGATGTATCTAAATGACAGCATTGCAAACTAACCAGATCGCGCTGTTCGGTGAGCTTTTAGGATTATAAACTTCTCCATAATGCATAAACGGACTTCAAGACACTACATCTCAGGTCAGTTGAAAAAAAAAAAGAGATGTCCACAGTTTGTTGTGGTTTAATGAAAAATAATCAGCCTGTGAACGGACCAATTGGGTGCTTTTCACCATCCATAACCATAAATGACTGGGTAAGAGCCAGTGTGTTCACAGTGCTAAAGTGCTGAATCCTGAATTAGAAGAGCATGGTTCAAATCCACGGTGTGAAGTTTCTTTTTTTTGGGGGGAGGCGGGGGGGGGGGGGTGTTTGGGTGTCTGACTCACAATTCTCGCAGAAATGTGTCCAGCTTTCTTTTACTGCTAACACATCACCACTCTTGCAGGAGCTTAACCCCAGATGTTGGTAGACAACAGTCATGCTCTAGGTTCGTTCACAAATGCACAAATTGCTTGGGTCCAAAATATGTGCTTGATTCATCTCATCTTTGATTCAACTTGCCAGATTTTCAGTTTCCTTATTTAAGATCCTTGCTGGCAAATGATCACAGGCTTTCTTGTTTCCCCACGTTATCTGTCCAACGGAGGCAGGTGGTGGGGCTACTCACAGTACATTGAGATCCAGCATGCTGGGAAGGCTGTCATGGCTGTAGGTCTTCCCTGAGGCTCTGTGTTCATTCACACTCTCCTGTCGGTTCATAATTCTCAGTCCTAGAGTGCAGGTTTATCCTTATAGTGAGGCAAATGTGAATTTTTACAAAAGACTGAAATGAAGCACCGGAAAGCCTCCACTTTTCATAAAACCTGTCTTCACCATTATTGCTGTGTATGTATGTGTGGTGGCACCTTTTAATGTTGAGTGCTGGTGGCTTATGTCTTTGTGATCTGGCTGTGTTGTCCAGGCTTACCTTCAAGCAGGTCATTAAGTGATTATGAAAGACCATATAAATTATTCTAAATGCCCCAAGACTTTTACTGTTCTTAAACTTGAAGGTTATTTCATACCTTTAGTCCATTTATCAGCAGTTGCAGGAACTTGATTAGACTGAATTAATTTATTTATCTGATTTTGATCAAACTTTACTTAGGTTTACTCGGTAGCAGCTGGGGAATCCAGAAGGCCAGATGTGCAGGTGGTATTCTGTTGGAAAGCATTCATTTAGGATGTGATTAAGGCTTGGACCTCTATCCAGCCATTACAGCTGTTGTTTTTGTTAAAGGAAGTCTCCCAGCGGCAAACTTGTAAGTGGTAGAGAAGGTTCCATGCAAACTCATATACCCAAACGGAAAACAATCAAACATTCCATTAAAAAAAGTGTATTTCAAGTGTGAGTTCTTATCGAGTCTCTTGTGCAGATCTTTAATAGTTTAACAGACCTTTTGCTTTGTTGTCCAGTACCAGATTTTTCCCCCTGCTGAATGAGAGCTAATTATATATATTTGGCAGACGCTTTGATTCAAACCACTATAATTCAAGGAAACACTCAAGTTTTAAGGCAATGTGTAAATGGAGGAGAGTTTTAAGAGCTACATTTTTATGTAGGTAGTAGTGAAGATAGACATTGGGACATTAGGAGAGGAGATGCTCTCTGAATAGACAAGTCTCCTGGAGGTTTTTTGAAGAGAGACTAAAGACCGAATAAGTCTAGTTTGACTTTAGATATTCATACAGAATATTTATAATAGTCCATTCTAATGAAATAATGAATGAGAGCCTAAATTAGCTTATATTAACCTAAAATAAAACATTTACATGGTTACTTACGCATGAAATGTCATGCCACAGTCCATTAATTGGACATTATTGCAGGGGAAAAAATGCATTCTATATCTGTTAGCAGTATTTTTCTGCATGTCTACCTTTCATAGACTTCATTCATTTGATAGTGCAGAGAAGGAGTACCAGTATGGAGGCCCAGTGCATTTACACTATATTTAAGTTGTGGCAGGAGTCCTTATCCAGAGTGATCGCGCAGGTGCTTAGCAGTTTACAAAGAAGACCTGTCCCTTACACTAGTAAACCCAGGATTACATTAAGAGCTGCTTAGACACTAAAATTCTAACAAAGTTGAAGAAAAGACACGAAACACAGAGAACATTAAAGATAATTATTGTATTCTTTTTAGTCATGAACTTTGTTTTAGTTAAGTTAGTTTAGGGCAGGAATGTATCGTTATTACCATAAGTCATCATAGGACAGGTCTTCAGTCTCCGTTTGAAGACAGACAGATACTATAATGACCAGGAAAGTTCATTCCACCACTTTGATGCACATCTTTAGTTTTTGAGAAGGTGTAGCTCAACTTGATGTTCTAAGAAACTGAAACTCTAAGAAAGTAAGATGGAGCTGAGCCATTTTTGGTAGGTGAGCGTTATGCTACTACATGCACCACAGGAGGCCTGTAAAGAGTTTGCAATAGTGGAGTGGTGTGTGAGAATGATGGTGTTCTGAGGACCAGGCATGATACTGAATTCAGAATCAGCTGTGGAAGTCATGTGGTCTTCACAGTAAGACATAAGTGAGTTTGGCTTTTTTGCTTTTGTGATGTCTGGGCCTCATCCACCATGCCCCCTTGGCCTTGTGTATTCTCATGTTTTTCTGTTTGTTCTTATAGCCCTGTATTTTTATAAATGTAAATTAAATTATTACTGTATTTACCTGCTTATACCAAAGAAACACCCGTGAATGAATTACAGTACAGTCTATACAGGGGTAGCATTAGTATTTAACATTCTAGCACTGGGAGTTCAGTGTAAACTGTACAGTACGGATACGGGTTTACCTTTAGATTTTCTTTAAGGGTAATGTGTTAAGCCGAGTTTAAAGTGAAATTAAAGTGTTTTTGGAGCATTTTTGGGGCCTAATTATTTTTACCACATCACATTGTGGTTTGAAAGAGATTTTTTTGATACTGATGTGGAAGTGATGGTACAGTATTCTCAAAAGTGAGGATGCATCAGTTAGACCTTAGTTTTGCTGAGATTTAGTTTCAGGTGATGCGATGTTGCCAGGAAGCAACATCATTCAGACATGAAGAAAACTTGGCTGAGAAATGAGTCATTGGAGGAAAGAAGAGGATGTGTTGAGTGTCATCAGCATAATAGTGGTAGCTGAAATCATGTAAAGACGTGGCTTCACTTATATTCACAGTGAATATGGGGTGCCATCTACAGTCTAGTTTCCCTCAATCCCTACTGTTGTTGCACAAAAAAAAAAAAAATAATAATAATAAGTCAGTAAAAATAATACAAGGTGATTGAAGTCTGAGGTACAATGTATTGCTGTGCATGGTAGTTAGTTTCCTAAGTCATGTAATTATGTGCAATAGTCTATTATATGCAATATTGTGCAATTTTTGTATCCGGGTGCTAAAACATTATTACATGCAAAATTTTCACCATGTGCACTATCGTGCAGTTTGATGGTGTCGTAGTGGGTAAGATACTTGCCTCTAGACCAAGAGGTCATGAGTTCGAATCCTACCTTCAGCACACTACCACTGGGTCCCTGAGCAAGACCCTTAACCCCAAGTTGCTCCATGGAGACACTGCCCCCTGTAGTTAGGGAATGGAAGTCGCTTTGGATAAAAGCATTTGACAAATAAATGTAAAATATCACTTGTTTTATGTCAAAATTACTGATTTACTGATGTCTACTATTTGCAGTAACAGACTCCATAGGTTTTACTAGTAATTCACTTTCTATTTTTATTATTTATTTATATTTATACCCCAGCATTCATAGTGTGTATAGCCTAGTGTGTTTTTCTGTTGAATTTTATTGACTTTTAGACTTTTTTTTGTTTTCTGATTCTAATAAAAAACAATCATTTTTTTAATATACATGTGAATATATAACACAGGCATTTAGAGAATACTTAAGAAGAGTGAATGGTAAAATGCAGAATTAACCATTTCTTACTTCTTGAGAGGGTTAACCTTAACAGTGTTCCTTTGACAGGGTGTGGCCTTGGTGTGTGAGAGCTTATAATTATATAAGTGCGGCACTCTGCACACCTTTCACTCTCAAACATAGTCAGTATCTGTGTATACATAGTACAAAACTGAAATCATTTTTAACATTTTAATCTCAATTTGTGTGATCAGTCTTTGCCAGTCTCTTTATCGGTCACTGGACTGGGAGTTGGAGAATGAGTGTAATGAACAAAAAATCCTCACCTTGTTTGTTTATTTATTGGCATTGTGCCTAATCTGGAACTGCCATAGACCCAAGGAAAGCCAACAGTTCACTTATTAAGCCAGTAGATTAACAGGAATAACATTAGTTAGCAGAAAAGAATTACTTTGTAATAGTCTTTAAATGACAGTCATAATATGTGCGCTGTTATGTTGCACACAAAACATCCTGATTAGGCAGCTTCATAAGGACAGACGGTCTGCAACAAACGCTATTGATTGGTCTCTGTTGGTCTCTGGTCTCTCCATTGTTTGTCTGAGGCATTCTGTCGGTTATGGAGTGTTCATGCCTCAGCCATTCTTTCAACACCACTTTCTCTCCATGTACCATTTGGAAACATGTTGCTGTATCCCTGTGCAAGATTTCTTGTTTCTTCCGTTCCTGAGAACGTGTGTTACAAAATCTTATTTGAGCCTAAAAACACCTTACAATTTAAATTTCATTGAAAATATTTATTTTAATTTCCCAGTAGGACAACAGGACGATTTCCATGTGAAAATAGAACTGAATTTAGAAAATGACGAGTGATATTAACCCAAGAACACATTCAATTTGATCAAAACAATACAATGTTGTATCATTCTTCTCTTGCTTGTTGCTTGCAAGGACAACAAAACCTGCATTTTAGGTCAGCAGTGAATTATAAGTCATAGAACATCCTCTGGATATTTTAGGTGTAATAGTCCTGGAAGCCTGTTTTCTTTTTGGTTATGCATGGGAACATCTTGCATTTGGTGCGCCTCGTGTATGTCTTGCCATCACATGACACATCACTGGAAAGCCCAGGATGTCCTCTATAGAATACTATAGGGCTTGATGGGGAAACTCCAAATACTTAAGGCAGATACAGGTGAACAAAATGTCCACTATAAAGGACAGAAATGAATGGGCTGAGTCTCAGGAGGATATAGCAGAATTATTTTTTCCTTTTGCGATGAGTAAAAATAGAATGTGGCGCCCTCAGATGGGAACCACTCCTGCGCTTCCAGGTCTGCAATTTTTACCACAAGCACTTAGTATTCAACTCTAGTGTGGAGAAATGCAAATTATTTATGTACTCTAAAGTGGTATTATATGTAGTCAGAATGTAAAAAGGCAGACCTCCAGTTGCCATTGAAATGTAGTTTGGCCTGTGCATTCATTTGAAGCCTTGTTGAGATGATGCTTTATATTCATAACCTCTATGAGGCAGCTAATTTAAAGGGAGATTATATTGACTCAAATTATTCTGTTTGCTAATTCTAGAAAAAGAAAGGTGTTTTGTTTTCCCGACCAGACGGTGTGCGTATCTGTCGCTTGTGGATGGCAGTTTTAATTGAGCATTATAATGGGATTGGAATTTGAAAATTGTTTTTCAGTCTAAAAATGCACTTGATCAGTGTTATCAGTTCTTCAGTGAGTTCTTCAACTTGCAGAATAGCCTTTTGCTATATGCCTTGCCACTGACACATCTTAAGAACATATATTTACCACTCGGCCAGAACATTTAAACTACTGACAGGTGAAGAGAATGACATTGATTAATCTTATTGCAGTGACGCCTGTCAAGGAAAAAGCTATAATAGGCAGCAAGAGAACCATCTGTTCTTGAACTTAATGTGTTGGAAGCAATAAAAGTAAGTGTAAACATCTGAGCAACTTTGACAAGGGACAAATTGTGATGGCTAGATGACTGGGTCATAACAGCATATCTTGTTGTTCCTGGCTAGCACTTGTCCACTGTGGGAATGTGAGCACCAGAACTGGACCATTAAGCAAAAGAAGATGATGGCATGTTCTGATCATGTTTTCTTTTACATCATGTGTCCATGTCTGTGCATGTGCATGGCGATTGCCTTAGTATATGGTGAAAAGCAAGTAGGTGGAGGCAGTTTGATGCTCTGAGCAATGTTCTGCTGGGCAACCTTGAGGCCAGGCATTTATGTGGATGCTACATTTATATGGGCCACCTACCAAAACGTCGTTGCAGACCAAGTACACCCCTTCATGGCGGTGGTGTTTCCTAATGAAAGTGGCCTGTTTCAACAGGATAATGTTCTGAAATAGGTTTGAAATAGTTTGAAGAACATTGCAACGATTTTAAGGTGTTGACTTGACCTCCAAATACTCCTGATCTCAAGCCAATTGTCTGTGGAATGTGCTGAAGAAATGAATATGTTCCAAGGAGGCTACAGTTACAGGAATTCAAAGATCTTGGTCTTGGTTTTGTGGAGTCTATGCCTTGATGGGTCAGAGATGGGTTATGCACATGAGCTCAATGTTAATGTTATGGTTGATTGTTGAATGTAGTTACAGGAGCAAACTCCTCAGTGTTCAATTATCACTTAGTGGTCGTTTGTGTCCACAAGATACAAGAAGATGTAAAACTATTTGTTTTGCTTAGCTACGTTTTCTTTCTTTCATTCATTTAAGTTTGTATTCTATGCAGGTTTGTATTTATATGTTCAGTTGGGGTGGGTGATGCCACAGTACGCTTTTCTGAATATGTTGTGGATATGAGAATATTGTAATGGAGAGCAACTTATGAATTATGAACTAGGAATTAAGCATGGCTGATTTAATGCAGTTCAATATGCAAAACACTGAATAATCCTTATAAAATTGTATTCTTGATTTTTTATAATATTGGATTTACGTTATTATATTTTAAAGATTCCCCATTATTATATTTTTTAAAATAGCCCAATTTTTATGCGTATCATTTATTTGTATAAATACGTATATGTATATTTATCTGCCACTCCTTAAAGGCCGGGCCGTGAAAATGGTTTCTAATATTAAACCGGTCCGTGATGAAATAAAGGTTGGGGACCACTGGTGTAAATGACACACTATAAAAACATTCAGCTGAAAAATAAGCAGTCCTGGTTCACCTACAATGTTCGGTTCACTGAATGTCTGACAGAATCTGTCAAAAAGCTCAATTATGTTTAAATTTAAGTCTTGTATCTCAAAATTGTCTTACGGCTACAAACTGATACAAAGTGTTTACCATGCGTTTATGTTTAACTGTTGAAAAATACAAATTGACAATAGATTTTCTTAACATTAAAAATTAACTCAATCCGATAACTGTCATACATGAACAGCACAAAGTTGTTCTTCTGCATTTAGAACATTTGCCTCCATAATACCTTTTTTTCACTATGGAGAATCACAAATGCTATAAATAAATGCAGTATAGATATTGTAATGAATGTGAATGCTTGGTAACAATCCTAAAATATATATCTATATAAGAAGAAAAAGCTATTAAAAATTAGTTTGATATGCTTTACTTGCTTAAAACGGTTTATAAATCTAAAATGTATTAGAAACTTTTTTCCTTTTCCAAGTATATACACTCCAGGTAAACCTGATTTTCTTGTATTAGTGCTGGTCTTTTTTTTTTGTGATGATCTTGGTCTGAAAGGTGAAGAGTCAGAGGTGAAGGCTGATCTGGTTTGATGCTTGACTGTATGTTAGGAATCATCAGAGCTCCAATAAAACCACCTCAGTAATCCAGCTCATATAAAATGAAGTTGCTTTACATTATCATTGTGGCCCATAAACTTTTCTCTTTTTTAAAAGGTGACTATTTGAATCCATTGTCTACTGGACACGTTTAAGTTTAACCGCATGATTTATCTGGTACGTAATCAGGACCAGGAACATAAATAATTGTATTATGTGGGTTACACTCAAAGACACACTCAGGACACACCGCAGACACATGCCTACCCTCGCACACACTCCGTGCCACTTCCCAGCATGATCGTTTATTAGAAGAGTGCACTCACTTGATTAAAAAATGATTTAGTTGGGTGTCTCAATTCTGAAGACACTTGGCCTGCTTCATTATTTTTTATAGGGCTTTTTCTAAGAGGACAGATACACATGGGCCACTTGAATGGTGGGGCAAGATGGTGCGGTGGGGGAAGAGATCTGCATTGACTTAAGATGTCAGGGCTGGTCAGTCAATAACCCTAACCACTTTAAGAGCGCTCATCACTCAGGGCTTATTGCTCGGCAGCATGCGAGCTAATGCTAGGCTGTCTCCATCAGGGATATTGACAAGCTGAGTTAGTCGAATAAGGAGTATGAACTGAATAGGATATCATCTCGGCTGAAGGAGATTGGGTCCTGTTATAAGGTGCTAAGTTTAACTGTCAGGACATAGACTGAGAAGTATGCCCCCCTCCACCTCCTTCCCTCCTCTCCATTGCTTTGGCCAGATTTGATCAGCTCTGTGAAGGATGCAGTTTTGGGAAATGACTCAACAGTACTTCATGCAAGTGGAAGTCTCAACCAAAAAAGGGAACTATAATTAATTCTGAAAAAAATACACAATATAGACAAAAGTATTGGGACATGCCTGTTTTTCAGCATTTGGGCTTCCCTTCCAGCGAAGGACCATCTTAATGCTTCACCATACCGAAACATTTTGGACAACGCCATACTTCCGACTTTGTGAACTTTTTTTATTCCAGCCTCCATAAAGACATGGCTGGAGGAGATGGGTGTGGAAGAACTTGACTGGTCCACACAGAGTCCTGACCTCAAACCCATCCAAAACCTCAGGGATTAACTGGAGATTGCGAACCAGAACTTCAACATCAATGCTTTACAGAATGAATGACACAAATTCTCTTAGACACTCCAAAATCTTTTTGAAAGTCTTTCAAGAAGAGTAGAAGCTGTTATAGCTGCAAAGGCGGGACCAACTCAAAAGTCCCATGCATTTGAATGCAATGTCATTAAAGTCCTTGTTGGTGTAATGGTCAGGTGGCCCAATATTGTTGTTCATATAGTGTGTGTGTGTTTGTTTATTGATCTTCACCATTAAACACGTGAAACATGTATGTACAGATGAAGGTGACTAATGTGTAGTATATTTTTACATGGTCATGGGAAATCTGGTTTCTGGTTATAGATTTGCAGAGACCTATAACCAGCACCAAGAGTGTGTATTTATTTATTTTTTTTCCAGATTTCCTGTACCCTTTCCTATTCAGCTCAATTAACCTTTATCTATGGTTGGTTTGCCTGCTGCTGAAGGAAAAGGTTTTCATAGCTGAAAAGATGTGTTGATTTGGTGCATTTTTTTCAGATATTCTGTCCCAAAATATCTTCCAGTCAAAATAGTTCCAGTTACCAATAGATCCACCAATTTCCAATATCTAAACTTAAAATTGCAGTCAGAATTACAGTCAGCACAGAAATATCTGTATATTACAACTAGGCCCTCTCATGTATTAGTAAACGGCATTTTGTGTAAACAGTATGTTGCCTGTGTAAGCTTTTTATATTTTTCCCCAGAAGTTCCTTTTGCCTTTCTCATGAGAGAATCAACGCTAATGAATATCTTGCTGTCTGGACTCGGAGCAGGATTATGCTAAAGAGGTTTGAAGAGGGGGCCGGGATCAATAGCCTTTGGTCAACTTATTCTTAATGATCACCACCCGCAATGCACCTCAGCAGGCTGCCTGTCTCAATGGAGCTCACCCACAGTCTATTCACTGCTTTCAAAGTTAGCCAAACCAGCATATAAACAATAAGTGCTATGTTGCTTGTTCTTTTTGTGTGCTCTGTTAAAAGAGGGGTATTAAACAGCGACCAGAATACTGGGAGAGATCAATGCTCACCCAGCGAGTGGGTGTGTTGACCGCCGTCCAAACTTGGCTCATGGATTTAGCATCATTAAAGCTTTGTTTGTCCATTAAGACATTTTTTAGATGCATATAAATGCTATAGCCACGGAAAACAAACATTATTAACAAATACTGTTGTCATTTCAATTCCCCAGAATTTATATTTGGTCCTTCAGGCTGTGCCCTTCAAGATTTTTCCACTGCTTTTGGCTTTATTAACAAATTTCTACCATTTTATAAATGTTTTTGGAATTGCATGAAATTGAATCAGCACCCACAGTAACCCCTTATTTTTACAGATCAGCATTCGTGGATTCAATCGAACACAGATTTTTTTCTCGAAGTCTGTTACCGCCACCAGCCCAGCCAAATTGTCAACTGCCATAAAAAGAAGTCTGCTGCAGCATGTAGCATGACTGCTCTGTGTCTTATCTCAGTTTATTTAGTGTAAGTATGCTGTGCCCTGTCTAAACATATTGGTAGAGAGAGTTATTTCAACCTTTCTTTTGTGTATGAGTCTGTGCATGCTGTTAATGCTAACTGAGTTTAAAATGAAAATAAGATGCTCTGGGAGCATATTTGGGAATATATTTCAGGTTTACACTATAAAAATGGTCATTTTCACTATTCACGAGTGCTCTTGGAACTGTATTCACTGGCAGACCAGAGTTTGTGTTTGTTTGCTTGTTTGTTTATGTTTTGAGGCCTGTTAAGTCGATGTAAAGATTGTGTGCCTAAATGTTCTAAATGTCTTTTTAGCTGAAAGGTGTGGCATCATTCAACGCCAGGGTTTAGTTTTTTATTTACATTCATGTTCTTTAGGAATCAAAGGTGTTTCCTCCATGGTATCACTCCAGTCATCCCTTTTTTAGCATCTTTACAGTGAAATGCAGTGTTAATGCTGCACTGTGCTTTCATTGTTGGGACAAATTCAAAGTCATTTATATTATTCATCAAAATTCAGCCTTTTGGAATCTGGAATCTGGAATCTGGCATGTTACAGATTAATAACTCCTCTACATTCTATATTTAAAATGCACATCGGGTGTGAAGGACAGCTCACAGGTTTTCATAAACCTGGAAAATGCCATGACCAGGGGTTCATTTTTTTGCTGTAGTACTCTAATGACTACCTACATTAATGAATTGGTACGCACCTAAATTCACATTTTTTTTTTTTACTTTGCAGTGAGCACTGGAACGTGCAAACTGACTTTAGACCTGTAATTTAATTTAGGTTAAGTCAGCCACAGGATTGTTTTGACACCAAAAATAATAGGATGGGTGTGTCTGCTTTCTCGCTACTAACTGGTCGAAATGAGGAAGGCACGCCGGCAGAGCCACTCGGGCTGAATTTCCACGTTTAGCCTGATTCTGTACTTGTTTTGTGGCTGCCAAGTGAGAAAAGGCGTCTCACTCAGATCCGTGGAACAGGGGCAGATCACTCCTCTCCGAACTGGCAAACGATCTCGTATCAGGGCTGGTTGTGAAGTCGAGGGGGCGGGGCACGCAGGGACAGAAGCGCTGAGACGAGACCTGCTCGGACGAAATTTTGATTGGTGCAGAAGCGAGGCTCCAGCAGGAACCATATCTTTAAACGTTATTATTTTTCTTGTTAATGGTTTCCTTTCCTGAGTGGTGGTACTTAGAGATCCAGTATGAAGTTTCTCAGATAGGTACGCATTTGCGCAGTGAAGACTGAAAACTAGTGCGCATTTGTCGTACCACATACGCCAATTCTTACATGTGTACCGGTTATATCAGTCCCTGGCAGTCAAAAAACTGACCAAGAGTTTAAAAAAAATTGTGGTGGTACAGTCAGTAGTGCTCTTGCCCCACAGCAAGAATGTCCTGAGTTGGATTCATTGGGTGTCTATCGGGTACTCTGGTTTTCTCTTGTAGTGAAGTGGCCCTTTATCACACATGAACATACTGCAGCACAGCACACAGTGTGAACAGTGTGAAATTCTTTATCTGCATTAAACTTATTCAACAAGTGAAGTAGTGCGCAGCCAGGAATGCAGCACTTGGGGATCAGTATGTGGGGATGGTATTTTGCTCAAGGGTAGCACAGTGGTGACGCTGGTTGTCCTTCTGTGCATTAATATGTTCCAGTGCAACAATGTATGCTCCAACTCACATTTCTGTTACATTGCTACATTGTCTATTTATTGTATTGTTTCTGTCAGACCTTGCACTCTGTTAATGCTGCAAACTACCTCCTGTGCAATAATTATACTTATGGTTGCCAAAGGATTATCTGAACTCTCATTATTCTAGAACACCACAGGAAAAAATGTGATACTTTTTTGCTAGTCATGGTAAGGGCGTTTAGAAACAGTGGGGTCCCAGAACACTGAGCAGCCACGAATCCGGCAGCTTGATGGGGTGCAAATGTTCCTGGAACATGTTTATATATGTGTGTGTGTGTGTGTGTGTGTGTGTGTGTGTGTGTGTGTGTGTGTGTGTATATATCCCTCTTCTTCTTTTT
>JBBPDC010000109.1:33087847-33104555 GCA_037974485.1 Hemigrammopetersius urotaenia
TGATATCTTGTATGAAATGTTTGGATATATAATTTAAAAATAGTAGAATAATGACTATATATTTAGGGTGGCTTGGGGTCATTTTGGGAAGGGGCTTCAGACCTTCAGCAGAATTCAAATGAGCCATTTTAATTTCCAAATATTAGTATACAATGATAGTATACAATGATAATGTAACTGCTGGAGATATAGTCACTCTAATATACTGATTACATTAGAAAAGTTTATTTAAAAGTTTGTTTATTTAGGTTTGTTATTTTATTGTTGCACCAAATTCATCATTGATTCTAAAGCTACTGTACTGTATGTAGTGTATCACCTTCAGTTTAGTCTCCTTTAATTACACAAGTTGTAATCAAACTGCTGTTTTCCAACATGACTTTTTTCTGATTGCAACAGGAGGTATGTAATTATCTACATTATGACTGTAATTGCACTGCATCTGCACAGGAAATGCCAGCTTCCCTAACATTAAATTATCTGTGGTAGTATGTCTGTGAACTTCACCAAAATTCTATTTTTACAGCTTTGTAATGAAATGTAATGGTGTATATACAGCTTGGTCAGGTTACAATGTTAAACATAAATAACCCACAGTTCAGTAATCATACTGATCAGTTCCCTGGATTGTCTGGGATCATTTTGGTTCTGTTTATAGACGAGTTCACGTGTTCTTTTTCCAATTTATGTTTAGACTTTTTATTGCCTTATATCTCACTTACCCATACAGCACCAAAGCAGCAGACATCTACATAACTCTTCATGCTTTCACCAACTATGGGGAACAATTTGTGTACTTAAAACCAGTGATGGGCAGTAACACATTACTTAGTAACGCTTTACTGTAATTTAATTATATTTTTTTAGTACTGTAGTAATTTAATGCATTATAATTTTTAAATGAGATTACTGTTGCAATTTCAAGTAACTTTACGTTACCGCTGCATTACCATTACAATCAAGCGCTTTAACATTTATATTGAAAAAACAGAAATAATAATGTTAAAACACTTGACCGGTAAGCTGTCACAGGCTGGCAGATGTCTGTCTGACATTCGCACGTGTGACGTCATCTATAAAAACAAAGTGAGCCTGGAGAGAGAGAGAGAAGCGTTCAGTAGCTGGAAATACAGCCAATTACTTTACATTCATCTCGGTTAAAGGCAAGAACATTATTGTGCATTGTTGTAGGCTTGTAACGCTTAATAATAAAGTTGGAGCTGACTTAAGAGTGTGTTTGAGTTGACTTAAGAGTTTCTTTAGAGGGTGCGGAAGTAACTAGTAATCTATTAGTAATGTAACTCATTACTTTTGAAATAAAGTAATCGCATTAGTAATTTGATTACTTTTAAAGGGAGTAATCAGTAGTTTAATTACATTTTTAAAGTAACTGGCCCAACCCTGCATGAGCTTTGCATTCAGATTCATCATTTATCCATAGGAATTCACCATGGTGAGCAAGAATATTGTAAACAGTGCAGCAGAAGAGCTTTAACTGGCATAGCAGTGTCTAAATGAGGGAAAAAGTCTGGACTGTGTGTATGAGGAAGTGTTGCTACTTCCTCATCTTTGTGTTTGCTTTAATCTAGGCCAGTGGTCGCCACCTCTTCTCCTGGAGATCTGCGTCCCTGCTGTGTTTAGTTCCAAACCACCCTCACCCACTTACCTACAACTCCAGTACATACTGGAAACAATGCTATACTATTGATCAGACTCACTCTTGTCATCTATGGTCACACTTGTAATGAACGTTGTTGTTTGTCAGTGTGGTTGGGAGACTCAGCATAGCATCCACCCACAAGCAGGTGGGGAAAACCCACAGAGGGACTATGTAGAAGAGCAAACACCAGTTTAAGACTGATTTACACCAGTTTTATTTGTTGAAATCAGATTTTACTAATACACTCATAGGGGTCAAACTGTGTAACATTAGCTGTGAAACCTAACAGCTAATGTTACACGTGTATGTGTAGGAAAAAATGTTTGAGATTCAAAGTATAGTAGTAAAAAATAGCATAATTGATAAGAGCACAGTTGATAGTGTGGTTGGACAGCATAGTTTTAAGGGAATTTTTAACTGATTGTAGCTGTGAGGAAAGGGCGGCTGAGTAGTCAGAGCAGTTTGTATAGTGCAATCTGTTGAAGTCTAATTGACACTATTTTTCCACCAAAGTCCAGTTTGTTTGACTAGTTTGTTGGCCTCCATGTTCTTGTACATGCAGCATGATTAAATGAAAATTGCTGCATTGCATAATTCATAGGTCTATAAGACATGCGAGAGAACCGTGTGTCACCATGCCCTCATGCATGCTAAGTAAGAGACCTCAAATATTATAGACTTCATTGTATTGTGCAACAGCACTTTTCAACAACACACAAAGCTCCACCATGATGACGTAAGCATGCTTGGGTCTGTAACATTAATCGCAAGGTGAGGCCAGCGGGGGAGTGGGTGTGGAGTAATCATGGTACAAGGCATCTTGGCATGGTGTGAAAACTCCCTTAGAGAATGCCATGTAAAAATTTTAGTCTAATAATTGAGGGTATAATCGAATAAGATGAACCCCATTCCATTCTAGAAATTGCATGTAATCTAGTCAGCGGGTTATTGAACTGGCAAGCTGGTCATTTAATATCCTTCTCTTAACTCTGCGGTCTACAGTCCTCCTTGGTTTATTTTATCCCATTATTTTTTTTTTGCCTACCTGAGAGTCCACAGAGATGAGGCTTTTTGATTTTGCTTTATATCTGGTCATGGTATCTTAGCAATCTGATGATGTTCATCTTCTTACTGAAAATGCTTTTAGTCCACATTACAGAGTGTAACGTGCTTTAATCTATTTCTGTGCGAGATCCTCACTGTAGCATTTTATATCTACAACAGCATCTGTTCCATTTGTATCCCAGATCGTTTTTTCGCCCTCTGTGCTAATCTGATAGCATACGCCATCCTAGCAGTAACTCTTCTCACTTTCTTTTTGGGTCCAGGTCAACCGTGGCCATAAATGCTGGAAAACTGAATAAAACTCAGCAGAAACATTCAAAGATTTAAATACAGATCTCTGGAGATGGAGGTCAACACCTAAGGCCCTTCCAGTGATTATGGGGCTTAAGGTTAGGAAATGCCCTTATGGCCACATTTACCTGCTGATTTACTAGCCTGTCAACTGAGAGCCTGATATTATATACCTTGCAGATATAACATATTTCTTTCAGAAAAGTATAGTAACAGATTCATGAAGAATGTCTGCTGTCCTGAGTGATTACACACAACACTGCTGTTTCCTTAAATATGCTGAGATACATGCATTCCACAGTAGCCTCACTGGTACTACTAAAATCTATGATAAATTACACTTTTAAATATAACGTACCAACGAATTGTCATTTCCACTGGGATCTAGCTGTGTCAAAAATAATTCTTAATTTCAGCCCTTGATTAAGTTGAGGCATAAACTACGCACTGTACACTGTTATTAATGTCTACATAAACCTCACTGATGTCGGTGGAGAAAAACAAATCAGAATTTATGAGAAGCCACTCGCCATAACATCTGGTGCTACTAAATGCAATTTGTTTTTGCTGAATTGTCTGTGCCGTTTAATTGTCTTCCAGGCTGGGAAGGTATTATCTTCCGGAATAGCAAACAAATAAACAAGTGGCGTTAAATGCTTTGGAACAAATTTATTGAGCATTTTGTTGAGCAGAGACCTTAAAATACTTAATTGATGATGTCAAATCATTATTTCAGCAACCTTTGGAAATGCCACCTCAAGACAACAAAGTGAAATGTCTGTAAAACACTATTAATGAAATGCATGTGACAACAAGTAGGTGTTTACAAAATTGCAAATACTGTGAGCTTCTTTTAAGCAATTAATAGTAATGAATACATGCATTTAAAGGAACTTCCAAGCTTTAATTCTGTAGATATACTCTTACTCTTTAAGTATTTTCTTTTGGTTCGTAACAGTGTCAGGAACTATGAATGATAGCATATTAATACATTGATAATAGAACAGAGGGTCGTTCTGCTATCAAAACCACATGGTAACATTAAAATAAAAGTAAACAAAAAAGTATCAAGTATCAAGATTGATTTGTCTGGGATAATTTTGGTTCTGTTTATAGACAAGTTCACGTGTTCTTTTCCAATTTATGTTTAGCCTTTTTATTCCCTTATGTCTCACTTACCCATACAGCTCCAAAGCAGCAGACATCTACATAACTCTTCATGCTTTCACCAACTATGGGGAACAATTTGTGTACTTAAAACCAGTGATGGGCAGTAACACGTTACTTAGTAACGCTGTACTGTAATTCAATTTTTTTTAGTACTGTAATAATTTAACGCATTATAATTTTAAAATTGATAATTAGCTTACAGTTACAATTTCAAGTAACTTTACGTTACCGCTGCATAAAATCAAGTGCTTTAACATTTATATTGTAAAAACAGAAATAATAATGTTAAAACACTTGACCGGTAAGCTGTCAGAGGCTGGCAGATGTCTGTCTGACATTTGCACGCATGACGTCATCTATGGGAGACCTACCGGCTCAAATAAAAACAAAGTGAGCCTGGAGAGAGAGAAGGACGCGTTCAGTATCTGGAAATACAGCCAATTACTTTAAATTCATCTCGGTTAAAGGCAAGAACATTATTGTGCATTGTTGTAGGCTTGTAACGCTTAATAATAATAAACAGTATTAATAATGTAAACAGTAGTTGATGTTGTGTAAGCTGGTTAGAGAACACAGGTTTCTTTGGATGTGTGAAAAGTCATGAGCACCAGACCTGATTTAATATAATAAAGTATCAACCAGATATTTGATGGTAACTACAAGTAATACTGGGCTTCAATGAGGAGAGGTCTGGAAATGGTTAAGGTAACAGTCCTAAATTCGTTACTGTGTGTATTCATGTTTATTTCATTCAAATTCCAAAAGCCTTCTCTGTTGTCAAGTCCGTTTTTCACTGAAGAGAAAACGTACACTCTCCAAGTCCTGAAGAGAGTGTACATCTGACTGCACTGGTTGTTATTGAGCCAAATCATCATGCCTTAATCTTTTTTTAAGACATGGAGTGAAGCACATTTTCTGAAGAAGAATGTGAGTTGCTGGTAGGTTTGGCTTATTTTATTCGATTGCTGTATTTTTTTTCAACCAATTTCTATAGTGCTTTTCACATTAGACACAGGTCATCTCTGTAGAGATGTAGCCTCAAAGATCCATATTTGCAGTCTATCATTACGTGTACACTAGTTAAACACTGATTTATCATGATGAAGTAAGATTTTTGTTAACCTTCATCCTCCACACTGCCTCTTTGGCTTTGCATACTCAGTGTCTCAAAAGAGGAAAATTAAAATGTCATATACCTGCACTCATAAACTTGATTCATGCCTTGAGGGAAGCAAGAAGCATCAAAATCACTGTTTTGTTTGTTGAAGCTTGTTAATGTGTCACCCTAAAGAGAGTCATTTGTCTTCTGAAGAGTCTATGAAGAGGCTTATATGAGCCATGTTAAATGCAGTAGGGAATGCAGTGTTTGAGGATAAAAAGGTTTCTATAAAGTATGCCAAAATCAACCTTTAGTGGCATAAAAAGTTTGATTTTCTTTGTAAAATAGAAAACATAAATCTTCTCCCACAGTCACTTCAGTAGTTTGCATTCATGATGTACATTTTCACATATTGGCTTTTAAAACCTCCCCCAGTGAGCAAAACTATAGAAATGAGAAAAGGAAAGTATAACAAGAACATTAGAATAAGTACCCTGACTTCAGAGCTCTGAGTTATGCTTTTGTAAAGAAAAAAAAAAAAGAAAATGCTTTCACAGTGCCATTAATTTATATTAAAATTCTTTCAGATAATCCCTTTTAACCTGCATTTTCCACGGATATCATTCCCACTCACTCCCACACGTACAGTAATGGATACGATAAACGCAGAAGGATGGCTGGCAGGCCTTATATCTCGTCTAATTGGGGGGCTTTTGAAGACGCGACTCCATTTATCTCTGAACAATGATTACATGCATGCAGAGCTGTAATCCCGAGGCTTTTGCGGTATTGCTCCAAGAGGTTGAGAAGATGAATGTTTATTGCCATTAATCTACAGGGCCTCCTGATTTATGGCTATTGCCACATCCCTCCCTCCTGACTCCTTGTGCCTGGTGAACTCTGGCCACGCTGCCTGTGAATTAAATCACTCACACGTCCATCTGTTGGGGAGTTATGGCTGTGGGAGCCGATGGGCCGGCAGGATCGTGCGGGCCTCACCTTCACAACATCTCCGTTACGTTCTGCTTGACACGTTCAAGTGGCTGGTGACCAAGGCTGTGTTCGGAGTAGAGGGCCATAGACAGCAGCTGAATGTGACTCTAATAGTTTTATGGGATGAGCATCAATAAGGTCTGAAAATGATAAGCGCTCATGTTCACGTAATTTGTTCCTTTATCTTGCCGTAGAGCAGAAGGTGATTTAATGAGACTGAGATTCTGTAGCCTGCAGTCTTTTGTGGAACTAATGACACATCACCAACTCCGAAGACTACAAGTCCTAGAGCCTGTTCCAAATCTGGCTGATTTGGCATTTGTATTAGTATTGATCTGAAAATAATTCCACCTCCGTCAGTAATTCACAAAAATGCCAGTTCAAATCGATCTAATATCATATGTGCATTTTTGCTGGTGAAACTCTGAATTACGTTTTTGTCATCTGTAGGCTACCCTTTCTGGTATCCGCTACAATAACTGACTCTTGCACAAGGTCGTGGAAAAATCCCTGAGCTCTGACCATACGTAGCCCGTCACATAGTTCAGCTCACCTGGGTTTCATTTATTTATTTTTTTCTCTGTTCCCGCTTAATGCTGCAGTGCTGGGGTTGCTGATGATGAATGAAGATCTTTTCCTCCTCAGGGAGGCGTGAACATCACAGTGTCAAATAGGAACTTAGCACTGCAATAATAGCAGTGTCCCAAACATGTCGTTCTGCAGGTTGGAAGAACAGGGAGGACCACCTTCGCTTCCTTCCCATTAGGCTTCAGCTCACATCATGCGCCTGACATATTATTGGCTTTTGGACGTACTACAAGGACAATGGCAAATTAGACTGCTTAATCCGCAAAAGCTTTTTATCTACCTTGGCTATAATGCCTGAATGAGGTGAGATGCTCAGTGTCCTCAAAGAGCTAAAAAACTTTCAAATAACCCAGTCTCATCCTCCTTTTGTGACATTTTGCTTATGTAAAAGCTTTTACCCTTTTGATGTCCATGTCTTTATGGAAGCTAATGGGTTATATGACTGAAAGTACATGTGGCATAAAGGTATGGAGTAGTGTCTAGCTCAGCATAGTGAGTGGTTATATTGCACTGGATGTAAAAAATAATTCATACAAGCTGACATGACTCTGCTCGTTTTTCAGATTCTTTGTCAATGACGCTTGGATCACATTAATATTTGCTGTCTTCTGATAATTGAATCGTGAATATCGGGGGAGTACGCTTGACCAAGCCTTTCTTGTGAGAGATGGGTTCATTGTTCAAAATCCATTAATCCAGAACTTGGCAGCTCCTCCTCTCATTGACATTTGGAATGAGATGCCAGAAAACTTTCAAGGGTAAAGTATCAAGACAGAGTGGGAGAGCACGGCCATTTATCTGGAACTACAGATTTTATAGGTCTGTATGATAGTTTTGTGGCACACTTTGGCTTCCTTATTTTAGGTTTCCCATCATTGATACTGAGCTCTAATAACGATCACAGCCATACCAGTTTGTTAGCCATGCCAATTAGCCTCGTCCTCAGCCCTTTATTGGCAAGGTAAAATCTACTTTTCTCCATCTGAATGAACTCTACTCTCCTCTAACATGATTTCTACATGCTCTTGTTTGTTTTATGATCTAACAAAGCTGAACATTTGATTTTAAATTGTCTCTGAAACAAGAAAACATAATATGTGTCACACTTCGGTCACCCTTTACACTGATGCAACAAATCAATAAAAAGCCTGAAATCCATTGTGAATATGTGCACAAAGAGGGAAATGTATTGCCACACATTCATGTAATTGCTCATATAAAAAAAGAATAATTTCCATGTCTTCCCACTAAATTCCATCATTATTCATTGTAATTATTTGATTAGTTTGTATTGCATTCCCTGGATCAATGATGAGAACATTTTTTTCATTTTTCTTATTGTCACCATCATCCGTCACTTTTGTTGGTGGCTAGGAAACACGAATTTCAAGCTTTCCTCCAGCGGAAGATGAAATCCTCTTGAGATGATGCTACTATTATAAGCTTAGAGGAATCCACAATGTCTTCCATTGTTTTCTTATCTTATTTCTCAAACACCCAAATATAAATATGTTTACGGCATTTAGCAGACGCTCTTATCCCGAGCGATGTACATCAGTGCTTAAGTAGTCCACATCTGTTCTTGTACATGTAGAGCTAGACTCAAATCAACGTCTGCTTTTAACCGAGTTACTAGTAGCTAAGTTTCACACCTTAACAAACCCAGTCAAAAAGAAAAAAGTCGAGGGTTAATACACAAGTAAGTAAAAACAGTTGAGAGTAAGTTCCTACACATTTTTTAATGTATAGGAAACGTTGTAATATATTGAGCTTTAATATATTAAATTGTATATACATTCATACACTATATCGACAAAATAATTGGAACATCTGAGCATTCCCCCAGCGGGGACTATAATGATATTGCATTCAAGTACAAATATTTTAATGCAGCTTCCACCCTTTACATTATACATCAAATTCGTTCATTTCAAAATAAAAGGAAAATGCATGGATGTTTTGATTGAAGTGCAGTTCCTTTAGTTTTCTAGGGCATTGCTGGTGTGAACTTGCATACACTCTTTCCTAGACTGACCATGTGGAGCCAGACCACCCTCGCATAATGGTTCTGAGAGTACATTGCCATCATCTGTTTCATCTCTCTCACTTTCCTTCAGTGTCCTGCAGTGAGTGGAGAAAGAGGGAGTGAGATAAACATCTTGCTGAGATACGTGGGATGCACACTGCAGCTGTTATTGATGATTAGCTCAGCCCTGTCTGCTCAGAGGTGAGGAAGACAGTCAGCAATCGCACCACTCTGCTTCCTCTCTACTGTCACACGTCTCTTTCTGCACATTTACTCTGAGATCTGTTCCTTCATAAACTGTGAGAATGTAGGGATTACATGGACATTCAGCTGTGGTTTACTGTGTACACATAGCAAGCAAGCAATTCAACGTTTTGGCTTTAACTGAAGGAAAAAGTGGCGGTCTGATTCGTTCTTGCACAGAAATTCATTGCAATACATAGTCCTGCCTCTTAGGCCATTTATTAGGCAGAAATGTGAAGCAGAACAATGATGTTTACTATTTTTAGGACCTGTGAATTGCGCAGCCTGTCCCAAAGGATGCTTTGCTCCACATTCTGATGGATTTGAATGGAGACCCAGGCCTTAGAGACTCAGGAGTCTTTTGAGATCATAAACATCCTGTTAAATTGCAGATAATCAAATATGAAAGGAAGACGCTCCACTGGGATAGCGCTCTTTCACCCCCTTCTCCCTGTCCACGCTGAATTTGAATTAGCACCACACACTCAATTTCTCTTTGATGAAATGTGATTCTGCTCATGCATTTCCTTTAATAACCTAAAAATCGCTGCTTTCACGCTCATTTGTTTTGTGGGGACTATGATATAATAGCTTCGGAGAGACTGTTTACAAATATTTGAACATTTTAAGACGGGTTAAAGCATTTTATTGTGTTTTTTAACAGTAAAAGATGCACCTTAATTCTAAATTACAGTGCAGAAATGTCAGTGGTTGAATGTGTTATGCAAATTTATAACATTTTGTGTGAAATAATATCACAGCAAAGTCAATGGCATGGACCCATGAAGTCGTTTTGAAAAGTTTTTATTTATTTATTTTTGATTCAATGCGCCGTGATTGAAAATGCAGTCTTATTTGTCTGCTTTTAGCACTTTCTTCAGAAAGAAAAAACTACACAGATACACACACATGTAGCTTACATGTAGACTACAGAATGCAGAAAGTTATACCAATACACATACTAACAGCTTTGGGTTGAGGTAAATGTGTTGAGTTTCAGTATTTCAGTGACACAATAAATACAATCAGAAGTTATATATGTGCGCTGAACATGGTGTATGTACCTAATAGTTACTTGTTAACTTGAGTACTGAGAATAAAACCATTCCCAAGTGGAATTCTGACTGATTTGCTTCTGACTGAAATGTATACAGTAACCCTTCAGTTTTACGTGGATTAACGTTCTCTGATTCAGTGTAACGCAAATTTTTCTGAGAACCGAACTGTATTACCGCCACCAGCCCAGTGGTGGCAGTAATACACTGAAAAGTTGTCAACCGCCATATAAAGAAGCATGTAGCATGACTGCTCTGTCTTGTACTCATATTTTAGAGACCCCTGCAATTTTCGACAATTATCTCAGTTTATTTAGTATTAGTAAGCTGTGCCCTGTCTAAACATATAGGTAGAGAGAGTTATTTCAACGTTCTGTGTAAGAGTGTTTGTTTTCGCTCGCTGCATGCTGTTAATGCTAATGTTTTTTTAAGCAATAAAGTTTTCTGATTCTGATCATTTATTTACCTTTACATTTTCTTTAAGGGTAATGCATTAAACTTAGTTTAGCGTATTTGGGGGCATATTTAGGGTTTACATTATAAAAATAGGATTTTTTTTCCCACTATATGCGGGTGCTCTTGGAATGTAACTCCTGTGAAAAGTGGGGGATTACTGTATATCAGTCAAAGTTTTGACACTAAATGTAATATATTTCTTCACTAGATAAGATCACAAAAATATGACCCATTATGCATTTTTTTTCTTCTGTCTCAACATTTGTATTGATCATATTCTGCAAGATCTCCTCACCCCGGGTTCTCTTTCGGAAGCTCTTCCGTGCCGTTTTGACACCAGATAGTGGTAAACAAGGCTCATTAGCATGGTGCTGATTATCTCTCTTCCATGGCTCTGTAATTAGTACGCAAGCAGTGCCTCTCAGATCTCTGGAGTTACATCAAAAGGAAATCTCTCTCAATTAGAAGTTCTGCTCCTGTGTAATTTTTGTCTTTGTTTACCTTTGGTGCCGCTCTTTCAAGTTGTTTCATCTCCACCCAAAGGTTAAAATGGAACTTGTGGCTAGCAACAAGGCTAATTGTCACTTTATCATCACCTTTGATAGAGTGTCTTGAATGCGGTCAGGCCATTAGTAATTAGTTTTGTGCAGTAGTAGTGAGCAGAAGGTTGAGTGGATCACAGACAATGTAACAAAGATGACCAAATGTAGATTTTATATAAGCCACAATAATGTATTGAAATTAACATTTAACAGTTAAAATTAGCAAAACATAGCAGTGACAAATTAACTGCCTGCAGTGATTTTCTTAATAAAATACATATAGACACAGAGGCTGCAAAATAAACAAAAAATATATCCTAAAACCAAAATTTGTTTAACACAAAAAAATATATTTTTGTATTTATTTTGAGCTAATGTAACCATTAGACTTTTGAAAAGGCCTTGGTTTAACATTCCGGCTGAGGTAAAGCTGTGTGTCTATAAACAGCTGAGAAAGAAAATCGGAGTACAGACCACATAATGTCAACTGGATTTATGCAAACGTTTAGGTGCCCCCTGATATCAAGAGAAAATGCATATCAGAATTCTGCTCATTTTAATGCACGCTTACTGTTTTTGTGCTAAATTCTTCATAATAATTCATGCATGATTAAAATGCCTACAAAAATTGCATAATGGCCATATTATACATTTTTATATGCAAATTATATCATTTGACAGGGGTGTGCAAACTTTTGCAAATGACTAACTGCATTCCCATTTTTCTTTGCATCTTAGTTCAAATAGTTTTAAAATTGTTGTTGTTTATCAAATTAGCAAATGGTAAGGTGTGTGTTTACACAATGTACATACTACTGCACAAGAAACACTATATATTATGCATTGCATAATATATAATCTATTCAGAAACATGACTTTCTTGAACATTGACATATTTACATGAAAAACTTTTGAAAATACTTTAAAGCGTATATCCAATGCAAAAACAAGCACCAATTTATTCCCACTCCATGGTGCTTTATAGTGCACAAATATGCATTATACATTTATAACTGCACTATGCATGATGCTGGTTATAAATTGCACATTTAAGCATAGAGATATGGGATTAAATCTTCCCTGTTTAAAAAAAATCAGTTTCCATATATTTCAGACAGTCCACGGTGTAGGTATCTAGGTCAGACATCAGAACTGTTCCTGTAACTGCAAAATTGAGAAGAAGCAGCATGGAGGAGGCAAACAGCAAACACAAACAGACAGAAGAATAAACCGTTCTAAATGTCTTAAATAGATTTTAAACTTTTAAAAGGTTTCCTCTACATCTTTGTGGACCTTCTTTTCAGTGCTCCAGCTTGAAATGTCAAAGCCCACCATAAGATACCTTGTGTGAAGTATCACTGAAGAAGAGGCCATGGAGGTAGGCAAACTCCCACTGGTCCCTTCAGCTTATCTGCCAAGCATGCATGTATGCATTTATCTATTTATTTACTTATTTACTTATTTATTGCGATGGCCATTCTGACTTTGCTGCCCAGATAAAGACCCCACATGAGTTTCCATCAACCACACTACACCTCTGCTACATTTTATTTTTAAACTTCGACTAAAAACAGTCTATGAGGCAGAGAGTCAGGTACGTCAGTGATCATAAACTGCTTTGTCTTTTGCGAAGAACAGATGAGGAGAAACAAAGAAAAAATAGAAAGCAAAATGTGAAAACACGAACAGCTGTTTGGCCAAGGACAAATTTTTCAAGAATGTTATTCCAGTAAGTGAGCGACTTCAAACACATGGGAGGTAAAAAAAATACTAGCTATAATCGAATAGTTCAATAACAAACTTTACCCATTTAATCATTACAAAATAATTATTTTCACATAAGTGTTGAAAGAAATACTAGAATAATATGATGTTTGTTACATCCAGTTAAACAATATAATTAAAGAGAACACAAAAAATTACAACTTCCCCTTAGTGCTTTAAAAGCCAACCGAATGTCAACCCAAATCTGAACAGCCTGACATGCACCAGTTATCACAGGCATGCTTTTACAAAGCTCTATTTACTTACTAAGCACTTGAGTGCTGAGGTAATCTGGTATTTTAACCATGTTCTCTCTGTAATACGTGTTCACTCTCAGTATATATTTTGTGGATTTGCGTCAATTCTTCACTGAATATTTACGCTCCTTATGCTAAAGTTCCTCTTTACTATTGCCACAATTCACACTTTTATCTTCCTGTTTAAATGTTCTTATTTTAGTGGGCAACAATAATAGCTTCTTACTAAGGTTTTCCAGAGCCATGCATTCTTGTTTGTAGCCTAAAAAAATTCAGACTGGCATTTTTAAACAATGTATTTGTTAATAAGTATTTGTTTTTGTATATTATCACCATCAGATAAAACCCCATAACTATTTTTATTTTTTTTTAACATTTTTTTAATCACTGGAAAACAATGGTTGCAATGAATCGTACTGTGCAGAAGTTTTGAGCCACCCTTCATTTCTTCATATTTTGCTTCTAAAAAGTCAGACTTGTTATGTTTAAATTAAATTTAAGGAATAATTTGATGAAGATGGACTTTCAACATTTTTGGCTTTCATTTTCAGTCCCTGCACCCAACTTATTAAGCCTCACAGTGACCCACTTATGAATCATTCAAGCATATCAAATTAATCTGAAGTTAACTGAAATGAACTGAAGCCCTGAACCAGTAAAGAAAGGGTGCGGATGATTCCAGATGATCAGGCGGTGATCAGAATACTGGTGGTGCTGAATGCTGAGTGGTCAGAACTTTATCTAGGCTCCTTGCATCTCTTTGCAGCCTGTCGCAGTAAATGTTTGTTCCCATTTCTTTCATTTAATCCATTCAATCTGCCGAAGTTAAGACAATTTGACAGCAATAAGATTTTGTTGCACCAACAAGGTGATTCAAATCAGGTTTGGCTCATGACTTTGCACAGTACTGTAGATTGTGTAAAACTTTTATGACAAATGGATCGAAAGTCTGAAGCTACCATTTGGATTTATGGGCTTTTGTTCCGACAGTGATGATGTAACCAGGGTGTTTCAAGGATCATTCTTTTTTCTGGAAATATAAATTCAGATGGGTACCAACCCTCCCAAGTATTACCGTGGCAAGTCTTTGGTAATTGTTTGAAAAGAACTCTTTCACTTCAAAGGTTTCTGAATCCGAGGGGAGGGTTAATTGTCACTAAACTGCCAATCAAATGAAGTAGTGGGTGACAAAACTCAAAAATCTATTATGCGTCACTTCAGCTAGGACAAAATGTTACCTGCAAGAACAATGGCTCCTGCAGTGAGCTGGAGAGACTGAGATGAGATTATTATAATAATCTTTAAAGGGCACATAAGACACAAGGAACAGCCTGAGACTTTGAGAGGTTGAAGATAGGCCAGGACCTCTGTGGGCTGTACTTATTTGACAGATAGTCTGAATTTTGTGTGCCTCAACTCATCATGTGGCTGTTTATGTGTTGTAAGGGCATTGTCTACGCTTAAGGGAACACTCTAGCATGATAGAAGCCAGTGAGGAAGGTGACTTTCACATATGGAGCACACTGATGCAATGCACATGACACTGTGAGTGTGGGACAGGCAGTGTCTGCATGTCCAGATGCCTGCTCATTTAGATAAAATGGGAATGGCTTTTGTCATTGTGTTTCTCCTTTTACTGAATTATGAGCTTTTTGTATTTTACTGTTATAGCAAAAACCCACGATCTGGGTTTCAACCAAGCCTACTCTAGAATAATGAGTGTTCCTTGGGACCAAATGTTTAAATTATTTATATTGAGAGTTTATGATGATGTATAGGCAAAATAACTGACCTTGTTAAATTAAACCAGTTTGCCTAGCTATCTTGGGACTGACGAATGGGTAGGGTGGGAATGGGAATTCAAGATCTTTTATTGCTGCATAACAATGTTGGTGGTATTTGGATTCAGTGTAACTCTCAGATGTATTGTCTGTGACAGCAAATTATAATTGTCTGAGTTATGACAAATAAAGCAGAGGAATATGTGCAAATGTTAACACGAGGCAAATAGTAACACTTTATTTTAGGGATGACAGATGAGGAGTTTAGGCTTGATTTGGTCAGTAAAGCCCAGATTCCACACTTCTGAAAGGTTTATTAGACTTTATTCTGGTAGTCCCTTATAGATTATCTACAGATCTTTTTTTCTGTTAACAGACTATCTGATGAACATAAGATTATAATCAACATGGTTTAAGATTATGATTAGATTTACGTTTTGAGTTTAGGTTATTGTTAATGTAAGATTTAGAATCAGATGAAATAATATTTATTGCAGTCAACTTACATGTTAATTTAATAGATATTTTGTTGCCTGTTCGTTAAAAACTGTTAAAAATACAATTTTACCAATTTATTCACTAAATTCATGACTTGCAGAATCTTAGTCCTATAGTTTCTTTGTATATGGCTTCTAAAGTTTTTATCATTAGAGCTAATAAGTGGTTAACAAATCACTCAGACATCAAATATGCATTCCATAGTCAGTTTTAGTCATCACTTATTAGAGCCTATAAACTTCTAAACCCAATGTTGAACAAGTAAATTTCCATCCATTATTGGAGCCACTTACGGTTTATCTGATGTGCATGCCCTTGGACTGTGGAAGGAACCCGGAGAACCTGGGGGAAACCCTCACAAACACAGAGAGAACATCTAAACTCTATAAAGAAAAGACCATCAGCCGCTCAACCAGGAATCAAACCCAGGGCATTTTTGCTGTGAAATAAAAGCATACCATAAATAAATCTGCATCACCTATTCAGTACCTATTCATGACCTTGAAAACTATTTGGAAGATTTAATTTAATTGCATTTGATTGTTTACATTGGATGAAACATATTTATAATATACCCACCTTGCACCTTGCATGATCTCTACTTTAGAATATGGAATGCAGTTTTCATGTTAGTTGTTTTTAGCTTTTATTTAGTGATTGTATTGTAGTGCTAGTACTAAATTGTTACTTATATGCTAGAATATGTAAGATATCTTGATGTGACTGGAAAGCAATAAACTAAGTCACCTGATGCCACATAGAACCTATACCAATCCAGAGTGTCTAATGTGGATTTTATTAATCAAAAACAACTTAATTAATCCTCAGTATGTACTCAATATATATTCAAAAGGCTACTGAGAAGAGGTAAGGTATGTACAAATGTAACAAAACAGTATCATACAGCATGTAGAAATATTGAAGTAGAGCACTGTGAGCACCTGTCTGTTCAAATGATGAACAAGAAAATATGATTAAACAGAAATACCTTCTTCCACTACTCCATAGTCAGTTCTGATGTTCACGTGTCGATAGTAGGTGCTTCCAGTAGAGGACAGAGGTCAGCATGGGCACTCTGACCAGTCTGCAGCTACACAGCCCCATAAACCGAAAGCTGTGTTGCACTGTGTGTTGTCACACCCGGAGGTGGACAAAGTACTCACATTTAGTACTTAAGTGAAAGTACAGATACCACTGGTCAAATGTTACTCCAATACAAG
>JBBPDC010000109.1:33114355-33129158 GCA_037974485.1 Hemigrammopetersius urotaenia
CGCTCTCTCTCTCTCTCTCGTTCTCGCTTTCTCTCGCTCTCTCTCTCTCTCTCTCTCTCTCTCTCTCTCTCTCTCTCTCTCGCTCTCTCTCTCGCTCTCTCTCTCACATCACTTTTTCAAACTCACCAAATCTATTTTCCCACTTGTGCACATAAATGAAGCACAAGTGGGTTCCACTTAAATCCCACATTTCTACTTTTTTTGTTTTGCCTTTAGATCATTTCTGCAATTTCTCTTATTGTTAGATAATGTAAAGCACTCCCACACATGAGTTCACTGCTGTTGTAGCTTCAATGGCCTCATGGAAAGCAGTGCATTGTGTTCAGGCGAGGTGATGTAGGTGACCGGCATGAATTTAGCCAGCCATTATTTAACATTTCCCATGCATATAGCAAGCACTGTTTTATGTAAAGGCCTTTGTTGATGACTTTTTATTGTAGGTTAAGCTACAATTACTAAACAGACTATTGGAAACCAAAGTTCAAGTCATGTGGTTCCTTATCACATTTGTAGAGTCCATATTTAAAGTGACATAACCAGTGATAAACAAGTTGTAACAGTTGTTATACGTTGATGCAGGTGCACTATTTGACAAGATCTAGTGTTTTAATGGTAGTCATGTTTAAACACACCAGAGTGTGAACAATGTGAAATTCTTTCTATGCATTTAACCCATTGAGCTGCCACCAATGAGGGGCACCTGGAGCGCAGTGTGTGGGGACAGTAGCTTGCTCAAAGGTAGGTCACCATTTATAACATATTTATAAGGGTAGTCTTATCGGAAGAGTATTGTACTGTAAATGATAATCATGTAAATTTCACAGGGACAGGGTTTGATTTTTGCAAGTGGATCCCATTCCATACTGGAAAAGAAATCTTGCTTGTAAAAGTGCCATTCACATCCGTATTAATGTCATTTATATTTTTGAAGCTTTATATTTTGGATAGTTAATTACATTCACATGTTGTAAAATTGCTTTGGGTATAAAATGAATTCATGTCAAAGCAACAAAGCAAACCTGGGGCAAAGCATGTTCATGATTCTCATATAAAAATGAAACACTATCATTTTGGTCTATTTCAATATACTCTGTGGTTCCTTTAAATACTGGTGACACACACACTGCACTCTGTATTAAATAGAGATCAAATTGATTTTATTTAATCTTCTACAGGACCATCAGGAATGGACCTCAGTTTCATGGCCTTTTAATTAAATAAAGGCCACAGAGGGCATGTCACTGTTATTGCTGAAAATAAGTGAGCTGAAATGAAATGCACTACATTATCATATGATCTAACATGTTGGACATGTCTGAAACAGCCAGCACTTTGTTCTCTCATATTCTGAGGCATCTGCATGTGACCTTTGGTTCCTTTCCAAATATAATGTGCTTGATGCCCAAAGAACATCAAAGTGATTTGACCACAATTAGCTTTTGCTATCCCATTGTAAGCAAGCAAGTACCTAATTAGTTTTACCTGTGAAGTCTAAGCTAGACCTATACATCACATTAGACATGAAGGACTTCAGATATTAGTGTTCAGTTATTATTAGGATAGCCAGCAGTGGGCAGAAACCTATTAATGAGAATAAAAATTGTTGACAAACCTAATTTTGCAGTATGCACAGTTTCGTTTTGTATTAGGTGATTTTACATAAGCGAGCTCCTACAGTTTCTACAGCTTTGAACATGTACAGAACATTTGACTTCTAAAATGCTATTTGTTTCTCCCAACATCAGAAGCCAACCAGATTAACCAGAGCAATGTAACAAAGTATTTATTTTCATTCGGTGAGGAGAATCTTTTATGTGAATCTATGGTTTTATGCCTCATATGCAATTTACTGGCACAAATATGTTTTATAGTAGATTTATAGTAGTTTCTCAGAAACTGGGATTTCTGAAAGATGTTACTGTGAGCTTATAAGAAAATACCCTGACAAAAATAGAAGGAACGCACCCATTAATGTTAGATATTTAGCTGCAATATCACCACACACCATGAGTGATGCACTGAATGCTCAGGATTAGGATGTGAGAGAATGGCTAGGTGAGATAATGCTTACCTCTTTCTCCTGTCAAAATGTACTGCTACACACTTGCATTATCACTAATTAAATTAGTGAGCACTTGAGTGCAGCTGCAGAAACGTGTGCATGCGTGTGTATGTGAGTGTGGTTCTACATTCCAACTAGCCTGTTCACTAGGTGGGAAGGACTCTTAAAGGTGCCAACATGGTTCATCCAAACATTCTAACATGGTGAATTATGGAGATTAGACATTTATTTAATGATAATTAATGGTTATTCATTTTCGTTCATTTGTTGGTAACATTAGCTTTTGTTATGGGTTTCTGTTGCATACAAGACTGACAGGAACACATTTAATAAGTAGATTGGTGTACACTTAAGGTAATGGAAACCAACATTAACATACGAGTATAATCTTTACTCAGCCGTACCTTAATGAATGAGCTCAAAGGAACTGAGACAAGTGTAAGACAGATGTGTACAGAACATAGATATGATTGTTTCAAGGGTACACTTGTAGGGCAATAACCATTTAGTCAAATGACAACAGTGGTGATGACAATCACACATTTACTACTTTTCACACAGCACTTTCTTAGCTGCTCGCAGAAATGTCACTGTCTCACCTCTCGACATGGCTCTGGATGGCATTTGTTGGCTTGGCAGGCGGTGGCATGCGTCAGTTAATTACATTTAGTTGTAAATTCCGCACTGTCCCTTTTAAAAGCTGTCACAAAGATGCAAGACACTTGACACAGATGGAGTGGAAAACCTGTCTTTTCCATGAAAACATAATGGCGTGGTGGCAGCTGGAAGAGAATATCAAAACCAGCACTCTTTGGAGGCAGTCATGTCGTCTTCTATTCTGATTTGTTTGTATCTTTTTTTTTTTTTATATGATGGTTTGAGTGAGTGACAAGTAGGGCCCCAAACCATTCATCCAAATCTCAGCAGCATATCAGATACCTCTGGTGTATGGAGATGTGTCTAATTAAAATTTTATTCCCTTCCTAGAAATCCCCTCATTCTGCCTAGACGAGAGCCTAGCAGGTTACTCCTCCTCGTGTAGCTCACAGGGTACCATGAAAGCAAACACAGCTCTGTAGGCAGAGCAAAATGTGCGCTGCGACTGCTTCCCAGATAAATGCCACCTTTCCTGAAGTATAATCAATATTTAATATTTCAACACATGCCACGTATATAGATGAGCCTTCTGTGGGCTAATGCTACAAATACATCTTGCTGGGATTTATTAAGCTGTGGATAGATGAAATAAAGATCACGATAATTTCCACGTAGCAAAAGCAGGTTGCATGTCTGACAAATCTAATAGTTCTATATTTTACAAGCTCCTACACCCCCCTGTAATTATTCAGCTTTAGATAATGTGTACACAAGCAATTGAGGAAATCTATGTGTCTCTTATTTTAATTTTTTAAAGGCCTGATGCGTTTAGGACAGAGAGAAACTGATCACACACACACTCACTCACTCTGTTGGCCCATATTAAAGCTAAATATACCCCCCATCCATACACATACTCAGATTAACCTTTTGTTTTACCATTTAAATAATTTACAACTTTATCCCAAGCACTTCCTTGGAGTGTGTGCTGAGATGAATTCATTATCACTCTTCCTTTGCCCAATGGGATCTTTTGGCCCACTGGCAAGCATAAAGCAGGAAGATGGGTAGCCTTCAATCTCTTAACAAGCAATCAGGAGCCTGCCAGTTGCTATGAAACGACATAAGGCAGAAAGATTTGCAATATTGCCATAATGCAGTCTCTTTGGCAGTCAATGGTGAACCTAATAGTCTCATTTTGGGGAAGGACCTAAAATGAACCCAGTAGTAATGGGTTTGTGATATTCAAGAGTGGTTCTGTGGCACTTTGGTTTTGAGCGAGTGCCATGCCCCCACAGGATTTCCATCAAAGAGGTATAGACGGACTTGGCCAAAAGACAGAAAAGACATGTGGGCAGTATTCTGGGCGTTGTGTTCCATTGCTGGGGGATATTTGGGAATTTCTGGAAGTTTGTGATGGAAGACCGAAACATCAGGGATTGGCTAGAGACATATGCCTCCAGCTGCTTTTCTGAGATGAGCTCTAATTTATTTATCTTTTGCCATTGGTTTGGGTTCAAATCTGAAGATGTAGGGCAGACTGTAGACATGCATACCCAAAAAACATGCATGGGTTTTGTCTTTTTTTTGGAAAAGATATTAATTATGGCCACAACGCAACCTCATGTTCCCCTGACACCCCCCTTCATAGTCATTTTGCACTCAGCTCTTATTAAAAGTCTATTAATTAACCTTTTATAGATAACTGCTGCTTGGTTAATGTTAAGCTCTGATTTAATCTGAAAGCTTACATCAATTGGTAACCTTCATTGCTCTTTCATCATTCAGGAATAACACGTAAACAAGTCACTTCTTATGATAATTCATTGTAATTCAATGCTTCTTGTTGTTGTTTTTCTGTCCAAGGTATGTGATCCTCTTTGAAACAAGGTTCCTTTCAAGGTTTCTTCCCTCTTTCTGACAATGTCCATTGTGAAAGGCACTATACAAAAAAATGTGACTTGCCATGACTAAATTGGAGCTGACAGTTTCACACTTATTTGAAATCTTTAATAGATTCTCAGCGCTCAGTGTATCTTCAATGACTGTTCAAATGAATATTTGTTAAATGTACCTGAACCTGAAGTTAAAAATAAAACATTTTCTTAAATTCTAAACCTGACTTTAATCCTAACCCAATCTAATTGTAATACATTAAAATCATAATATTAAGAACCAGTTAAAGTATCAGTAGATAATTTATTCTAAATGGAACCATTCATTAAATAAATAAAATACATGCACACGCTACATCTGAGGCATTGTTAGAAACGTTGTTGGAAACCGTGTGGTGGTGTGAATTAGATGGAAGCAGTTTCGATTTGTCAAGCAGGAGGTGTTTTGATTTGTTGATTGAGAGGGGGGTGTAATTTGATATGTCGATAGGGGGGTGTTGCCTCAGCTGCGTGATGTCATGTCTTCATAAAAGCAGTAGGGGCAATCATTTTTGTGCATGTTGGGAATGATAGATGATTAGACTCTGGGGTGGTTTTTTTTTTTTTTTTTTTTTTTTACTGCTTTCGAGATCCGGAGCTATTCATAAAGCGGCTGGGGCTGTAGCCCCGGATGCCCAGGCCCAGCGATGCCCCTGCTCTGCACTAATTACGTGATGTAGATTATGCGCGTGCAGTCTTGAGACTTCATATGAGGCCATTATGCCGTATTGCTGGAAGCAATTTAGCATGAGAGAATATGGACACCCTCCAAAGCTTTCACAAAGCAGAAGGTTGTTGTTTAGCATCGCAGGACTTCTTCAGTATATTGCTTATTTGAAAAAAGGCTTTTAGTGTATTACTTATTTCCCAGACGTCAAAATGGATATTTATTTCTTTATTAATAAAGAAAAAGTAAGAGGGCAGCTGAAAAGCACAACTTGTAAACATCACCTGGGCATTTGAGCTGCGCTAAACCTTCTAACTGACATTTCCGCAGAGGCCAAGTTGGATCCAGAAATAGTCTCTTTCAATCCATGCCTTTCAGGCCCTCATTAGCAAATTGATAGTTTGGTGCTCTACTGTGATCTCACTTTGGCAGTACTCCACTCTCCCCGCTCAGTGTGCTATCAACACCTGGAGCCATAGTCTCAGAGCTTCCCCAAGTGGGAAAATCATCCTAAGTATTAAGATGGCACTTAGAGGTAAAGAGGCATGTATATAAAGCAGAGAGAGAACTTAATGAGCTACATTTGGAGCTAATTATGGTCTGATGAGCCAAACTGGGTGAGGACGGACATATGTCTGTGGTGGCCTGGTCCCGATTGCAGTCGCCGCAAACCTATTTGGACTCAGTCTGAATTTGAGTTGAGTGGAACCTGATTGGTTCCATCCAACACGGTGATGTCCAGAACATGTTTGGCTGGGAGCATGGTTAAATTCGCAACGTATTCACCCCTCAGATATTATTCTGTTACTTGCAGCTGAGCTGTTAGCAGAAATGTAGTAAAATGAGTGCTGGAGATGTTTAATCAGTTCTAAGGTATCTCATTTACATTTGAATGGCCAGTGAATATGACTGAGCTTGCATTTAAACACTGCATCTGTTTCAAAAATGTCAGGCCCGCTGGCAATTCACTTGTGCAACAGAACTAAACAATAGCAGCACCTGGAAACCAGTGCTAATGACCTCCACTTCAGGCATGTGGAATCTTTTTGCATTTGCAACAACAGTCCAAAACAATGTGACACAATATTATATACAAGCAGCCATAGCCCTGCTTAATTACATGTTTCAACAAGGTAAATAACGCCTTACAGTATGTTTGAAACCTTAGCAGTGCCGGGACGGCTGGAGCTTAGTATTTTAAACGCATGCAAAGACTCATACACAAAAGAAATGTTGAAATAACTCTCTCTACCCACATGTTTAGACAGGGCACAGCTTATTAATACTAAATAACCTGAGCTAACTGTTGAAAATGGGGTCAAGACACAGAGCCGTCATGCTACATACTGCAGCAGACTTCTTCTTCTTTTTTTTATGGCGGTTGACAACTTTTCAGTGTATTACCGCCACCGCTGGACTGGTGGTGGTAATACAGTTCGGTTCTCAGAAAAAGCCATGTTAGACTGCTGATCCGCGTAAAACTGAGGGGTCACTGTAGTTGGTTTTTTGGACTTATATGAACCAGCTCTCAGAGAAGAGACCTGATCCATATAAGATTCACACACCTTATTTGTGATTTTGCGTCAAATGTGCTGTGACACATTATATGGACTGAAATACCTCCTAGTTTAATTCATTGTTATGCTCAGAAGGACCAGCAGTCTGTGGTCGGTGCTAACAGAAGCTAGTACATCCATTTGTCTGAGACACACTCAAAACCATAAGTTTAATATAACATTTAATTAAACCATTAGTGGCTGCTGGAGAGACCATTCTAAAATCTTATAGGCTGAGACATTATCAAAGCCATTGTAAAATACTGTATAGCACAGTATACAAAGTAACTTGGTGATTAAGGCAGAAACATTTAATTGGCTTCAGAAGAAGCCTGTACATTTTTGTTTTACACAGCCCTTTTGTATTGATTTGAATAAAAAATGTATGATCTGTTCGTAAGGTCTGAGCTAATGGTGGGCATCAAGCTTTAAACAAACGTTTCATCACTGATCCATTTCTAATGTTTCAGAGAAAAGTTAGTAAATACTTTAATATTAAAGATGACCTTCTCTGCAGAGCAGAAACTCTCTCTTTTTAAGCTGAGGAAGGGACCCTGCGTAGAGCGAAAGATGTGAATAATGAGAACACTGCGTGGTTTTATTGGCAATAGGTGCTATGCTGAGCTATGTGAGTATTTAAGCAGTAGGAGATCTAAGCAGGCTTCTCCTGTCTCCACTGTTGTTTCCTAATCACTACAACACAGCAGTGCTCTTTCACTTATTTCTTTTCACGGCCTCCAGTTTGTGATTGGCTGAGCACATTTCCAAGCAAAAAGACAATATACCACACTTTACCACAATCTTGCTCTTTTTGCACCATATTTTTTTATAGATCATATGTATAATTGTATTTGGTTGTATATTTTTTTTTTAATTGCACCTTTTTGTATTTAATGTTACATGTCCGTATTCTTAAAATTGCACCTTTTGTATTTGTTACATGTATGCACCTGGGGTTTGAGAGTAACGTAATTTCAATTCTCTGTGTGTCTGGTATGTATGGCAGATTTGACAATAAAGTTGACTTTGAATATTGATATCAGTGTTTCAGGTTTGTACGACTTGGCCATGATGGACAGTGCCTTAATAATGTTTAATAAAGTTTAATAATGCACTCTTGCATTATTTCCAGGATTAATTAGGTAAGCTCACTGCCTAAACACGCACAGAGACAAGTATAAACAACTCAAATGCATGCTCACAGGGGATGTACTTTGAGAGTCTCTTGGCATTTAGTCAATACTCTGGCATTATAGTCATTCATCATGCCTGCATATCTTGCATAAGAGACAGTTTACTAAACCTACAGGGACAGAAGGCAGAGACAGGGGACTTAGCATGGTATAGTATCTGTTATTCAACTCAAGTTGAGTTCCTTACAATGCATCGCTTTAGCTGTCTATATTTTGAGGGGAAAAAATCCCTTTTTTCAGGCTAAAGTTATAAGTCAGAACTAGGTTATTTCAAGGCCACAGCTTTATGGATATTAGTGCTTTCTCCCCATCGGGCAAAAATCTTAATAATGAATTAAACCAGGCAGGACATTAAACCTTAGTAAAACTGGTGTTTGCTCTTTTACACACTTGTTGTTTGCTGTTCTTTAGTTTAACGCTCTCCGGACCCCCTTCCCTCTACGGCATTTCCTGAAAGTTCTCCCACGTTCAAAGAACTGGTGTTTTTTCAGTAGGTTTGTAAAACCTAAACAAACAAAATTTGTTCATTTTTGTTTTTCATGTTCGTTTGTGTGTGACACCATTTTAAAATCCCAGTAGCTAATGATATATGATTTTAAATGACATAAGAAAACCAAACAAAGATCAGCGTGATGTCTGACGCCTCTGACATCAACACAAACTGGGGAAACTTCCATATTAGGAGTTGTTTTGCTGGTTTGACTAAATGTTAAACTCCAGTCCTTGTGGGCTACAGACTAACCCTTAGAGATATGGATTAAGCCTAGTCTTGGTGTATCCTTTACTTTACAATGAAAAGACTCCATTCACAGCACTACTTAATCCAGGATTAGGTTTAATCCTTGTCTGGAAAATGGACACAAAATGACATAAATGGACAATAAAAATGAAGTTGAAATGAAGTAGGTAAACTTGATTATAATTACAGGTGAAACTGGTTCATGCTTTGCTCACCAGTTCAGTGTGCATTGTAGGATAATTATATAATTATTTTAAAATATTACCTATAATTACTGGTAGAACTTCAGATTAGTCTATTGTCATTCCTAATTTAATACGGTAATTATATCACATCTCTTTTCCACTTCAAACCCATTAGTGGAGTAGGGTCATCTTGGAGACCCTCTGGAGCATTGAGGATGAACAGGAGTGCAATAAAAGTAATGAAAGCCTCCCGTCCCCAAGGTCCATACCCAGGATGCCACACTCCCATGCCAATTACACCCTACATTAGTCTGTGATGAACCTGCTAAAAAGGCAAAGTTCAGTTTAGCTTTACTGGTCTGTTTGACCAACTCTATTAAGTGCATTAGTTGGTCCAATATGCAGTCAATCCTTGAAATTTTATTGATTTGCAAGAGGCCCCGTTCCGAGCGAGGAGAGTTCCAGCAGCAGTGGAGAGAATGTGATAAGTGAATTGTAAATCTGTGGCTTTACTGCAACCGACTCTTGTGGTAATACATTTCGCTCAGACTCCAAAAAGTAATGAGCTTAAGAAGGAGCCTCACAGCGGGGATGGTCCTAAAAAAGGCTTGCAAGGGCAGTTTGTGTCGTGTGGTAACACCTCTACTGGCAAGGGTGGTTTTGGGAATTCACACTCAAACTTTCATAAGTCTTTAGTTTCTCTGCAGATCCATAGCTGTAATGAAGTGGAGAAGAACTTGAAAACTTGAAAGCCTGATGACTAAAGCCCAACATTTCGCATGGTATTCAATCAATGTGTTCTGCCAAGTTAAGAGAAAGCAGGCCATTCTCCCTCTGGATATGGCTTCAGTTTGGATTTCTTTGAAAGAGTTCTCCTGGTTTTTTTTAAGCTCTTTGGGCCCATTGTGTATTACATTAAGTCACTTAATTCAAGAATAACACTCGCTCTAATAGTTTCCAACTTTTTCTGCTGCATCTGTTGTGTACAATAAATTAATATAATTCAGACGCAATTTCTTGAACATAGAAATCTACAGACTTATCCACAAATTCCCAATTAAAAGAGCCCAGTGGGCAATTTCAGAGTTTGGAGTGCAAATATATATATATATGCAAATTAGGAACCACAAACATTACACTGATTATGAGATTGACGATACCCCGCCAAATCTTTAGATAGGAAGATTCATTCAGCTTTCCAGTACCGGAGAAATACAGTAAACATCACTTATTGTTACTTGTTTTCTGGAATCTACGCATGATTAAAATCTCTGCCCACACTTGTGTTAGTAAAATATTATTACAGATTAAGCACTGTGGAAAACAAGCCCCATCTCTGATATATCCACAGATCCATAATATCCATAATATACAAATATCTTTGCATGAGGAATTCATGAAGTGCTGTAGAAAAATATTTTGCACTGTTCATTGGCCTGCTCACTGTCCTGCAAAACGCTGGAGCATTTCAGACACATAGCAGACCCCATTCCCTCCTCTTTCTCTTCCACTCTAACTCTCTCTCTCTCTCACTCTCTCTCTCTCTCTCTCTCTCTCTCTCACACACACACACACACACACACGCACACTAAAATTATGCCAGTTGGTTTGGTTGCTTTACTTGCTGCACTAGACTGGACGCACAAAACATAAAATGTAACTTTGATAGATGAGGGTAGTGTGCACTTTACTAAACAGCCCCATGGGTTTTGTGTGTGTGTGTGTGTGTGTGTGTGTGTGTGTGTGTGTGTGTGTCTTTGTTTTTGTATTTTTTGTGACATGAGCTGAGGCCTACAGTATAAATAAACATAAACAACAAAAAGCATTCAGTCACTGCAGTATAAGCTACATATTGGCTCATGTATAGACTGTGTGCATGTTAGACGTGTTATTGATCATGTAGAGGGTTAAATGTGAAATTCCTCAGTTTCTCACCCAGTTCTGCTTAGTCATTGAATTGGGGTCTGTGTGTCTGTGTGTCTGTGTGTCTGTGTGTCTGTGTGTCTGTGTGTCTGTGTGTCTGTGTGCGTGCGTGCGTGCGTGCGTGCGTGCGTGCGTGCGTGTGTTTGACACACTGTAACACGGGGTTTATTGTTTCCAACTTGGCTTTTTTAAGTAGATAAAATTACATAGCTCAGTAGCATCACGCTTGAACTACAGACAATACAATTTTATTTTGTTGTTACTGAATAACCCATAAGATTAATAATTTAATGACGAGTCCATAGTTTAAATGTTCATGTAGGGGTGTTCAGAAATGGAAGGGAGTTTGTCAAGTTTGTTTAAAAAAAAAAAAAAAACAACTTTAGTTGGCCAGTTTAATAAACACAGTTTGAAAATGCTAGCTTCTCTTTTCTCTGAGTGAATGTTTCATGTCAAACAGACTAATAGAAATGGTCCAAAATCATTTACAATGCTGTACAATCAGTGTATATTTATGATAAGAATGTTTCCCTTTGCCATTTCAGAGATATGAGGCTTTCTTGCGACAGCAGCAATATACAGTATTTATTGGGACATTACTCGCCCCTCTGTTGTATTTTCAGCAGCAGATGTTGCTTCTAGTCCCAGCAGACTCTGATACTGACGCGTGCTCTTGAATGGCTAATTTCAAATGTCACGGGAGGCCGTGTGACTTGCTGCATCCCGACTTCACTGATGCGGGTTGCTGTTATGAGCCTTTGTCCTGTCCTCTTTTTCTCTGTATACGGAAATACAGGAGGAGCGCTCTTTCCCTTCTCTGTTGTATGGTGTATCTGCTCTGTTCTTATGTTGCCATCTGTCTTTCTTCTGTCTCACTGCTTCAGTCCGTTATGTTCTGTCACAATATCCTGTCCCATCAAGGGACTGCACAATAACTCACTTTTACTACTTGACCTGTCATTCCAAAAGAAACTTGATTAGTCTCATTAATCATAGTTAGAAAGACCAAAAAACAAGTATAAACTCTTTTGCTTGTAGGTGGATGCTGCTAGGGTTGAAAGTAGATGCTCCATGTTGAAGTGGATAGTGGTTTTGTGGTTTGTTTTGCCACCATCTGCCATGGACAATCTGCATGGCTGTCTAATCTTTAATGTGAGATGAAGACAGTCCATTCTTCTGTTGTTCATTTCTCTGTCACTGTTTCTTATAATATCAGTTTGAGAACATGTATGAAAGTTCCAAAACCTAATTTCCTCTATATGAATGGTTTCTGTAGGCAGCCACGTAGTAATACTCAGCTTACAGCTTGTCTTGTCTTGTCTTCTCATGGCTGACCCCTACTGTTTGAGGTTACGGCTGTTTCCTGTGAGCTTCCTCAAGGACAAATACTACCACTGATTGTCTTGAGGCTAAACATGCATAACACTTATCTTCCCTTCCTCCACTCAGTTTTTGATTGAGAACCCGTAACACACCTCTTAAGCACCGGGTGTGACCCAGCACCCCAAAAGAGAAACATAAAGGCAGCATAAATTCCCTCAAATCCAAGCCACAGGAGGATGACTGACTGAAACATACAAACGTTTCAATCTCCAGACAGGGAGGCATCTTGGTCTTGATCTAGAATCAGCTCATCTTGCTTGGTGGGTGAGTTAGATGAGTGGCATGTGGAAGAAAGGCTAAAGGTAAACCATGAGCAGCATTTATAGAGGAATAAAAGACAAAATCATGCCTTTGTATGTTTTAAAATCAGCATTTCTTAGCTGTCATAACAAACTGTAAAACTGCAGTGATCACTTTGCAGGAGAAGGAAACAGCTTCTAAATGTACTATATAAGGTAATTTTATTGCAAGTACCTTTTCATGCACTAATTTTGTGTGATTCAAATATTTTCTTTGCTTCAACATGAATAAAATTGCAATTAAGAAAAATGTCTATATGCAACACACTGATACATTTGAATTTAAATTGCTTTCCGGTGTGAAATGTTCACACATTATAACGCTTACATTATGGAAAAACTGTTTATTTCTGACATTCTAATATTGCTTGTGACCATCTTGTGTGTTACCCTGAAACCGTACCAGGAGAAAATGACAGAAATGAAATTTGTGACCAGGAATGGCTAATAGGGAAATGTCTAAGCTCATTCATAAGAGACGCTAACAAGTCAGGGATGACATGAGGGAATGGCATGTTTGAAATGATAATTAGTTTAGCTGCAGCGAGATGCTATGCGTGTGACGCTAAGGAAAACACATATCAACAGATTATGCACCAGCGGGTTGCGCTTGTTTCTGGGCGTATGCTGGAAGAATACCATAAATTGCATAGATAGAAAGACCCCTGGTGGCTTAAAACAATTTCATATGCCAATCTAAAGATCACAGTATCAACTTTATTGCAGCACATGGCTGAATCGTAAATTCCCTATAAGTGTAAGAACCATAGAAACCTCCTGTTTCAAATTTGTAATGTCATTGTCCTGATAAAGTGTTTATATTGGTTGTTAATTAGGTTGCAGACAGTTTATAGATCATTAATAAGCAGTAATAAAGAAGTTATTATATTGGTGCAAGCTCACTACAGTATCTGACATTTTAATGATAGTAGCATGTTAACAAAGACCTGATGAAGTTGACAGTTTAACATTCTGCCAAAGAAAGACAAGATCTGAAATCTCGCCATAAAGCCTGCATCAGTGTATGACTGTTACAGCTTGCTTGCTAATGATTTATGAACAACCTAATTAACAACCTGATTATAAATATTTTATAAATCCTTTTAGGACGGTCCTACTGTAAAGTGTTACCAAAGGTCTAATATTAACCTCTTACCAATGTCTTTCTTGAGGATGGCGTGGAAGACAGATGGGTACATGCTTCTCCTAACTCTGATGTGAACTGTAGTTTGAGCAGTACTGGATTAAGGCTTGCCTAAACACCGGGGCCAGGTCTAATCTGTCCTCCAGTGGGCTCCTCCTGGCAGGGAACTTCAGAGTAAAGCCAGAATTTGGCCTTTTCAGACAATGGAGATAAAGTAGAGGATCTGACAATTACCTGACTGCTTCAGCTGGAGAGAAAGGTCGTGAAGAGATGGGGGGCATTGGAAAGGAGATGGAGGAAGAGTAGACAGGTGAGTGGAGGGTAATAACCTGCAATGATAAAGCAAGAGGGCAGATAGAAAACAGAAAACATAGTGGACAGTGTCAGTGTGACTGGAAAACAAAGACATATGGGTGGTGGATTTCGACTATTCCAACGCTGAACTTTTGTGAGTTTGTGCATGTGAGCATGTGTGTTTTTTTTACTAATGCAATGAATGAAAATGTTTATGTTCAGAATGTTTATGTTCTTTTTTTAGTGCCTACTTTATAAACCTTACTTCTGTCGTAAAACACATTAAATCTACAGATTTTTCAAAAGCATGTGGCATGCACCCAGTGATGTTGCTGGTACGTCATGTTTTTTTCTCATTTTGTTTTATCAAAATGAGAATGAGAATGCACCAACAGTAGATTAATTATTAATATTGTAATATTTCAATATTTTCAATTCAAAGGAAGAAATAAGTATCACTAACAAAAATAGTGTAAGTAAAAAAGCAGTATAAATATATGTAAGTATACAAGTATAAATAAAGCATAAGTATAAAGTATAAGTAAGTATAAATAAGAATATATAATAATTATACAATAAGTCTAATCACAAAGTTTCTTTTTTTTTTGTTGAAGGTACACATTACATGCACCACATTTCCACAGAGATTTTGTTGTCCTTCTCTGCACTCTGCATATGATCATCTGGCCAGCAAAAGACTAGATATAGCTTGATTGTCTTTATAAGATATCCAAAAAAGCATAATGCATGACCTTAGACTGCCCACAATAAAAGGCCACCCTGGAATGTGCAGTTTTGTCTCAAAGCAAAATGCCACAGATGCCACA
>JBBPDC010000109.1:33143853-33160407 GCA_037974485.1 Hemigrammopetersius urotaenia
TGGATTTTTGCCGATAACCGATAGTTCTGGGAATCAACTATCGGTGCCGATTAATCGGCAAAACCGATACATCGGTCGACCTCTAATTATGACGTTTAAAAATACGGTTCCTGCCGGAGCCTCGCTTCTGCACCAAGCAAGATTCAGTCAGAGCAGGTCTCGTCTCAGAGCTTCTGTCCCTGCAAGCCCCGCCCCCTCGACTTAACGGCCCTCCCGGTACGAGACCCGTTCGCCAGTCCAGAGAGGAGTGATCTGCCCCTGTGGTCCAGGATAAACTTTGAGCTCCCATGCGATGCTGGTTTACCGTCGAGATCCGAGTTCTGTCTGTCATGCTGTGAGGAAAGTCCCCAGCTGAGTGAGATGTTTTTTCTCACTTGACAGGCCCAAAAACAAGTACAGAAACAGGCTGAACTCGGAAACTCACCCAAGTGACTCTGCCAGTGTGCCTTCCTCTTTTCGACCAGTTAGTGGTGAGAAAGCAGACACACCCGTCATATTAGAATGTTGATTTTAAATTTTTGGTGTCGAATAATCCCTGTGGGTGACTAGACCCATAATTTATGCTAAGTCAGTTTGCACTGGTCCCAACGCCAATAGTAAGATGAAAAATTTTGAATTTAAGTGCGTACCAATTAGCTCATTAAAGTACTCATTAAAATGAAAATGATGTCAACCCCTGGAAATGACCATGTTTCTAAAGGAACGCAGTGTGATTTTCAAATGACACAACATACAGTTTAATGCAACAACTAATTAACTATGTACTCGGCAAACAAAGCAAGTGATCCTAAAGCTCAATCTGATGCTCATCGCAGTCACAAAAATAAAGTCAATCTTAGAAAATGTACATTTCAAAACAGTCATTTTATTTCATGAAAAGTGTGTGGATAACGACCTTGATGTTTGCAAACCTGTGAACATCATCAGTGTTACTAGTGTTCCTAGGAGTATGTGTCCTCCAAAGAGGAGTGTAAGAGTTTACAGACTCCTGAAACAAGTGACAAAACCCCTAAGGCAGAAGCTGTTTGTATCTATACTGTGAAAAAATAACCACTGAAAGAGAGTGGTGACCGTAGGGGGGCTATCACAGAGGAAACCGCTCTCCAAAAACATTGCCTCCCATTTTGTGTTCACCAAAACCTCATCCCGAGCAGGAGACATTTTACAGTGTGTAACGTTTTGGGGGCAGTTTAGATGTTTTGGAGCTCACATGGCTTTTACTCACTAAAGAATCAACACATTTCAGATTCTATAACGATGTACAGCAGTACATCAGGAATCTTAAACCCAAATGAAGCTTAATACTGAATATCACAACTGTCTAAGACAGTGAACCTACATACAGCAATAATTTCTCTCTATGACTGAAACTTCAACTGTTATGAGGCACTTGGACAGTTAGAAAAGTACAGAATGGATCTGCAGCAAGATTGTGAGGTGGTTGCCAAGGAGCTGATCTGTTCTGTCACGAAATATAAATATAAGTGAAATGAGTGCGGATTGTTAAATAAGCCTGTCTTTATTTTTTTTCAGGTCAAACTTTTGGAGAAAATTAAGAAGACGTTTAGACGATGACAATAAGTTCATAAACCCAAGTGTCCCTTTAGATGTGTCTATAAACAATATATTGCAGTGGTTTAATCTGATGTCTTTGGCTTGTATCTCTTAATTTCCTTCTGCCTTGACCTTCTGAAAGATGTAGCTTTATATCTGGCTGTGCAGAAATAGTTGATGCTGCATGAACTTCAGTAAAATTCATGTATTGTGATTTCTCATTAGTGTGAGTTCAGCTGTTTCTGGATGTAATGTGTGTGGCACATGGAATGGCACTGATGATGCTTTTACATTGGCACAAGGAACCATGTTGTACCAAAAACAATCGTATTTTCATAACGAATAAAGTGACTGCGTCACTGCTTTTCAATATTGAAATATTGCCATCCAGTGATGGTTGTAGACCAAAATTACCAGGGGGGCTGAGGTGGGGTCAGTGTGTTTTTAGGAGGACACATATAACGACAGAACAGGATAATATTTTATTTGCATTACAGTTTTAACTTTGCCTATTTGCAGTTAGTCCATTTAGGGCTCTCAGCTTTTACAACCGAAGTTTACAATTCACACTGCTGGTCTTCAGGTTCCAGATAACAGTGCGTGTGTGTAGCGCTTTAAGCAGTCTGCCTAGAACACATATAGCGTTAGTTCTGTTCTTCGAGCCAGTGCATGTTGTGATAAGGAATTAATATTTAAATAATTGGCTGTTCAGTGCAGGGGCCATAACAGGGGCCATAACAGGGGCCAGAACAGGGGCCAGAAGTATTTCTGCAGGGGCCCCTGGCCCACGCTAGCCCCCGTCTAGAACCGTGTATGTTGCCATCACAACATGGAAAGAGGACATGTTCCAAAAGCAGCAACGGACATACGAACTAACCACTGAGAAGTTGACAAAAGTACGAGCATCTGTTGGGGTGAAGATAAATTTCAGTGGGAGTTTTCTATGATGCTAACAAATGTATCTTTATTGCTGTGAGAAAAGTGAAGGTGTACCAGGACTTGTATCATTAACAAGTTAGCTGGATTACGTATTTGTCAAACAGGTAAAGAATGCTGAAGGAAAAAAACAATCAAGTCTATAAATAAATAAACACCACAAAGACCGTATCAGTGTCAAAAGTGTCTGTGACAAACAGCTGATTTGACTCCAAGGGTGCATTTTGGGAGGATGGCTGGCCGTAAACTGTGGGAGAGAGAATTGTACTGCTGATGTGTCATCGTCACCAGGCTGAGATACACTGGAATACCAAAATGTGCTGCAAATTATTGCTCCTCCATTGCAGTGCAGTTTAGATGCAGCACAGTTCCTATAGACCTAGTGCCTTTAGAGGAGTCATTGTATGCTAGTCACTAATCAGTGTGTTTACTGTAGGTTGTCTTGTGACTGTAAAAGGACATGGCATTAGAAGAGAATAAGGCCAGAAACTGAATGAAAGAGTAAATAACTGTAAATAACAGTCTGAGTGTTCCTTTTCTGTGGCAGTTCAAACACTCATTACTCAAGGGGGTGATAGAGGACAAACCTGAGTGTCAATGAGATCTGCTGACATTCCAGTTTCCACAACAACTGAAGATGTCAAGAGTAGAGGAGCGTGAGCTCTTTCTATTGCAATGAAGAGACGATGATGTAAAATATATATGCTTATACGAGGAAACCAATTCTGCGACAGGCTCATCAAAACGCCTGACTGCTGGGAAAAGCTGTCTGATAAAACAGCTTGGTGAGACGTGGCTGTCGCTATAGTGCTCCTATCTTGCCCTGCATTATGAATTGTCGTGTGACATATTGCATAATGAAACAATGCAGTGTTTGCATAGATTCATTGATTAACACATTTATTATAAAACCATGAAAAGCAAAAGGAAATGTTAAACAAATATCTTATTCTGTCATAGATCATTTAAATATTCCCTACATTTTTCAGAAATAAAGAGTGAGTGATGTTTTGATCAGTTTTGATCTTGAATGTGGGCCACACTGTGCCCACTGAGACTACATGTGCTGCGGGCATGCTGATGAAGCCAGTGTTAACTGATTTGGTTGCCATGGCACTTGACTAACTTCCTGCCTCCTGCTTTCATATTCCTTTTACCCAAGCAGTGCCAGCTGTGGTAGTCCATTACTAGATAAGGGCAAGCTTTTATTTGATTTGATTTTCTTTTCTTTCTTCAATTTCTATTTTATTCAGGCGTTGTCTCTTCCAGATTTAATGAGCTTTCATTTGATCTAACAAAGAATATGTTTTGCTGCCCTTTCCATCCAAAACTATGCAGTTCATATCCATGTACAGAGAGCAAAGAGCATGTGTTCAAGATCTGTATAGTAAAATAAAGAGACATGATACGGGTGATCAGTACTATAGAGATTTTAGATACACAATACCCGAACGTTCTCCCTGCGATAACAGAAGCATGTTACGGTTAAATTAATTCTGTTTGTAACTAGAAGAGGAAATTATTTGGTGCAGGGTTGAGGTTAATTCAGGGACGGGTGGAGGTAGCTCAGTGGGTAGGATACTTGCCTCTGGATCAAGAGGTCACAGGTTCGAATGCTACCTCCAGCACACCACCACTGGGTCCCTGAGCAAGACCTTGCCCCCTGTAGTTAGGAAATGGAAGTCGCTTTGGGTAAAAGCGTCTGCTAAATGCCATAAATGTAAATGTAATGTAAATGAATTCACTTCCAGTTTTAGAAAGTGTAATTCAATTCATTAAACTACTTTCTAATTCTGAGCATGTTTTTAAGATGTAGTGAACATTTGAATTTTAAATTGTATTTACACATATGCCTCAGAACACTTACCTGTATAAGATATGACACCAGGACTCAGACAAGTGTTATATATACCAAAAGTAGAGGGAGAGCTTCAGCTGTACTGTTGTGCTGAAGTTCAGTGAAGAGTAGTCTTAAGCAGCTTCTACTTTGACTGGTCATGTCTAGTTACTCACACCTTTAAAATGCACCATGGTGTTACTGCCTCAAAGTATCAACAATATACTGGATTAAACTTTGAAAATCCCTCTATAAGAAGTGAGTCGGCTGCAGGAGACTCAGGAAGCATGGTTTTGACTCCACAGGTCGTAGCAAATTGCTCTGGGTAATTAAGGCTCAGCTCATACAGAAAGGAGATGGAAGAATTTCAGGATCCCCTACCAGGAAAAAAAACCCCTCAGTTTCAGTAGAGTGGAGGAATTGGCAGAATGGCTCAAAATGTTTGAAAAGTTCTGTGTTTCTCTAGACTGGAACTCCAGCTGGAGGAAGAGTGGATTAACATGGCAATATACACAATGGGAAATCAACAGAGGACATGTCAACTTCATGACTAACTGCAGAAGAAATGAGCGAGTACAGTCAGTTAAAGGCTAGGTGGGATCCCCACTTTGTAATGCTAAAAAAAAACATTCGAACAGACTAAATTTAACAGAAAGCAGCAGCGAGACAGCTGATAGATTCATTTCAGCATTTTATTGCCTTTAAATCGCAATAAAACTGGTTATAGAGAAATGTATAGCGATTATTATTTGCGATAGACTGGCAGTGGGGCTTTGTGGCAAAAAGCTATCTGAGCAGCCACAGAAGGACCCCGAATTGACTTTGAAGAAAACAGTCGAGAGTTTGCCCGGATTAACTATTAAAAATCAAGCAAGACATGGTTAGAAATAATCTCAAAAGACAAAGTGCATGCGCAGATTCAATTCAGAGAATGCCTCTTTCAAAATGAGAGGTCAGACATCATGCCAACAATGCACAGTTTGGGAAGTTGCAAAAGTCAAACAGAATTCTGGACCAGGGCAGAGACATTAAAGGGAATTTTACAACCACTCATAGCAAGAATGCCACTGAGAATTTTTATGAAGTAGCGGGTCTTAGAGCTCTATTGCTTGTATGTCCAACAGTAAATGCACTTGGACTATAGAGCTAGAGTGGACACAGTCTGCTTAAATAGCAAAGAAAGGCAAGGTCTAGGAATGCTAGAGGGGGAATATGAAATTAGTTTGAAGCCAAGTGCAAGACCATTTCCATTGCAGTACCAAAACACATGTCCCTACCCTGTCTGTTCAAAGTGAAGGAAGAGTTGATTTAGGATGGGAGTCACTGAGAGTCATTTTGAGAGACGAGGAGGCGAGTGGCAGATTTGCTGGAATGCTGGTAGTGCCAAAGTCTAACAGAACAGTCACAATATGTGTTGGACCTGACAAACACAAACTAACTCAGATAGAGAATGCCACAGAGCCTGTTGTGGGACACACACTTGGTAAGCTAGAAAGATTAATTGTTCTTCAAACTAGATTCAAATTCAGACTCCTGGCAAAGCAAGCCATCCATGTGATTTGATTTGATCTGTCAAAAGTTCTGCAACGGAAACAAGAGAATGATCATGTAAAACCTGTCACATGTGCTTCCCGATTATTGAGCATCACGAAATAAAAATATGAACTTGTGAAGAAACTTCTGATGCCTCCTGGAAGGTTCTCTGAGTTTTGAATTACAGTCCCTATAGAAACTGATGACCCCTCATTCCTTCGCTGGGTTTCAAGAATTTGCGTGAGCTCCCTTCACACATTCAGTACCGGTGCATGAGACTGATTCAGTTTCATCTATACCATCTATACCAGGTAAGAAGAAGCCTCAGCAGATGTTCTGTCCAGCACTCCAGTTAAGAATTCAGGTGATGACAGCTAGAGGAGGAAGCCAACCTTTATGTTGCGACTGTGATGTTCAAACTGTCTCCCATAGAAAAAATAGCTGGGATAGATATGGACACATAAGCAAAAAGACAAAGTCCTCATTAGATTGAAAAAACTACTGCATCGATGGATGGTCAGTCAAATTTTCAGTTGACTGAACATTCCTGCCTTCCCTGCATTTCACTGGAGTGCAACACAGCTTGATCCTAAAAGATGGCAGAATTATGATCTCACAATCACTCAGCTCCAATGACTTAATTAAGGTATATAAGGGACACTTGGGGAAGAGTAGAAACAGGGCAAAACAGTTACCATGGTTCTCCAGCCTTAGCACACTGTAGAATTTTTTTAAGTGTCAAGTGTCATAATTGGTCTAAGGTAGGGGCTGACCTCTTTCAGCTTTTTGACTTGACATTCTTAATTGTAGTTGACTATTTGTCATGATTTTTTGAAGTTGCGAACTGACAACCATGACATCTAATGCTGCAGTAGGTCACTTCAGGTCCACATTTGCTGAACATGGGATAGAGGACAGATAATAGCCCACGGTTTGCATTGGAATGTTTCAAAAAATTGGCTTCTGACTACATGACTTTCAGTTCCAGGCCACTCTTCCCTCAAAGCATGGTGAAGTGAAGTGAATGGTCAGAACCATTAAGGGTCTGTAGAAGAAAGAATAAAAAAGGCTTACATTGCCCCAAAGGCTTACCAAGTGACATCCTTAACAAATGACCACAGTCTTGTAGAGCTTCTAATGGGTATGAAAACCTGCACACCTGTCCCAGTTATCTGATCAGAGCTGAAGCCTGGCTGGCCAGATTTCTAGAAACTGTGATAGAGAGTACTAGGCTGTAGACAAAAGCAGAGGGAATTACAACAGACACCATAGAGCACACAATCTGGCTCATTTGTGTCCAAGTTAGCATGTGTAGGTGAAGGACACAAAATACAAGGTAACAGTTGTAAGTCATGCACATGCACCAACAGCTTACTGTGTGGATACACCCAGAGGTTTTGCCAAGAGAAACAGAACTCATCTGGTAGCAACACCTGTGGTACCTACCCAATCAAGTAATTAGCCTGAAAACCTGCCTTACGGCACTGCAGCGGCAGATATCACCCTCCCAAGCCAGTCACCGGAGACTTCACCTCATTTCAGTTTGAATCTACCAGGCGGTATCTAGCGAGGGAAATCTCCAAAGCACCTGAAGGACTTAATTACCTTGAGTAGGAGGTTCTTTTGGATCCACAGAGTGGTTAAAGGAATATAATAATCTCACTCAGCAGAGGGGATGGGTTTGTCTATACCCCATCCTCCAATTTAGTAATATAACTGGTTGTTGGATTCATAAGATTTGATGCTGTCATATTTGATGCTAATTGTTCTATATTTATGTTAGTAGATATAAGAACTTGGATTGTTTACTTTCTTTACACAAGTAACCAGAATCATAGCACTGCCTAAACATTGGTGGAGCCCTAGAACACTATACTGAACATTAGGAGTTTAAAAAGTAGACTTATCTTCCAAATTCCCTAGATCTTGTCAGGGATAATTGGAATAAAACAAACTAAGTCTGGAACTTTTCTAAGTCTAAAAAATTGAATTGAGTCAGGAAGATATGAGTCAGGAAGATTTATTGCTGTAACTTTTGATTTATTCAAAAGTTAGAGCAGTGGCCCATGGGAGCTGCCTCCAACCTTGATGCTCGCTCGCTCCGGGCCGGGACTCTGTACATAGTTCTTTATAGGCCTCAGAATTCAGCACCCATTTTTCTGACACATCCCACTGATTGGTTTTTACACCAATGAAGTTTAATCATTTTATCAGTTTAGCTTCGTCATTCTTTGTTCCTACCTATAACACTATATTACCTAATTTGATTATTCCCACCTACGTGTTTCCAATAATTACAAGTTTAGTTATCTTCTAATTAACATTCGGTGACACCTCAGTCTGCCCTTTTAACCAATAAAAACTGACCAGACTTTGTTACCCAATTTGCTTGACCCCAAGCTCCAGCCTGGACACCTGCATACCCAGCCTGGTCTTGAAGGCAATCTTACTCATTGAAGCATCGTTCCATCTTCACTTCCAATCTGGACACCTGCATGTCCAGGGTCATTTTACACAATAAGGTTTTCAATGTAGTTCATTTTATACAATAGGGTATTCAACATAGTTAACATAATAAGCCATTCTCTTCTAACAGAGGCCTGTGGGGATGTTCACCTCCCTTTCCAGGCTAGAGACAGGTAACTGAATTTGAACTGTAATATACAGACAAGGGTCAGACATGACTTTAAACTTAATTGTGGAGGATTTGTACCTATAATTATGTCAAGTAAATAACCATTGATTAGTAAAATACCCCTTCAATCTCTATCCAACTGAACATCCGTGAGATGTCCTGGACAAACTACTCTAATTTTTGAGGCCACACTTTGCCTGAAGGATCTGCTGCTCCATCTTTGTGCATATACCACAGCACAGCTTTAGAGAGTCCATGCCTTGACAGGTCAGAGCTGTTCTGGGATCAAGAGGGGTCCCTATACAATATTAGGCAGGTGGTTTAAACGTAATGGCTGATTAACATACATTTTACACATTCTTAATACTAAAAGCAATGGAAAGAAATTGCAGCTGCGGATCCAAACCTTTGCACAAGAATTCCAATGTGCATGGACTGCTGGTCTCATGCACAAATGGCAAATAAAAATCTTGAATCTTGAAACCTCTTTAGGTATGATGTGTTCTGTGTATTATAGGCAAAATTTGAAAACCTTGTCTTATGCAGTTCCATTTTATTAAAACACGAGATCAACACATACTCAAAAGCCCAAATAATAGTAGTGAAATTGTATGAGATGCAAGTGTGTGTCAGTTTTAACCCATTCCAAGGATGACTTACGTGGATAAGCATCATGCACCACTTCATATACTGTGTTCCCATTCATCATCAGGTCACTTACTGCTGTACATATATTTTAACATAATCAACATCTACATTTGCAGCGATCTGTCACTGTCTAATGTGTCGTTATAGCTAGAAATCAACATGAGATGCCATATCTGCTATGTGAAATGTGAGATTTTCTTACTTACTTTATTCATTACCAAACAGACGATCCATCTAGTCCCTAATGGCGATTTGCTGCACTGTACATTTGTTGTTGGATTGCTGCTGAAATAGCTTTCAACTACATATTGTGCTCTTTCAAATGTGAAAGAAAACTGATTGTTTCATTTTGCCACTTTATCACTTTAAGGCATGTGTAATTTAAGCATATCAGAGTCTGTGTCTTCAGTACTGTCAAGAATATGTTTCATCATTGCTGAGACTGATTTTAGGTAAAATGTTCAACTGGATGCAGGAAGTGAGTTGAACAAAACAGTTTCAATATTCCACTAGATAGCAAGATTGGTGGCTAGTATTTTTCACGAATTCTGTTTTATGGCCATACAAAGTCATCTGAGTTTACATTTATATATTATATACCATGCCGAGAGAGGACAACAAATGAGCTTTGTAAATTATAATAGGCTACAACATTCTGACAAAGCAAAATATATGCTGGTACGAGCAGCCGCTATGTACGAGCAGCCGCTATGTTCATTTTAGCTATGTAGCTAACTAGGTGTCACAGAGGATTTGTTACCCATACAAAAGCAACATTATTTAAAGAGACCATGATCTGTTTTGTGTTCTTTTGCATAGTTGGTTAATTGAAATAAATCACATCATTTGATGTGATCTGGAACTTTACGTCTGAATATGAAAACAGATGCAAATTTGTATCCAAACCTGATCAAAGTTCTGTCTGAACCCCGTCCACCATTCTAACCCAGATTACATCATGTTTTAAGTCCAAACCTGATCTGAGACCAACAAAAACAACAATAATAATAATAATAATAATAATAATAATAATAATGTAAAAAAAACATGCAGTATGAAAATAAATTGTTTAAAAAATATTCATCATTGCTTTCATATGTTTTTAGTCAGAATAAGCTTTTCTCTTATGATCTTTGTTATGGATAGATGTTTTCCGTTTTTCTCACAAGTGTGGACCTAGTGGACCTCAGGCTTACATTGTGAGAGACTCCAACATGGCAGTTTAACCCTGTGTAAAACCATTGCACATAAATAAAGAGAAAAGCAATAGGATGTTGGGAAATCATGGACAAATCTATTAAAAGTGAGCTGTAAGGCTGAATTTTGAATCTGACCTGATTCTGACACAGATTTTGAATATTACAGCTGATCTTGACCACAACTGATATGAGCAGTCAGGTCTCATAATTTTTGGAAAAATTATTTCATGCTCTGAAAGGAAAAACAGGGCACATTCTCAGCATTTTCATTTTGAATATTTTATTTATCACCACAATGATGTATATAGGTTTGGAGCCAGTTTCAATACAGGTGAAATTTCGATTTATGTATGTTCCAAGTAGCGAAACATTCGCCATGTAAAGCCGGTCTCACGCTGGCACTGTTGTTTGTGTTTCACTACAGAGCTCCATTCAACTTTTTCCAAATGGTTTAGTTTAGCATTACCCTGTATAATCTCTTCTTATTGAAATGCAGCTCCATGGCAGGCCATAACTCGCATTCCCCGAATGTTAAATAGGCATGATGCGCAGCGTTGATTGTAAATAATATGGCGTAGGTTTGGGGCTTGGTAGTGCGAGAGGAGCTCACTCCCTCTTCATATTGCAGCCTTCTGTTCCTCCAGATGCCACGAGAGAGAGAGAGGGAAAGGGAGAGGGAGAGAAAGCAAGACAAGACAGGTGTCATCAGTGCTCCTCTAAACACCTCTGCCCTGTCTAGTCTTGTCGAGGCGGCTTGCGGGCAGTGAGGTTACCCCGGGCTCTGTAATCCAAAACTCTTCCTGCTGTCTCTCTGCACTTCCAGGAATCTGGAGTTTCAGACCGGAATAGGACTGCTTGAGTCATTATACAGAGCTACATGATGGCTTGACCTTAGGAGATGGATTGCTTTGTGAAAGGCGAGCCAGTAACTGCAACACAATAGCCATAAATCAATTAATTAAAAAGCACAAAAAATTCTCTACATTCTCTCCACTGTATGTAGCTTCTACTTGGTGCCCAGATGTGAAATTTCAGCTCAAGCTTTTGTAGATGCACAAAAGCCTTCGCCGTATACTGAGCTTTGTTCACTTTTAATGTATGCTCTTTGTTGAAGCATTCACAGACCTCAGACTACATGCTGGCCAATTAGAAATCCATTTAGACCCTCCAGTTTGAAGCTGATTGGAGCATAATCAAATGAAAGATACACAATAGCTTACTTTGAATGGCCCTCTTAGAACATCAAACATCTTCTGTAGTTTCACTAAGCAGTATGTATATCATTAATTATAAACAGGCCATAGCTGAATGGGCACAATACTGTGGCTCTCATGGTCTGTGCAGGAAGGATGTGTGACCAGGCCTGTACCTTTATTATATAGAACAAATCACTTCAGTACCACTAAGTTTCAGGAACTTCTATGTTATTCAATACTAATTTCAACAAGTAGTCAGTCTTATCGTGGTCACTGAGCCTAAAAGTATGCTAAAAAAAAAAACTTTTGATTGCTGATTAGCTGTCTTAAGCATAATTCATACGGATGGTAAATGTAAAATGTATTTTGCTGAAAGGCACATGTTTGTGCTCTGTTTTTAAATTGGAACAATAATATGAAAAGCCTGAGATCAATGCAACTTAAAATAAATATAACTGCAGAGCAATATGATACGCTTATGCTCCCAAACTACAGGTACTGAAGACATACACCATTGAGTCCCTGCAGTTCCTTCGTTTTTGAAAGTGCACAGAAGATGTAATGATAGATTTCCAGACTTGATAAATGTTTCTTGTCTAATGTCTGGGGTTAATTCAGTTTTTCTGAAAAATGTCTTGATTTGACAAAGCTGTAATTACGTACTGCATAGATTGGTTTGGCTAAAAAAATACGTTTTATTTCAAAACCAAAGAAGAAATACCCATTATATTTCAAAATTAAAGATGAAATACCCATTATATTTCAAAATTAAAGATGTCCTTTTCTGAAATGGGGATCCTCAGAAGATAACTAGGGCCATTACTGCAGTGAAGTTTTTAAACTGTAGTTTGAATGTTCTGTTGTGCACTGTAGTATGAATGCACTGTTTTGAATGTTTATTTTTCCGATTGTTGATGCTGTGATGACAGCACTACATCGTTAATTCACAGTGCATGAAACTTCTTCTCTAATGCCCTCAACCTGTTCCCCGAAGACAAGCAACTAATTTGGCCGCAGAGTTAATAATTGAAGAGAACTGGCATATGTGTTATGATTAATTACCTCATCCAGAGCACGCTGCCTAACATCGATGGCCCTCAGCTCAAGTGTCATGCTAGAATCTTGAAACATTCATCAAGTGCACAAGGTTAAGCACAAGGCAGTGGACTGATGGCAACAACTAGCTTCTTAATTACATCTCCTCTGATGGCCCTCAGTCCAGATTCATATACACATTTCCCCACTGATTCTGCATGCGTGGCATGTTTTTGCACGTTTTATGTGAATGTTCTTGATAGTTATGACATGGACATTAGGGACCCATTTTTGTTCAGTATCTTTAGTGCTACAGTGTGCGAAGCCATGTAGATGTGTGAATTGATCTCATTGGAAGAGGTTTACATCAACACACTTAACACTGGAACCCCTTAGTTTTACGCGGATTCAGTCTAACCGAACTGTATTACCGCCACCAGCCCAGCGGTGGTCGTAATACACTGAAAAGTTGAAGTGAAAGTGACCAATTCTGTCATATGTGAACACACCACAGCACACAGTGTGAACAGCACGAAATTCAACCACTGCATTTAACCCATTCACCAAGTGAAGCAGGGGGCAGCTACGAACACAGCGCCCGGGAAGTGTGTGGGGATGGAACCTTGCTCAGGGTACCTCCGCGGTGCCTAGCGGTCTTGGGAATTGAACCCGGACTTTCTAAACGCAGGGCGAATGCACTAACCACTAGGCAACAGTTATCAGTTTATTTAGTATTAGTAAACTGTGCCCTGTCTAAACATGTGGGTGGAGTTATTTCAACGTTTCTGTTGTGTACGAGTCTTTGCACGCTGTTACTGCTAAGCCTTAATGCTAACAGCTTTTTAAGCAATAACGTTTTCTGATTCTGATTATTTATTTACCTTTAATTTCACTCAGTTTAATGCATTAACCTTAAAGAAAATGTAAAGTGTTCTGGGAGCAGATTTGGGGGCATATTTAGGGTTTACACTATAAAAATAAGCAAAACAACCACAACACAGTTTTTCTAAATACGCGGGTGCTCTTTGAACGTAACCCCCACAATAAGCGGGAGATTACTGTATTACATACAGTGTTCTGTGTTTCATCAATAGCTTGAAATTCAGAACAATACAAAGTAAGACTTTTGGTACTCTGGCCTGATTCTTAAAAAAACTGGTTTCATTGTTTTTATATTTCTTTGGTATGTTTTGCTAATCAGTTGTGTTTCTATATGTACAGTTCAGATTCTTGAACACACTGAGAGGATGCGCATTTGGATTTTTCGAATGCAAAAGTTGATCTTTGGGGCACATAAAAAAGTTGCAGTTGTCCAGCACATACAAGCAACAGCAAACAGCAGATACACCAGTGACAAAGTTTCCAGCATGTGCTTTTTGTTGTTGTACAACCAATTTTGTTGCAGTTAAGTGCATAAAATGATACCAATATGATAGTTATGTGCAATTTCACATAATTAGTAGAACGCTGCTAGCAAAGTGAATTAATAGGGATTATCAAAGTCAAGCAAATGCATTTTAATGCTTCTAAATTTCTCCTTATGCTGGTGAAACACTGAGACAAGACCTCAGGCCAGAAAACAACCTATTTTTGTGTGCTTGATGCATTTACTCCCCCACAAACATGTGCTCACCATTACCTAACATGTCACAAACCATTAGCTTGTATTTATAAAGTGTCAGAGCATGCATCTAAGGTCGGTGGCACCTTCATTCAAGGATGAGCTGCCTTCACCAGGATGTGGACCTTCTCAATTGCTGTGTAAGCATCAAAATGATTTTTTACTTAGACTTTATTTCATTGGACAGATTGTCTATAAGGCACTTGGATGCCATACATCATCTGGAGTGGAGAGGACAACACACTTTTTTTTTTTTTCAGATTAAATTTTTAAGGCTCTAACTGTCTAAAGTTCTGGGAATTGTTTTTATTAATGTTTTTATTATTTTCCATGGGATAAAATAAATGTTAAACCTTGCTCTCTAATATATTTTAGCCAGATATTATTGTATGAACATAGACAACAGCACGTATTACAGCCTTCTCCTTGACCATAGAATATAATTAACTAAATAACTTGAGTGCAAATATACAAACATAAGTTTTGTGAAAATTATGTACAGCAAGATACCCACCTTTTATTTCAGTGTAATAGAGGTTCTGGGTTCTATTCCTGGACCGGTGGCCAAACTGTGTGGAATCTGCATATTCTGTATGGGTTTCCATCAGGTTCTCCTGTTTCCTCCCACAGCGTGTGTGTGTTTGTGACGGCTGGCATAGGCTCCAGCACCTTCTGCAACCCTAGTTAAGGATACGCAGTTCAGATAATGGATGGGTGGATGGATAGATGAAATAGATTCTTTAACATCTAACCCTTATCAAAAGCCTTACACTAAACTTCCACCCAAAACCTAACCCCAAAATATGTTTTACATTCAAAGCTTCTGTAGATAATCTACACTGCACTCTCACTATAGAATAAAATCTATAGGGCACTCTCACTATTTAAGTAAAAACAGATACTTAAACAAATGCAATGTTTGTGAAGTGTGTGAACTGTGAATTCTGACCACAGGATCTGTTTTAATCTAATTTTGCTGGATCCTTCAGGTGTCATCTTGCAAACTCTAATCTCCGAAATGATTATTTATCTGCTTCTTTGATTTCTCTCTCACCTGTGCTTTTCAAAATCTCAGTCTGGCTTTGGATACTCAATGTTTATTTTTGTTAACTGTCTATCCAGCAGATGTTACTGGCACAGATGTTTTAATGCTATTTATTCGTAAGCCATTAGCAGTGGCTACAAGCAGAGGCCATACACCTACTTTTATAGGCTTTAAAGGTCATTTTTATGCCTAAATTAATTAACATTTGTCAGACCAAATGTACCATTGTCTTAATGCACATATTTCTTTTTCCACTTCAGTTTTTGAATACTTTGCTTTAATATATAAATCAGAGATACCATAGGTGTGTTCGGAATTATTCATATATTCGAGCATCTTATTGCATATCTGTTCTAAATAAAACCCTCCATTCAAAGTCAAAGGAAGTTTTCAAGCGCACCCTTAATCCTTAGGGTAAATAGTTGATGTAGAACTCTGCATTTCGAGCTTTTGTCTAGCTTTTTATAGTCCTTTAAGGCTTGAATGCCTTCTATACATGTCTACGGCGTTGTCTTGTTTATGCAGATTAGCGTGAAGCAGCCTGTGCCGTGAGAGATGTTTTGAAGTGCTTGAGCAGGACAGTTTTGCTTTGGCTTTTCTAAGAGAATCAAGAAGCATTTAGGCATAAACACAGATTGACAAGCTATCCCTGAGACTAAAGCGTGTGTGTGGGTAAAAAAAAAAAGTGATTTGTTAGCAGTGTTAGTGACAAATGAAAGGGGGAAGTGAAACTTAGCCGATGTGCACCGGTGCACTCTCCCTGTGTGCCTTCAACGGTGACAAACTGTGTGGATCAAACTGTGGCCCTCAAATAGAGAAATACGCAAGACAGCAGCAATTCATCCTCTGAAGAAAAAAGGCAGTTCTCTTACTTGAAGAGCTGTGTTTGGAAGTGCTGCTGGATTGATGAGTCAGGCTGCCTGGAGTGACTGCTGTGAGGGCTTTGACTTTGGTAAAAGGTTCAGGTTAGAGAAAAGTTGGTCCACTCTAATATGACATAAACACAAGTGACAAGTGGTCCTGTGAAGCTGTTGTGTTTTGCAATGATGTTTTTAGCTTTAAGAAACACTACAGAATGGAATGAAACTAATTTTTGTTGCCTGGTGTAATCTATCCAGTTTTTAATCAACTAAAAGTCTTTAACATGGATCTTTTTAGTTATTTATGTGAAATATGTGAGAATGAAGATCCTCCGCATAATGAAAATGCTCTACACCAATTGGTGCATTTCGTAACAAAATGCTGTATGTTTATTTGTAACTTTTTTTTTTTTTTTGGGGGGGGGGGGGGGGTGTTTTTCATGTCTTTCATGTGT
>JBBPDC010000109.1:33169118-33182134 GCA_037974485.1 Hemigrammopetersius urotaenia
TGGGCTAAGCTAATGAGTTAGCGGTGCTAATGGAATAACCAGCTAGGAATGGTGTTTCTATAAGAACAGTTATGCTGCAAAACAGTTAAATCTTAACGATATATAATAGGTGTTTCGAGTGTATATATTATTGGAAAGCAGTGTGTGTGTTAGAGTGAGTGTGTCCTGCAGCTTGAGAAATCGATATTCATTTTTAAAAGAGAAATTTAAATATTTGTACCAATTTTCTATTGAATCATTCATGCAAATGTAGCAGGATAAAGATTACCTGTTGTGGCTGTTGGGTCTAGGTGAGTCCACGAATCACCATTGGAGGGCACACTATAAAATACAGAGCTCCCCTAGACTCCCCTAGACTCCCTGTTGAGTGGGTATCGCTCATGGCACATTCAGGTAACAAAGAAACTCCACTATTATCTCCAGTTTGGTGTAATTTGACTTAAGCTGCTTAAATTGTAGTGGTCTATCCTTTTACAGGTGCCTTGTTGCCCTTCCTGTGGCTTCCTTGTTTCACATAGTGGCTCGTACGGCTGATTGATGCTGGTAGGTCCTGTTCTATTTTGTTGTGCACTTCTTGCTAACATTTTTTTATGGGGTTCTGCCATAGGGAATCGCTGAAGGGGGTTAAAGACAGCTGATTCCCCGCCCTTCATCATGCTAGTCGGCTTAGTTTAATCAGAGTAGTTTTGAGCATCTGTTAGAGCATATATGTCACCTGAAGAAAATGGTCCCCAATAACAACAAACCCTCCATTGTGCCACAATCTGGCGTAGTCGGCAGGATCATTTCTGAGCACCGACCCCTCGCTACACAAAGAAGCACTATTTTGTAGCATCTTACATGATTTATTTGCCATGCGGATATCTCATGAACCTAACACAAGGTGTTCTATATGTAAGAAGGCCAGTAGAAACCTTAGAAGTGACCAGTTGAGCATTGTGGAATGGAGATTCACAGGTATTTAACTCTTTGTAAAGCCATTAACTGATCTGTCAAGTTCAGCACACATTTCTTTTTGTCTTTAGTGTTATTAGTGTTGCCAGCTGGGTATTTTTTTTTGGTAAGTAGATGAGTTCCACAAAGTTATTAAGTCTCACTAGATTACATTACTGCCAGCAACGATGTTTTCATTGGTTGACGGAGGCTGTGAAAGATCATTTTTTTTGTCCGTTGTTTTAGAAGACATCCCATCCTTGGACTTCATATACTACAATACTAAATGCGCTGCTAATGGTGTGTTGTTTTTGTTGTTCTAATTAGTGCAGTAGTCAGCAGTTTGGGATGTAGCCAATTTGATCATCCACCCCTCTGCCACTCACTGAGCAGATGAAGAGAGGTGTGCCTCTCTTCTGTGAACTCTCTTCTGTAGAAAATAGTTAAGGTTTAAAAGAGGCTGCATTTGCCACTAGGCACTTTTGGGGAAAAAAAAAAAAAGGTGACACTAATCTAGCAACAAAGTCGTTACTTTGGCAGCTTCATATTCATATTAATTTGGCTACATATTTTAACCCCAGTGAAACAAGAAGCTGTGGATGACAGCTTTTATGTGCTTGAGTTACTGTGTAGAATTTAAAAAGTGAGATATAAATGGCAGCATGCTTTAGTTGCCTTTTTTTCTATAGGTGCACATCATTGACTCATTTGGTTTGCTAACAGCATACCTTTCCACCTATATTACAAAAAACCCATTAAAATAAACCCTGATTTTATCTTAAGATTAACTAACACCTTTTATCCTTTGGGTCAATTTGAGTCCAGCAATTTAAACTTTCAGAAAATAATTTCACTTAAATTTGGTACCCAAGCTTGTGTCAGACACAGATTACCTACATTTATTAAAGCATGAGCCACAATTTAGAAAGTAGGATCTATTTGGTGCTTTAATGGCTTTTTATTATTTCTAAGTGCTATTTATTGTTATTTAAAACCTATGGAAAGAAGAAAATCCTGTGAGCTTCACACTTTTGGAAGGTAACATGTTGGCTGGTATTCACCACTAAAGGTCTCATTCTCATCACAGAAGGGGCTTAAAAATCAGGCTCCTCCTTAACATTACCCTCTGCCTGAGACACATTCTCCTTTGTCATTTTCACTGGCAAAGAGTTTCACAAATTTCACTCGCAGAAAACCTTGGGAGGTCCTTTTCAGTCGAGAAAGAGCGTAACGAAAGAGCCCAAAGAGCACCAAGAGAAACGGTTTAGAAGGCTGATGTGTACGCTTCCATATGTTCCCTCCTCCCCTATGTTGTTTGAACTATCTAGGTCCTCACAGAAACCATATTTTCCCTCCCCCACAGTAGGGAAATATCAAGGTTTTTGTCTGAATTATGTTTTCTCCTCCATCACGTCATGTGAACTCTCAGTAGTTCTCACACTATTATTAGGCTTGAGTCTTAAAGCAGAAGGAAGTTTTTTGTAGATTGTAAAATGGGATGCTAAAGTATGCTATACTATCAGTATCATCCAAAACAGATGTGTATAAAATAAAATGTTTTATGTTTTATACAGCTAAAGCCCCCTGGGGTCAAAATTGCCACCAAATAACATTGATATGTACAAAGTGTGCACAGGACATGAAAAATATGCAAATGTTATGGTTAGCCAGGTGTTGCCACTAAATTAGAAGTCATTAAATATGAAGTAAAAAAATGGCATTAATTTAGATATGTAGAAGATACAAGTGTTAAGCTTTCAACAACAACAAAAATCTGTTTAATATATGTTTGCCCCTTTGAACACCCTCAGCAGGGAACACATATAAATATGCTATAGTCTCAGTGCACAGTTTCTGCTTATTTACAGAGGTCAAGGTAGAGCATATAATAAAAATATAATAATAATAATAATTATTATTATTATTATTATTATTATACACTTTATTTATAAGCTCCTTTCACAATTCTCAAGGTCATTTTACAGAAGTTATCCAGAAATAAAAAATTAAAGAATAGATTAAGTAAAATATGTGGTTGTAAAATATGAATCAATCATTCATTTAGAGCTGTTAAACACTGAATGGAGTCAAATGGATGTCAAAGATAACAAAAAAATCTGTTAATTAAGAGTGTACCCCTCAACAGAGAGCACTTATTACGGGCCTGCCCATTGGAATGCATGGTAGTGAAGGGTCAATTCATTTCAGTGGCAGTCCCCTGTTGTTATTCACCTCGTTTTTTTTTTTTTTTCTTTTTCTTATTATTCTTCCGTCACACTTAATGTGGCACGCGCCCAGGCAACTTATATATCAAAACGTTCGACTCGTCAGTGCAAGTTGTGGTATTGCTTTTGTTAGCATTTCGTGTTACCGTGGCGATGCTATTCAACAACAACTGTAAAATTTGGACAAAAATATAGGGACATATCTGTTTAAACTGAATGGCTCAGTTTAAATTGTGGTATTACTTGCACTGGCTTAAGGTATCGGGACAAACTTATTTAAATTGAACTATATGGCCAAAGGTATTAGGACACAGACGTTTAGACTGAACAATAAGTATTGGAACACACCTGTTTTACCAAAACCAAATGGCCAAAGTATTGGAACACATCTGTTTAAACTGAACGATATGGCTAAAAGTATTAGGACAGAGCTCTTTCTGGGTGGTCGCTATGGCATGAAAGGCAGATGCTATGTTGCAGGAGGTGGTTGCTATGTACTTTCTAGGGTGTTTCTTGGCAGCAGGCCCATTTAAAATTTCTTCAGGAATTTTCTTTTTTGTAATTATTATTATTATTCATTCTATATAAAGGTGGCTTTCAAGGCACTCAATGACACTTTACAGACAAGTAAACCAGATCATAAAAATTATTAATCATCAAATTAATAATGCAAAAGAAGACAAATTAAATAGATAATAAATAAGCATTATAGTCTATAGTAGAGCACAAGTTCTACTTGTTTGCTGAGTAAATGTAAAATGTGTGGCTGTAGTCACATGTGTGGCTATAGTCACATGCGAACACACCGCAGCACAACACACAAAGTGAACTGTCCAGGCTTCTTTCTCTGCATTTAACCCATTTACCAAGTGAGGCAATGGGCTGCCACCAATGAGGGACACCAAGGAAGCCTTGTGTGGGGTCGGTACCTTGCTTAAGGGTGCCTAAATGGTTCCACTAGCAGTCCTGTGATTCAAACCCACAACTTTCTGATTGCAAGGGCAACTCCCTAACCACTAAGCCACCAGCTTTCCAAAATATGGAAGCATGTTTTTTTATGGCATTTATCAGACACATTTATCCAAAAAAAAAAAGCGTCTGGTTCTGAAGGTAGGATTCGAACCCATGACCTTTTGGTCCAGAGGCAAGTATCCTACCCACTGAGCTACCTCCACCCCATGTTTGTCCTCATCTTTGTAACTGCACCTGATACTGACACTGATCCCAGTCATCTGTATTCAATCAAACCCACCGGCAGAATGGAGATCTCAGTATGGTGTGAGACTTTTTCAAGAAGCTCACCGGACCACATGTCAGAAATAAGTGTAGAGAGGAGAAAATGAGCGTTAACAGCAGGCAGCTGTTACAGGGGGTCTAAGAGAATAAAAGACTCAGCCATGGTGCACATAATGTACTGCTCCAGAAGATTAGACCCAGGGACAATGTGATGACCCTGTGATTGCATGGTGCCCCCTGGGGAGGAGTCTGTGTACACTTGCACTGCAGAATGTATGTTTGTGACCTGTGCAGGCAAAGCATCGACCACACCTTTTTATATTATACCCTGCAAAGACTGCAAATATAACAGAGGGCTGGTTGTTAAATCTGCCCTTGAGGCAAAAAAAAAATAAAGGAAAGTGTCACTATTAGCATGGAATGAATGAAAGAGATTTTACATATTCACACTAGGCTTTATATCAAATCTTTAGCTCCATTTATTTGCCACCCTGAGAATATTCTCTGTGGTCTGTAGCTAATGGACCGTTGCCCTCTGTGAAGGTGTGTTCATCCTCTGCTTACGACAAAGTGTAATTTCCTCTAAGCGTTGCTTTGAATCTACAACATCTGTTATTTACACTAGTACGCGTGTAGCAGATGTTGTGTGCTCATCGGCAGGAAAATCAAAGCCATTGCCCTTCAGTTACTTTACATAATGGGCATACAAGAGTAGGTTCAGCCGTTTACCTAACTACCTGGGGACATGCTCATACAAATATGGGTGGCACATCAAATCTCTCATAGTGTAATGTAACATTACATTTTCTTATCTCTCTGTTTGATATGAGGAAAGATGAGATATCAGTGAAGTTTGGTGAGATTGGAATACAATCCAATATATAATGTGTTAAGAAAAGAGTCATGGTGCCTTTTGATTTGTTGATTTTGAGATGCTTTAAAGGCTGCCTTTCTTGCAGAGTGACACATTTGTGTCTACTTTCATTCTTCTTCAAACCAGACATTCAAACAGAGCGTATTGCTCCTGTATCCAGACTCAAGATCGAATTTGACGCATAGAAACTGAACCTGCATAAAGACATGGCTCATATCAAGTGTTTTTTCATTCAGCGCTCAGATTCTATAAATATTAACATGAGCAAGAAACTGTAATTACTTCGGCCCTTTGCGGACAGTGACATTTCTCTTACATGTGTAACACAGTTTGATTCCCAGAAAAACCTGCATGTCCTCAGTGAGAGGAGGAACTGTGAGAGGGGACCAAGGACAAACATGAGTTCTGAATTCAACGCTAATCCAAAGCATTTGATACCTTTTATACCGTTGAAGCTGAAAATACAGCAACTAAAGAGCAAGTTTTAGAGATCCCTAAATAGTGGTTCTCCATTTTTCTGCATAAAGCGTCATACTTGGCCATTTATTTACTGAGAAATATGATCTGATCTTACATATCAGCGTGATAAATGTATGGGAATTAGCAGTTCATTTGAAGTTCATTTAAAATTCAAGTCAGGTATTTTGCAGGTATTTTTTTCCCTCCTTTCCTAAAACATGACTTGAAACATTTCAAAAGGATGGCAAGACGCCACCAGAATTCATCATGACAGCTTATGTAATCTGATTAATTTATTCTGTAAAAAAAAGTGTGTTTGCTGCCAAGAGGAAGTGAGTGCTGGGGGGAAAAAAATCTCTCTCCACTGTTCCTCCCTCCCCTGGGCTGCAAGAGGCCATTTGTATGACACAGGTGATAAGAAATGAGGTGATGATAATCGGGGCATGTTCGGTGCATTGAGGAAACAGATCCTACATCTCTTTCTCATTTGTGAATAGCACTCGGATTTATGCTCATTTTAGTTTTAAACATCAAGCATTAATGTATAAATAAATAAAACCAAAAAAAAAGAAAGTATCTGCCCATAGATAGGACCCTCTCCTGGTGAATGTAACACTGTTGAGATCTTTATGACCTTGCAAAGTGTGTATTGGCCTCTGTATGCTTCCCATATTACACAACAATCTGAGGCCTGGAGCACAAAAATGGGAGCTTCATGTGTACGAGGGCGTGATGAGTGAAGTTTTGGCATTTCAGTTAGTTTTTAAGTCATTCCAATAAGAGCATGTTTTATCTCATTGCAGTCTGACATTTTGCTGATTCCATCAGGGTTAGAGGCAAACACCATGCACATGTGCAGCTCTTGGTGGGGTGTAATATAATTCGAGACAGTCTGTCTCTGCTGTGTTTGTTAGATTTGAAGTTCTGAGGCCTGTTTGTCCCTACAGTAAAGGTAAGCCCTCTGCAACATTTTAGAAAATTGATTTTTTTTGTTTCTGTACCCTTTTTCAGGAGAAAAGCTGCCTTGATGTTGAAAATTTTCTCTTTTTCTTTTTACCAGCACTAATCATTTCTGTTAGGGTTTATTCAGACATATACGAATGTTGTAGGTCTAGGATATTGTCACGTTAATGTATGTCATATAAACTACATGCTATTTAAAAAATGAAACCTCGCACTCTATAAGATGTATACTATTATGGCATGTCACATACCAACATAAAGTTTCTTGAACTGTCAAAGGGATGACATCCCATTGTTTCAAACATTGTTCCCTCAACTGGTGTTCTGATGATGCTTTGTTTAATATGTTGGTCTATAATCGTCTATGCATGGTCAATTGGGATGAGGTCTGGTGATGGTAAAGTCCAAAAATGTGACTTACAATATTGTTATACTCATTATAAATCCATTCACTTACTCTTCTGTGTAGCTGTGGGAGAACTGGTCTTGTTGACATAGTTTGATCATGTTCTGCATTGACATTCACAGTCACCTGAGGAACTGTTGCTGTTCTGTTTTCTTTATATTTTATATTTCTTTATATTTTGTGACAACCATTACTGTCACTGACTATGTGCTTTCAGCCACAATTTGCTGGTGCATTATTTAGCCCTATTTCAAAATCACTTACATTCATTCTCCTTGCCCTATTGATTGAAAATCAAGGTCAACTGGTCCTGTTCAGTATTTAAATACATGCTGCAGTACATGATAGAATGTTAACTGCTTCATTGTATCATGCTGTACACCTGTCTGAAAGAGTTTCCTCTTATACCTTTCAGTATATTATACATACATGTATATCTATGTTAGTGTGTGTATATATATATTAGTGTGTGGTTCTCTTTTTAAAAAAAAAAGCCTTTTCAGCTCATATCAACATCTGGCCATGGGACTCTGGTCTCATTTACTGTCTCTAAAGATATAATGGAGCCATAGGGACTAGCCTGCATCAATACTGCCCACAAACATCATAGACATAACCTCCACCTGTGAATCCATGGCAGACTTTTTCTCTGAATTATTAATGGCTAGATATTTCAGTGCAGAGTATTGAACTTTTCATCAGTATGTTGGTAACTATATGGTACTCTCAGTTCACCCCACAACGCACTTCTTTGGCAGAAATGAAGATTCTTGTTTCGCATCACCTGGAGAAATTCCTCAGAAATAGACCCACATTTTGAATTTCATGTCTGTAAGATGGTGAATCTCAAAGGTAATTGTGTAGGTAACACACACTCTGTCTCATTCACCTGCGTTCAATAAGGCTACAGTTTTATTGACTGCATGGCATAAAACATTTCTGCTTGTTCATATGGGTCATGTTTAACACTAAATGTGCATGCATATTTCATGAAAGATGCAGCAGTGGTGGAGCCTTGGTATTGAAGGTGTGCTATTCTTATCTGGGTTCTCATCCAGCAAAAGATTTTGAGTGCAGCAATATGACCTTAATACATCAGTAAGGATGACACCAGCTGACTCAGACTGACTATATTATGTCAGAATCAGCACTTCAGATGTGAAGGAAGAGATGGAATACATAGATCAGGAGCAAATAGCAACCTTATGGAGATTACAGGAGGCTACTAGGTGCCACCTGCTCAGGCTTCATGAAAGAACACTGGCAAAAGCGCTTACATGGCTAAAAGAGAATGATGACCTATACGGCTAAACATGTGTACCCCTCCTCCTAATTGTGTCCTCCAGATATGGTTTGAGAAGTTTAGTTTGGAGGAACTGAAGTGGCCTACGTAAAGCTCAGACTTGAACCTTACTGAAGGCTATTGTCTGACCTCAAAATCTTGTGGAAAACTTTTTTGGAGTAGAGTGGAGAATGGGATATCCATGTGCAATGGTCAGATGTCCATGTGCTTTTGGTCATATTATGTGCATAGGTGTACTTTATAGACTATAATAATGGCATTTAAGGAATGGGTTGAGTAAACTTACTTCACGTTGTCTTATATACTGGTTTGGCTGTCGTTAGCATAGCCATGATGTCATGTTTATGGATGACAATACCCTTTGGTGGGATACCGTATATAGTTATATTAGTAGAGATCCTGAAATAGAATATTTTATGTATAAAATGTAGATGCTTTAACAGGTGAGATCTAAACCAAGAGAGGGTCATTCCTGTCCTCTGTTTGAGAGTTTCTTGTCTACAATGTCCAATCCTTATGTTTTTTTTAAGTGTTGTGGGGGCAGAGTGAAGGGGCTTTGTTGGGATATCCTGAAGAGCTCGCAAGCCTACATTACCTTCTGGCTTGCCCTCTGTAGCTAAGCTGATATAGTTAAGCATTCTGGAGTTCCTGCTTGCAAAACAGAACTGTCCGTTGTGCTTTTTCATGGTGAATTGAACAACTGCCCCCTGCTGCCTGACGCAGAAGCAACCAGGACCACTGGTGTTTTGCTGTTCTTTCTGGTTTTTTTTTTTTAACCAAAATGCCTCAACCCTTAAAACACAAGTGTAAACTTGCTGAAAGTGCAACAAATGGTAAATCATCATCATACGACCAAAAAACTTCTCATATGGAAGTTCCTCCAGTTTGTGTTGATGCTGGAGGTGTCGGACATCATGTGTCACATAGTGGTAATTCTTATCACATGTTTTTTTTAAATTACAACAACTTCTATCAGTGTTTGAAAACTGGCATCACATGCAAATGAACATAATCATCTTAGATACAAACAACAACAACAAAAAAACACAAGATCTTTGAACTCGGGAGAACTGTCAGGATAGTCTCCCCCCACATGTGAGTGGAGAAAACCCACAGAAGAAGGGGGTCCGGAGAGTGGCCAAGCAAAAGAGCAGTAGCATGTAGGAGATCAAACACCAGTTTTAGACTGACTTACACGATTTATGTTTGTTGAAATCAGATTTGCACTAATACACTCCGAGGTCTATGGGTTAAGTGTTTGTGTCGTTCAGTTTTGTTATGTTAGACAGTTCACCTGGACGTTCACCTGTTGTAATGTAAAGCCTCACTTGGATAGAGACTATAGTAAACAGTTCATGACTTCTTTCACTACTTCTCCATTCCTGTTATGGTCTCTGTATGAACTGCTCATCCTTGCAAGGCGTTGGAAACTGTGCACACGTTTTGCCCTGTGCTGAGCTCCTCACCTATTCATGTTCTCAAGGCTAACACTCAGTTTATCTAATTTAATTTCTAGTCTACCAGGCTCTCTTTCAGTACTTCTAACACGATTCATTACTTTTTAGTGGGTTGTTATACTTGGGTTGTTTCTGTGACAAAGATTTGATTTTATATTTCATACGGTCTTCTCTCAAACTATACTTCTTTCATATATTTATACATAGTGTTTGCTGTCTCAGCTGAGCTGGCTAGTCATCTTTGCTCAGCACTTTTAGGTTTAGTGCTTTCAGAATAAAACAACTCGGTTTAGACATAATCCTAGGGCAATGGGTACTGACCCAGCAGCACTGTCTTATTTTGACTTGTTTTGTGTTTTATTTTCACTTCAGACTTTATATTATGTTGTATGGTGTTTTTGTGTCTGTGCAGACATAGCATAAACAGTTTCCTCCAGGATCAATAGTTTTCTAATTCTGATTTTTATCTGGGTCTTTCAAATGATTTTTTTTACTGCCCCATTACTTTCTATGTTGCCAGATCGTGAACTTATATCACATCATGTTCTGTCTGTATACAGTTGTCATGTTCAGCTCTTCAACAAAGGGTTTTAATGGGAATGCAAAATAGAGAGTGAGCTCAGTGAGTCCACAAACAAACAGTCCTCTAACAGAATCACTGAGAGCCTTCCACTCTCAGCCAGGCAAGGCATAAGGGTCACGCTCAGCCGGACTGCGAAGACGTTGTAGCTGCTGAGTCGGACCAGATGCATTTAGATGCTCTTACTGGAGCTCAGTCGACAAAAGCTCCAAGTTGCACAGCAGCCACAAAGGGGATCACCAGGCAGCGGACAGGGCAGCTCGGCTAGTCATGTCTGTGGGAACAGAGGACAGACAGAGAGAAAGGGAGACAATCCCCGTCCACCATGTGAGAACCGGGAAGCACTCAGCCTCGCCCTGAGCTCTACCCTTTCGCTCCGTGGTCCCAGATGTGACAACAGTAGCAAATAAGAATTGTATTTTCAGAAGAGAATTGTACTTTTCTAGCCCTGAGTGTCCCAAATATTAGTTGGTGATGTGTTTACTGCATATGAAGCCCTCCTCTGAGCAACAAGATGGCACTATTTGTCTAAAAGTATGCAGACACCTACAGTTTTCTTTCTCTGAAAGAGAGTGTGTTAAAAAGCATATTTAAACTGGTCTCCCTTTTGTTTGAAGGCCCCACAGACACCATTCCAAAGGTACTGGAAGATCCAGTTCCACTGCTCCACAGTCATACGCTGATTCATCTAACTGAGTTTTGGGATTCCTGTGCGATACATTCTGTTTCTAATGCTTTTCTATGGAGAATGCAAGACTTTATGTGCCCATTTAAACCTCTTAACAAGCACATTCTGGCTAACTTTACCCAGAGGGAGGTCTTTTTCACAGTTCTGGAGTAAGGTTGTGGGGCACTATTAGTTCCACATCATCTGCAGAATGGTTTCTGTGGTCAATTTTATGAGTATTTCTTCTAAAATTACTTTTGTAATGATATAAACACTAAGTAACTGTGAGCTCAGACATGCCTGTTTACATTTTCATGAGTTACTGCATTTTAATTATATGACCACAGAAATGTTAAACAAATATTAGAAATGGCAAGATGGTTAGATTATCCTAAATTAATTATACCCACTCTGATAGCATTAACAGACTCAGAGTTAGGTTTGAGTTGACGTTGTGTCCGTTTGCATTAAGCTAGAGTAGTTAAACTTTGGCTAGCCCGCTGTGATCTATGTATCTGGCAAGGCATTAAATAGAAATTGCACATTTTAGGGAAACTTGTTTTAAACCAGAAGTGTCAAGCTAAGCAGGCAAAGTGAAAACTTGACTCAAGAGTGTATTTTTCAAATGTTCTAAAATTACACTCACAGGTTTTACTGACATCAGTCATTGGCCTGTATCATAATCGCCGCCATACTATGACTGTGTTTTAAGGATGCACTTTATATTTTAAAGAAGAAAAAACATTGATGTATTGAAGATTGATGTAATTAAAGCTGATCGTTCAGATCTGAGTGTTTTTATACTGTGTTTGATTGCCACCCAACTGTCTAGGGCTCACCCACAGTAAGCCCAACTAACTGTGAGCAGCTGGTGGCCTAGTGGTTAGGGCATTCGCCCTGTGATCAGAAAGTCCGGGTTCGATTACCAAGACCGCTAGGCACCGCTGAGGCACCCTGAGCAAGCTACCGTCCCCACACACTGCTCCCCGGGTGCCGTGTTCCTGACTGCCCCCTGCTTCACTTGGTGAATGGGTTAAATGCAGAAGAAGTATTTTGTGCTGTTCACACTGTGTGCTGTGGTGTGTTCATGTATGACCAGATTGTCACTTCACTAATGTGCAAAAGGGTTAGCTTTACTGTAATGACTATAAGTAGCTCAATCCACTAATTAATTGGGGCGTCTGGATACTTTTGGACAAATTGTTTTTCACACTAGTCTTTCTACACTTAAATCTACTATCCAGCTAAATTACTGTCCCAACAGCCTGTAATTATTTGAGATATTTCTTGATATTAAGCCTGAGGCCAATTACTGAAACCAGAGTTATTATTGTAGCATCATCGAAGAGACGAAGGGATTTCCCGTCTGTCTCTTTAGCATCAAAAGAAAGATAACGAGATAAAAAGAATTAATCCAAAGCAGTCTCAGTGTATAAGTGTGTGCAGTGAATAAGCAGCTGACCATGGAGGTTATTGTTGCTAATGACAGTGTTGCAATAAATTGACAGGGAAGTTTAGTGATCCTTGGGAAAAATAATGTAATCAATCTTTCTTCTGTCTAAGACTGTAATAATTACTGCATCTAACTCCTATTAGACAGCTAACTAGTCATCTCAGTTTCCAGTGTGATGGGAATGCAGTCAAACATAACATACAGCACAGTCCTTACAGTATCTAATATCATAATAATAAGAAAATATTTATGTTTTGTCATCTACCATGCTTGATTCAATGCCTGCCAATTAACAAGCTCCTCATTTTTTACCACAGGGGGTCTCTGAAACGAAAATTTGTAAATCCCAATTTAGATATACAGGTGCTGGTCATATAATTAGTATATCTTCAAAAAGTTGATTTATTTCACTAATTCCATTCAAGAAGTGAAACTTGTATAATGTATACATTCATTCCAC
>JBBPDC010000109.1:33198696-33212686 GCA_037974485.1 Hemigrammopetersius urotaenia
TGTTTGACATGTCAGTCAAACGGCCTTATGGGCGGGCCTTGGCCAAAGAAAGTGGCTATGAATTCCAGACCTTCAGCTGGCTACTGTAGCTTTAAATACCATGTAAGACCCCAACCTGGATCTTATGGACCATGATGTATCTTTGAGGGTTGATTTATATTGTTTTTACCTTGTAGGACTAACATTTACCAGGACAGTAGCTTTATTCCTGACAGTACAGAATGGGCATGATGGGAGATCTGTGGTGCTACTCACTGAGCAGTATGATGATGCAGAGTAAGATAGCCACCAGTGCTCCAGTACTCAGGCCAGCGGAGAGCAGCAGGGCTTCAGTACTGCAAGTCTGCACGTTCCTGCTCCTGTCGCACGCACACACTCGCACGGTTAGAGTGCTGGTGCTGCTCTGGATGGGGTAGTCGTTGTCTGAGATCACTACAGGCAGCAGGTAGGAGCTCATCTCGTGCCGGCTGAAGCCTGACCTGCGTGTCAATATCCGTGCTGTGTTATCTGGAGAGTAAACAAAATTGCCAGCATTAATGGGCATGTCTCTGCTATCAGCACTAGGTAACAACTGCCTTCTTCATTCCAAAGGGATTCATTAGTGATTGTATGGTACTTTAATATGAGACTACCCTCATAAATATTTAAAAAATATATTTATAAGCAGGTTGTCAGTTGAATTATAAATGAATTATAAATCATCAATAGTTAAAAACAAGCCATAACCGTTATTTGGCAAGATCTCAGTTCTTGCTAGTTGGGTTTATCTTGTCTCTTTCTCAGGCAGAGAGACTTAATCAGGACTTTGTTAAGACGCTTTTATCATTAAAACACCAGATCTTCCCAAATAGTGAGCCTGCATCAATGTATGACAACTGTCATAGCTTGTTAATAACTGCTTATTATCCTATCATCCCATCATTCAGGTCTAACCATTGGTTATTTACTGAGGATTTAGTAATGAGAAATTGTATTGTGGGTCCTTGCTGATTCACAGTAGTTTTGGTTTGAGTTTATGTTATGTTTACCTTCATTATCATAGATAGTGAAGTTTGGGTTTACTGTGCTCAGACTGAAGACAAACTTGTGTGCAGCAACAGGCTCATCTGTATCCACCGCACTTATGGTCTGGATGAGCTAAAACAGAGCAAGCATATGTTATCATTTCATATCAGTTTATCGCGCATGTACCCTCATGATGTCACTTATTTGGCTTTAAAAGACACGAAGCATTCCATACCTCTCCAGCTCTGGCATTTTCACAGACAAAGGTCTCATAATACATGGCAAATTCAGGAGCATTGTCGTTCACATCCTGAACTTTGATGAACACAGGGACCCTAGTTTGCAGAGAAGTACCTGAAAGTGACACATACATTTGTTTAAGCAACTGCTGACATACAGGAATGTGTTACATGGAGTGCTTTCCAATTTCAAAGGAATTACATTTGATAAATAGCCATATGTGTGACTTCAAATGTAATCATTATGGAGTTAAAGTGCATGAAGTCAGCTTTAATCCCATAATATATAATGGGTAAGTAATGACAAAAAATTTATTACTAAAGTGTGAATATTCTGTAATAAAATAATGTTCTGTAACCCAAACACATCAGTGTGTCGAGTTCTCACTTACACATACAGAACTTTCTGTGTCAGTGCAGTTTAAGTGCTCTCATAATGTAGATAATCGCACGCCTCCAGTGTTTTTGGAAAAACAGCATTCACATTTTCGCACTTTTGCATAAGAAGAAATGTGGTGTTGCAGCTATCAAGATGAGAGGAACATCTCATGTTAATACATTTTAATACACATGCTGCACTATAGTAGTTCGCCTATAGCAGTGAATACATCACCAGTACACTATTGGTGTAGGTGTTGTTAATATTCAACTACATAATTAAGTAGGACACAGTTTTCCTTTGGACTATAAGTTCCTTTATCTAGCCACACTTTTCTCACACTTTTAGCCACATGCCAAGACTCTGGTCATTCTACTGGAAGGTTCTTTTGAGAATCCAAAAGCAGTTCATATGTAAGATTGCACAAAAAAAAAAAAATGCGCCTTTATATTTAAAAGTGTATCTGAAACTACATACTTAAAAATGAAGGTTCTTATATAATTCTTGGCTTGGATGCATGATATTTGAGCATAACAGCTCAAAATTGGTACAGCGGTCTACAGTGATCTTCTATAGCCTACAAAGCTGTTTTTAATTCACACCAGTGCAAATCAGACAGTTGATTTTGACACATTTCATATTTTGACTGATTTATTCTGATACTCTGAAAATCTGCCTTAAGCTCCTGCCTTAATGACACAGATGCTCCTTTTGTCTTCATGTTGCAGACTTTAATGGAGTAATGATGCAAATACACACTTCTGACCAAAACACAAATATTTATCTATTTATGGTTTCCCAAATTACAGAAATATTTTCTAGATGAATATATGGTTCATTCAGTGTAGATACCAGCTATTAAAGCTGAGTTTCAGTTAAGTTTCTTTCTTTGCTGGCATACAGAACCCAGCTATAAAAATGGTCACTGGCCAATTACCAATGGACTGCATTGTTTGTTTCTTTTCTCAGTTCTGCTTTATTGCCAACAGATATCTTTTTTAGACAAAACCTCAATAATTAAGCACAGCATATAATACGCTTGGTGTTGATCTTTAAACATTTTATGGTTTGATGGATTTCTTTGAAGGTCTGAATATGCTGTTATAAAGTTATAATTTAACATTCATGGGTTGAATAAAAACAGCTATTATTAGAGGCTTTCAAGTTTTTGACTGCTTATATATATCGTTGTTTTTTTTTCTTGTTGTAGGCAGGTTGTTCATCCCCAACACAAAATTGAAGTAGAATGCTGAACCCAGGGGAAATATTTCTCTACACTGGTGAATGTGCACTTTATTGAAAACAAGACAAAGCGAAACAGTGCCTGCGCTCTCCAATAAATACTGCTTTAGCTGACAGTTGAATTTCGCTTGAGCTGCCTTTTGTTCACATTTTAATAATTGGCTAGAATTTTCTTCCCCATCCAAAGCAAACATGAAAGCGTGCTACTGTTAATTGCATAACATTCATTTTCTACCATCAGGGATGAGGGTGGGAGGGGGGGACACCAAAAAAAAAAAGAAGAAAAGAAAACAAAGTCCGCTCACTGATTTCTGTGGCTAGGACCGAAATGTTGTGCCATTTGGACGTCTCTCGATCCAGAGCTTGCAGTGTGCTGATGGTGCCATTGTTGGAGTTGATATTAAACAGCCTCTCCAAGTCCGTGTGCCGATCGATGGTGTATCTGCACAGAAGAATGGCTTTAATGAATGTGAGCCAGAAGAAGAGTGATTACAGTCAGGCTAAAGGAGAAGGCACCCAGTTTTAGGTTAGGTTTTAGTGCATATCACTGTCGCAGGCAGGGTTCATCCAACAGTCATCATTAATGATCCGGAACAGCGCCTTCATTTGGGACGCAGCCAAATAAACACTTAGACTCTAGTTTAATATTCATAATTTTTGGGGTGTATATGGTCTGATTTGCTGATTGGGATCTGATGTGGTGATGGTCGAACTTAATAATGGTCAAAACTGATATTTCAGAAGCTAAAATCACAGGTTCTTCAGCGCCTGCTTTTACATGTATGTATTTACTTGCTTGCATGCAGTGGTTGGTAAATCTGAGTCTTTTCACCCTGGACTCATTGTGTTTTAACAATCAATTATGGACAGCTGCATAGCTGCATATAAGGTGGCATTTTGATATGTCTCATTTGAAAGAGCTCAAGTGCTGATCGCTCTGACTATCCTATTCCTTTTGATGCCAGGAAGGAAGCAAAGGAAATCCTTCATATTAGACCCATTTATCAATGTCAACTTATATATTCTGCTGACATTTAAATATGCAATAGAGTATGACATGCATTGCAGAACCAGAGCGACAGCCCTCCACATTTCAGATAATCGCTCATTGTGCGTGCGTGCATGCGTCTGTGTGCGCGCGTGTGTGTGGTTAGGAGGCAACAGAAAACAATGCAAGCTCTTTGACGTCAAGTTTGTGACTTATAGAAGTTGGAAGGAATTCAAAGGAGTGGGGGATGGTGGGATAAACACTGTCTGCATTCATCCTGCTCAGCTTTCCACAGGGAAATCACCAGCAGAGACCCCATGAATAATTTGCTTTTCCTCCCCCTTAACAAACAAATACAAGAGCACAAGCGCATGCACAGAAACATATGCACACGCGTTCACTTGGGGACATGTTGATAGATTTGATTTAACTGAGCCAAAGGTATCATATCAAAGACGGAAATGCTGCAAGCGGAATGGAAATGGGGGATCCATTTGGATGGTGGGTTGCATGGCAAGAGGTTTACCGGGTCACTACATGTATGTCTGCATGTACTGTATCAAGTGTAGACCTATGGTATTTTATTACACCTTTTAGTTTGTGATCAATAACAATACATCATCTGTAGTGGGGGATTGTGTTTCTCAGCAGCGCCTGGCTCTTCTTTAGACCAGTGGTTTGGTTTACCTGCTATACCAGATCTGCATTCAGCAAGAAAGGGAGGTAATAAACCATCTTTGAAATAAAAAAGGAGCATGTTTACTGAGCACCCTATTGCAGTTTACATTATGGCTAGGTAATATGGTTCTAGGAAATAGCCTTTGGTAAATTAAAACTGTTCTAATAGAACCTTTACATTATCCATTGACAAAAAATGTGTCTTGAAAGATCTTCTGGAACATTCAATCCAACAGCAGTTCCAAAGCGCCAAGCCACTTCTATACACCTTTATTATTTTTAGAGTGTTTCTGACACAACATTCTGTAAATGGAAGGTTCTTAAATGGTTCTTGGATGTGTGGTATTTGAGGACAACAGCCCTCAATTGGTATAACAGACACTGTACACTATGGAATCTCTTTTAAAAGGCCATTCACACTCAATCATCTTGTTTGCCTTCAAAGGATTTTCTTTCTGAAAAGATCTTTAGGCAATCAAGGCAGTTATTATATAATATTTCTCCTGTCTTTTTTTTTTTCGGTGCCTTTCTTTTCTAGTGTGCTTGATGCTACACTCTTAAGAATGAAGAATCCTGAGGTTCTTCACTTAAATGTGCAGATCTAGGAAGTTATTTGTGCCCACACATCTTATAACGTGATACTAGAGCTAATACAAACTAGAACTGTCCATTTTGAAACTCTCTAGAAAGCCATAAGTGCTTTTTCTATAACTAAGAGTCTTTTTTATTTCAATTTCACACCATTGGATGTTCACTAGCAATCTTTTGAAACTGTGTTGAAAAAAATGTTTTTTTATTGGTAAATGTTAAATAAGAATCTATACAAAAATGATACCCATCAAATGTTTTTGGACACCACAGGTTCTCACCACTTATCCATTTATTTCTTAACCTGAAGATTTTAATTCATGCTATACACTGGAAAGTTGTTGAGTGAACAACCATAAATGAAAATGAAAGACGTTTCCTTTCTACGATGAAAGAATCTTTAACAGTGCAGGGCTGACATTCCATTGGATGGCACTTAATAGTTTGTTAAATATCTAACACTTGTATGATGATCCACATTATAATTATAATACTTATATTAAGTGGCTTTTTCTAGGTCAGGAGTAATGAATGAAAAATAGGACATTTTCTGGCTACTCAGATGGTGGACATACTGCATTAGCAAAGACCATTGAGTGTATTCTTCCTACATATTGAGTGTGTAACATGAGAATGTAGAAAATATGACTGGTAGTGTATGTCAAGATCGGATATCTTCCTTCAGTGTAAACAGTTTAAGTAGTTATTGAGCTGCATTCATTTCTGGCTGAAATACTTCGAAGCCTACTGTATCATCTCCTGCAGATGGCATCCTCACACACCCAAACGGGTACAAAAAGTAGTTGTGGAAGAAACTGAAATCTGTCATGAAACCACTGTTTTATATGGAGAAGGAATGACTGTGATTTTGATTTCGAAGTTGACTAGATTTCTCTTGGTACACACACTCACTTGACTAGGTGATTAACGGCATCAGGGTCGCGGGCAGTCAGAGAGCCGACAGAGCTCCCGGGAGGCGCGTTCTCGTCCACTTCAAAGATGTAATAACTCCGGCCAAATACAGGCGGCTCGTCCACATCTGTGACTGCAATCCTGACTGTGGCCGTGTCACTGAATGGACCCAAGTGACTGAACTGTGGGTCCACGTGTGTGTTCGTCACCTGCACACGCAGCGCGTATGTCCTCTTGCTTTCATAATCTAATGGCTGGAGACAAGAAAGAGTTAAAAAAAAAAAAAGAAATAATGAGATCTTTGAATAGGTCCCATTTCCCCTTGGATTAAAAGGAGGCCTTACTTCTTTAGGTCTTTTCAGCTTTGGCCACAATAGTGCATTTGACTGTGGATTAATGATATTCCTTAGCTTCTGTTGGGCTTGAACTTTTCTCATTCTAAAGCTGAGCCACTGTGTGATACTCTTGTTGAACGGTGCTTATCACTGCCTCCTTTCTTCTATGTTAAGTATCTTTTTTTTTTTTTTTTTTTGTTCATGCACAAATTACTTGTCTTAATGCATCCTTTTAATTATTCACAGCTTAGAGATTGAAGTCTCCCCTCTTTTTTTTTCTAATTTGTACTTCAGTATCTATCTCTGATTCTTATTTTAACAAAAAACCAAAAAAAGAAGAAAGATTTGAATAATTGCTATAGCTTCTTCAAAGCCCGAACCTACAGGAAGAGAGAGATGGGGGGGAGCCATAGGCAGATTTCGCCAAGCAAAAAGATCCCTATACTATACAAAAGGGAATAAGGGAGACCCTGGCGATGAATAGAATTACGCACCTTTGAAGAGCTAATAGGACAAGAGGGCTTCAATTTAAGGGATTACTTTCGCAGAACCTTTGGCTCAAGAGATGCATATGTGACTATACGTGTGTTGGGTAGAGGGTTGTTTATCAGAAGAGGGTTCATGGGTAGCTATTTACAGCATGTTTGAAACATGAGCCGTTCACCTTCTTGACTGTGATCACCCCCTCCTGACTGGTGGCGTCAGTGACGATGTTAAACATATCCTGCCCGTCTCCATCCAAAATGCTGTACCACATTTCTGCGTTCACGCCTGCGTCAGCATCGTTGGCCTTGATCCGCCCAACAGAAGACCCCACTTCAGCCGACTCGGGTGTGGAGAGGTGGTAGGCACCTCCAGGAGGAAGAAGGGAGAGAATGGAGTGAATAAATTGAGCAAACAGCGAGGTCTCTGAGTGCACTCTTTCTTGTCTACGCCAGTGCTTCAGAGTGTATTTGTCTATTTGTTTACTCACATCTCAGGGGAGAGGCAAAGCTGCCGCTCTGTGGTTATTGTTTAATAGAATCTTAGGTCCAATGAACCACTGGAGTTTCTCATGTTGTTTTCTCTTTTTTTCCCCCCATTTCCCAAGCCTTGTGTGTTTCTGATGTTGCTTCATGTATTGGATTTGAGAGTGAAGTGAAAAGAGGGATTATCAAACTGAAAGAAGCTCCTACTGTGCTCTTTCTCCTGCTTGCTCTCTCACTTGCTCGCTCTCTTGCTCTCTCTCTCCCTCTCTCTCTCTCTCTCTCTCTCTCTCTCTCTTGCTCTCTCTCTCTCTCTCTCTCTCTCTCTCTCTCCCCCTTACACACACACACACACATGCACATTCTTTCATTCTGTTGTAAGTATCCTCCTTTGTTCATAATGTGTCTTCTGGGTCAGCATGGAACTATTCTGAGCATTTTTTTTTTACTACAGTTGGAACATGGGCACTGTCATAGCCAAGAAGCATTTACATTAAAGTCAATAGTAAAAGAAAACCCACAAGCGATACAAAGATCACCTCATAGATAATTGGTGACACAACTCAGCGCAGCCTCGTGCAGTTTCATTCAGATGGAAATGTGTTTTGATTTTCTTTCACTATTCCTTCACACGTCCAGCATGAAAATGGCAGAACTCACTGTGAGGGAAGCGTGGAGGGCTGTTATTGACATCCAGCAGTGTGATATTGACTGTGGCAGTCCCAGAGAGACCCCCCATCTGTCCTGCCATGTCCTTAGCCTGGATCACCACCTGGTAGTGCTCCCTGTTCTCTCGAATCATATTGGGCAGAGCCGTCCGTATCACACCTGATAGAAAACAAACATGCATAAGTGTTGCCATTAGTACAGCAGTTTTCACGTAATAACATTTAGATCTTTACCCTTATCACCCATATCTTTTAATTATGGGCTCATTCATAAGGTGTGAGTATTGTATGACAACAGATGTATAAAGTATAAAGATTGTATAAAGATTGATTTCAATAGGCATCAACTTTAGCGATTGACCAAAACAATCTTTATTACATGAAAGGCTTACTGGGATAAGCCTTTCTAAATGTTCATGCAGGTTTATGTTAATGGTTATAAAACTGAATGTTCATTTTTCCAAGCCTGCCAGTGGACAATATGGAGAATCCTTATACAGTTTAAAGAACCTTACATAGTGTAAAGGTTTTATACCTACAACTAAGATGGGATTATCCTGGAGAGTCAGATTCCAGCACGGTTTTCTAAATTTTAGACCAAACATTTCTTATCCCAGACTCCAAGGGTCCAATAAACATTTATAAACCTTCATTTTTGAGAATACAGGCTGACTACAGTGCATCAATTTGAACACGCCATCATGATTTCACATTGATTTAAACGAAAAGCTTACTGGTTCAGACAGAAACCTTATTAAATAAAGCAGATCATCAGTCAAAGGGTTTAGTTTCATTAGAACCAAATTGAAATTGGACGGGACTGGACAGTCAAGCTTGTTGTGCTGAATTTTGCCTGTTTGATTTAATATGACCTTTATACTCCCAAGTGACTCACTGTATCTTCATAGCATCTCCATGTCTAGGTAGAGTAGTGATACAGAGCTGCAGTGCAGGACTGAATGCAATACAGTGTAAATGCATTAAATGGTTTCAGGGTTCAGCAATGAAAACATGGACAGGCCACCTTGACCTTGTACTTTCAAAATGCCACTCTCTGCATTTCAAGCATCCAAATGGAATAGAGGTTGGAAATCATGCAGCGTGTGCTAGACAGGCTGGACTTCTGAAGCCGCTGAGCTGGCCGGAGCACACAGCTTTCAATAAAGTGCCCAAAAAGACTCCAAATTGTTCACTTAGGCAGAAAAAGCTCTTAGTACACCGACATCACAGCACAAGCTCAAAGGATGAAGTGAAAATGCTGTGCAAAGAAGATTCCGCACATGTGCACCAAGTAACAAAAGGGATGCAAACACAATAATATAGGACAAATATTGCAGTGTCAAATTTGATGCTGATTAATTAGATACAAAACAACAAATTTATGTGCACATACGCAATAAATTACTTCCCTTTTATGCTTGCATGCACATACCTGTTTCAGGTTCCACAGAGAAGTAGGGCTGTCCCTGTAGTATGCTGTACACAAGCTTAGCACTGTTTCCATAAGATTCATCATCAGCGTCTGTAGCTGTTACTCGCATCACAAATGCACCTGAGAAAACCAGAGTGGGAAAGAAAGACAACACAGGTGTCAACATTTGTACTGTGCACTGCAAAATCCTTTCATAGCTCTGAAAAAACTACCTGAAAGAAATAAATACGTATTTGAATGTAGAAAGGGCTAATTCCATGATAAACTGTTCACATAATCTAAAGGACAGCTGGCGTTTCCCAGTGATGGGAAAACAAATGAGGTGGCACTCCAGCATTTCACTATGACTGTTATAATAAAAATAATAATAATGAAAGACCAAAACCCACCAGAGCCTCCACCATGTTGGCGAAAACACATCCCAGTGGTGTTAATCCAGCATATGTGCACACTCTGAGTTGTAATTAAAACATGTAAATGTGTGTGAACCCCCCAGTGTGAACAGTGATGAAGGCGAGCCGTTGCTAGATCACTGGCTCTTTTATCCTTGTTCAGCTTATCTCGTGCTGTTTCTTATCTAAGTCATAATCTCATAATTACTCAGACGCTGCTTTGAGATGGACATTTCTTTGATAGTCACTTTTTTCCCCTCTGTCTGCCGCTTACTGGGTCACGGGGACCGTCTTCATGCACTGCTGCAACTCTGTGCTGCGAGAGATCATCTAACTCGAGTAACATGGTCTGATCTGCTCAAAGAAACATTATAATTAGCCTAATTACCCCAAAAGTAGGCTATTTCAGATGACTGTAGCATGACATTTTTAGACTTTCATTTTCCATTCAACAATTGCTTTAGACGACGGCCGTATCTAGACATTACAATTAGAGAGAAAATTCTGGCGTTATTAATAGAAACGCAGAAATGTCACAAAAAGGAGGATTAAAAACGGAGTGACATCTTGAGGAGACAGAGGCCTGGATGTGAACACCAGACCCCCACCCCCATTATGATTTAGCCACACAAATGGAATTCGCCGCAGTCACACCCTGCTAGTTTCGGCTCAAATGTCTCTTTGCATTTCTGTATTGCAGGAAACTTTGTCCCTGCTTGGGGAATTGACTTTAAAGGTGACCCGGCCCTCTCCCGTCTCGCCTCTGAAGGTGGGCCTTGTGCACATGCTGTATGTGCCACCTATCCACGCCGTCCTTGGCATCCTAGAGACCTCTGTTGAGTGGCGTTCACTTTCTGACCAGCTTGGAGAATACTAATGAACGCAGAAACATCTGTCGCAGTCCGATGGCGCTGGGCTAACATGGAGCAAGCGCTGGCTCACTCTTCACGGATGGCCAGGCCTGATTAACAGAGAGCACGTTCACGACACATGGCCGGTTTGTTCAGCTTAAATGCGAGTGCCACCCGTGACCCCCTCTGCTCCACACATGCTGTGCGCTTGAATCTTTGCGAGCAAGGATCGGAACAAGAAGAGGGTAGGTTAAAAAAAAAAAAAGTTTAAAAAAAAGGTGGCAAATGAATGCAGTGTCCCATTTAGAGTCAGAGTGCTGTGGATGATGTAACTCTGAACCCTGGAGAGAAATACACAAATGAAAAGGAGAGCAGGGGCTTGGGGGGAAAGAGACAGACACATGGAGGGTTTCAAGTGCCACAGCCTCAGGGAGCCAGAGAGAGGTCCATTAAGACTGCTGCTTTTACCTCAGACTACTGTATATATGTGACTTCCTGTCACGTTGAAAAACCACCAAATAAAATTCAGGCTCTGCCCAGGAGAATAGGGAAGGTAAAGTATTCTTAAAGGAGCCATATCCCGTTTTTCATTGCCTTTATTTATATTATTTATAACTATTATACTATTTATAATAAATGAAATGTGTGGTGAGCCTTTTGCTTTTATGTACTAAAAACTGCTATTTCAGATTTTTCCACGTCCTTTAAGAGATAAAATAAGGCTGTTTTTGTTGCTCTCCCTTTAAGACCCAAATATGTAAGTGACAGTTTTTAAATATGAATGAACCACTGAGCAGATGTAAGTAGATACATTGGTTTTTGTGACCTCACAAAATTACTAAAATAAGACATAGATAATTATTTAAACATGGGCTGCTTTTGCAGCATAGTTTCCATACATGGACTGTCAGGACTGCAAATAGAATGGTATTTTTATATTACAATAAATGAAAAAAATGACTTAAAATGCAAATTGCAGCTTGTTAGTCCAACAGTTTTAGTTACTTTTCCTTCCTTTTTTCAGTGAGCTCTTTATTTTCATAATTTCCATTATAGTGAGTTGTGCAGCACTTCATATCCCATGCGCACTGTAAAACCTGGTCACTGCTGCGAAACGACTTTGGTGCTTAAGCCTCAGCCTCATGGAGATGAATTAAGTAGCACTAGAAGTGCATAACAGACTCAAATATATGAAACAAGTACTATTCCATTATTTATGGATTTTAATTTATTTTTAACAAGCTTTTGATTAGCATATCATTTCCTGTATGAACCTATTAAGGCTCCAATTTAAAGAGGCGTCTGACTGGAAGGACTTGGAGATAGGAAATGCATGTGCTGTCGTACACTTACACAACTCTCTCATTCGCCTCTGATTAAATTTTTCTTAGCTGTTGATTCGTTTGCTGGTCATGATCATTAAGATCAACAATGATTATGTTATCATAACCCAAAATCTCTAATCATAACAGCCTGCCATGCTTTATCTCATCAGCAAATGAGTTTTGATTCGTTGGAGATAAAGCTGCAGGTTAATTCGGGGCTTCGTAGCGAGTAATGGGTTTCCGTTTGCTTTGTTGCATTCGTCTACTTTGATTTAGTCTGTTTGTTTTAATAGGTGTAAAAATTATTGATGATAACAGGATTAATTAAAACTGGGTGAAGTCATTTTCTTCATCCCTTTGGGCAAATTGTCTGAGGTTGAATGTTTGTCGTGGTGACAATTAAGTGTCTTGAAAACCAAATTTGTTTGCTGTGTACTTAAAAATCGCTGCACTCTCAGCTCTGTTGTGCGTCATGTTCTGATTTGACTATTCTAGCGATCACAATGTTCCTCCAGAGCCACGCATACCGTTGTTCTGTTAAGAAAGTAATCTTTTAGGAGGTCAAAAGTCCACTCCCAACAGGATTATGGAGATGTTTTATTTACCAGACTACCCTTAGTAGACATGCAATTTTATTTTACATGGTATAAGGTCTGTTTATAGAGGCACTTTTTCCTCAAGAGCGAAATCCAATAACCAGAGGGGATAGTTGACGTGTAAATTCAATGGGGCTGTTGATGCATTCCTCCTTGAATAAGAAGTGCTTCAGTTCAAGTGCATCACAGAAAACATGAAAAAGCCACTGTGCCAAAAAGCAGTAAAAAGCTTATTTCAAAATGGCCAGAACTCCACAGTCCGCTGCCCGAGCAAATTACAAGGTTTTAACGTGTAGAATCTGTAATTTATAAAACATGTAATAATAATAACTGCTACTGTAGTTTTAAAATGGTGTCACACACAAACGCCCATTAAAAAAAATAGAACCCGGGAGAATTTCCAGGGTAATCTCCGCCCCTAAGTGGGGGGTCAAGAGAGCAGCCAAGTGGAGGTGCGCCGAGAGAAAGAGCTGCAAATGGTGAGCGTTCAGGAGAACAAACACTGATTCTAGACTGTTTTACACTGTTTATATTTACTGAAATCAGATTTTACTGCTACACTAAGTGAATCAAGTCCAGCCTTTTACATCACAGCTTTTCTTTTTTTAAAGAAAGAAAACTCACCAACACTGGACATCTCAGGCACGCTGGCCACGAAGGTGTCCTTACTGAACTTTGGCTCGTTGTCGTTAATGTCGTGGATTTTGATGATGAAATCAGAGGCCCTCTCCAGGACCTGTCCAGAGGTTTTGTTGACTGCTTTAGCACTCAGTGTGTAGGAGGCCCTCTCCTCTCGATCCAGCCGTCTGGTGGCGTGAATATCACCCGATTTCTCATCAATCTCGAAAACCGTTCCGGCTCCATCTCCTGTAAGAACATACTTCACGGATCCATCCTCTGAGTCCATGTCAGAATGAAGCTGGGAGAGAAAGCACACAGAATTTGGTTTATTCACCTCATGTTCTTCCATGTAGTTTACATTATTATGTGGACTTTGTTCTGAGCCATACAAATTGGAAATTAAGTTGTATTTGTGAATTCTGCAGAAATTTCCAACTACAAAGCAGAGATGTGTAGAGTGACTAGAGCTTATAAAGCAATATGATTTCAATGAAAAAAATGACAGTAACTGTAAAAGAACATTTCCATTAAACAAAAGGAAAATAGAATCAAGCTTACAAAAATACAAAAAATTCCAAAAATGTACTCATTTACTTCAGAAAAGCAGCACTGTCCAAATAAAAAATTGTTCACCAAGGTGTCAAATACCATAAACACACAAATCTACAACATGTGTTGAAAAATCTACTTTAAAAAGCCTGGAGTAAAAGCTTTCTCTCTCTCTCTCTCTCTCTCTCTAGATCTCGCTCTCACTCTCTCTCTCTCTCTATCTCT
>JBBPDC010000109.1:33251795-33270989 GCA_037974485.1 Hemigrammopetersius urotaenia
AAAAATGTTCAAATAAGTTACTTTCCCTGGTAACTAGTTACTTTTATAATGCTGTAACTCAGTTACTAACTCAGTTAATTTTTGGAAGAAGTAACTAGTAACTATAACTAACTACTTTTTTAAAGTAATGTGCCCAACACTGTCTATTGGTAATCCAATAACAAACCACTAGGCTGCCAGTTAACTTGGGAAGTGACAAATGTTCAGAGTCTGGTCAGTGCTGTTCTTTTTTCTGTAATGGAAGTAAGTAACTTTAATGGACTTGTTGGTGTATATCCAATTCAGTGTCAGAACTAATCGTTTCAGATATGTGTGGCATTTTGTTTTAAGGCAGTCCTGCAGGGCACATTTACCAGCTCAAACAGTGAGTATGGGATCTTCAAAATGTGCTGGAGACCTGCCCTCCAGGTCCAGAATAGTGCTGCCCAGTTTTAGATGGTTAGTACGCTCTTAAAATAAATGTACAAAAAAGTTTATTTCAATAGAAGTCAGTGACGACACACTCATGCTCTCATGCTGCTATCTCTCTTTTTATTCATGGCACAAACAAAGTCACTTTTCATAACCACTTGCACTAATATTATTTTATTATATCTGCTATAGTTATTTGTTACTTTTGTTACTGATAGAGTTATTTTGTTAGGATATTTGCACTATTACAAATATCAAATTTTTGAACTCATTTAGCATGTTTACAACAAAAGAATTTCCCTTGGGGTAAATAAAGTTCTTATCTTATCTTAACACCCTAGCCTCTTCTTTAAGCCTCTTGTGAAATCCTGAAAATGTATACAGTCAGATATTCAACTACTCTTTAAAACAAAATGTGTTACCATACAAAGATTTGAAAATGACAATTAGCTGAGTACAAGGTGACCCTCACCTCTTTAATATGAAACAAGCCCATGGGATAGAATCAACACAGACCTGTGAGCCCAGGACTGAAGGGGAATGTGTGAAGGACATTGTAATTGTTTAATAAAATGTAAAAAAAAAAAAAATCAAAAAAAATAATGGAATGGCATATATCTGTGGCCTAAAAGAACCACCAGCTCCTACCCATCTAGATCAAGGTTGCATGTTAGAAACTCTCCACAGCATCCAATTTGTTGAGTTTCTTTGATAGACTTAAATAATTGAGATTAAGTAGTAAACAAGACATAACTGGCATTTAAACAAAAAAGTTGTCAAAACAAATTTGGCTGTAGTGGATTCAGTTTGGATCTAATTGTGACTTCGGTTTGGCTCTTGTTATGACTTCGGTTTGGCTCTTGTTATGACATTAGTTTGGCTCTTGTTATGACTTTAGTTTGGCTCTTGTTCTCTGACTCTAGAATAACTGAAGACATTGCTTCTGTTTGTCTCTAGTTTTGGCTTCACTTTGGCTCTAGTTGTGACTTTAGTTTTGTTTTAATTCTGACCTTAGTTTGGCTCAAGTTGTGATTCTAGCTGTGGCTCCAGCCTGGCTCTAGTTGTGACTTCTAATTGTAACTGTAATTTTAATTTGGCTTTAGTTGTGACTTCAGTTTGACTTTAATTGTAATTTTAAGTTTGCTTTAGTTGTGACTTTAATTTGGCTCTAGTTGTGGCTTAATTTCAGCTCTAGTCGGGTCTCTATTGGCTGTAGTAACGACACAGAATTTGAGTTAGCTGAGTACCTATTTACTCATTATTTCAGTGAAAATTAAAAACAGGCCACCAGTCTGTTCTGCAAACGTGGCCAAGGGTTCAGTAAATCAGTTAAAATAGCTATGAAAACACATTACTAAACAAACTCACTTCTCAAATGCACCATAGCACACTGTTAAGCAGAAATCCTGTCGAACATTCATCTTAGTATCTGGTAGGTAGCAGAGAGAGTGCCACGGGGCATTAATCATAAAGGGATGCACAGAAGTGTAAATCTTTTTGACATTAATCAAAAGCTGTAATATTAGGATTAAAAGCGAAGTACCTAAACTAAAATGTAAATCATGTCAAAGATCGCTGTGGCCATCTGTGGTCATTACAGGGAAATGCAGAACAGCTGGCTGAGGCCACTGTGGGTTGTAAAGGGTTAAAAAGTCATATTTGTAAATGAAGATCATTAAATAATATCAAGGTTCTTTATTTTCAAGTTGTTTTTTTTCTGTTGCTGGACTCGTTGGGATCATTTAGAATCTTCTGTGTTTAAGACTACAGGAGCTCCCTATCCTTAACAAAAGCTGATAATTCACAATTCAGTGTCTTAATGTCAGTCATTACTACACAAGCACAATTTATTGACAAACTCGAGTGAGCAAAACCTTGTTTCTCTGCTTTGTGTGGTTCGATTACACATTATTAATTCAGCACTAAAATGCATTAACTATGTCGAATTTGTATTTTACACCTGAAGCACGTTTGAGTTGTTCTTGTATCACCACTGGGGACTGGACCATGTGAACCTGTTAGAGGTAATTTATCATGATGTGGGATGGAGTTTGAGATGGAGCTCATACATCACTGCCATGTTTACCTGTGGACAATGCAAGATGAGCTTTATCATCCGCTTGCCACTCAGCTCTGGTTGGATGCATGTATGTATGTATGCTGGCCTAAAGGCTCCGTGCATGGTCAAGTTTTTTTAATGCAATTGTGATTAAAAAGTATCCTTTGCTAAGTGGTTCTTTTTCATGACTATTCTATTGTGCATGGATTATTATAATTTGATTAATGAAGTCTTCATACAGTAACTTTCAGCTTGTAATTATGAAGATGTTCCACAATGCGTGACATTCTCGGTCACCTGTTGTGGCATCCATTACTAAACACATTTTTACAATAGAATTTAGGGTTCAAATTGATTTATAAAGCCACTAGTTATTACACAACTCCTCCATCCCCTACTAACCCAGCACGACCCTCCCCGCCCATCCATAAGCCCAGGTGATGAAGTCCGGAGAGCCATGTGATGGTAGTCAGGGTAGAAGATTGACAGACATTCATCATCGTTCAGCGGGGACAGAAAAACAAATCTATCCTCATTGAGCCTGTCAGTCTCCATTGCTTTCAGGAGATGGAGTGGGAATGTGACAGTCCACCCACCCAGAAAAGTGACATGGTCATGTGGTGACACTTCACTCATGGAGGCTGTCACACCGAACATCCTGATTTGAAAAACCACAAGTTTGGAATGCACTGTTGAAGGAGAGTGAGTGAAAATGATTGATGAGGAGTAACAAAAGGACCACACTGACCCACTGTGTCTGATTACTTCAACTTTTGAATGAATAAGAAAATTTGTCCCAAAGGGCATCCTGCAGTTGTTTATGTAAAAATAAAAAAAAAAAAAGAAAAGAAATTCCCACAACTTAATGAATACTTATCATGGTTAAAATCCTATTTGCATAAAGAATGTGGATAAGGTCTCCCTGATAGTGATGATAATGAGACTAAATTAGATGAGATTCAGCCTTTTCCTATGCCTCAATTAACTTCCAATTTATTTCATTTTGGAAGATAGCGTAGACTGTCCAGCGCGATACGTCCAGTGCCTGCTAACCTTAACGCTGTCCTTAATTGCTTCTAAATTAAATTTTTGAAGTGATATTGCAAACATTAGCATTTTGCATCAACACAGTCCCCAGGTGGGGTGGGGGGATATGACTGAAAAGCACAGTAATGGAACAGTTGCTATACTAATCGAGACTAGTAATAATGCAATAATAGGTTACCACAACAGATGCTTTTAGCAAATGTGTTGCTTAATGACTGTCATTTCAAAATCGCTGAATGCGTTGACACAGGGGTCTATTTCGGCATGAATCCCTTTAAATGTGCATGTCGGTTGCATTATATGTGTCTTTTATTGGTTTATATAGCCTATCCGTAGAGCGTGGTCATTTTAAGAGAGAGATTTTATTGCCTATGACAGTTACTGGAGTTCCGGCCACATCAGTATTCCCCTGGTGTTTGGGGGTAAGGTCATTACTGAATGCAAATAAATGTTACCACAGATAAACCACTGACCTAAGATTGGATTAGAATAATAAAGAAAGGTCAAATTTACATTTTTTTTTCCTTGCTCACTTTCTCCTTTCATCCTCACCTCAGTATAACGACAAATCATCCTTCTTTGTTTTCTTGGTGTACCTGCATGTGTTCTTCGCACAATCACATGACCACATGAATCTATAAGACTAAGCGACAGGGTTGAAGGCGTGGACGCGCTCTGTCTCTGTCTCTTTCTCTTTCTCTCTCTCTCTCTCTCTCTCTCTCTCTCTCTTTCTGTCTCTGTGTATTTGTACTGGTTTCCCTTATGTGGTTCATGTGATAAAAGCATGACTTACCAGTTCAGAGGTGATTGCCTGCACTGGTTCGAAGCTTGGTTAAGCAGTACCTTCTGCCCTCCATGACTGGATGTGCTAGGAATGCAGAATAATAACCCTCTTCTAATGCTAAATACCAGTCAGATGGATGTTTTAATATACTTATGTGCTTGTTTTGTTTTGACAGTACTGTGTGGTTATTGGCTCTGGAGACTGACTTCACAGAGGCAAATGCAGGATATCAACCTGCTACCATCATGCAATAGCAGAGAAATGGAATTGACTTTTTTAAATTGACTATAATTAAATAGCAAAGATGAATGTTCTACAAAAAAAAGTGCCAAAAGGGTTTTTGCAGTAATGCCATAGAACAGAGGTCCCCAACCTTTTTAAACTTGAGGCCTATACATCCTTTGCAGTTTATGAGAATAATTATTCAAGTGATCATTTATAGTGCAAAAATGAAACAATAAATAATGTAGGCCATCAAATTTGACATGTATGATCAAACAACATGGTTAACTGTAAAAATATTTCAGTGGAAACAAATTGCTTTGATTTACAGAGAACCATAAAGCTATTTTTCCAGACCAAACAAGCTCAAAAGTTGGCCACTTTAAAATGATCCTTGGTTGAAAGGCTATGTACTATGGCTCTATACAAATATAACACAATAAATAATGTAACCTATTTGACTTGACTGAATAATAATGAGCATAAGTAACACAATGAACTTGAAAAAAATACTTGATGAATTCCACATGGTTGGAAAAAGCAAATATACTTGATTTACAATTAAATTATGAACACAACTAGATACCTGTATGAGGCACCTTAATAGAGCTATCAACAACTTCAAAGTAATGAGTTTCATTTTTGACCAATTTAAAAATGATCTTTGCTTGAATGGCTATATGGTATGACAGTTTTGCATATAGTCAATAAGTAAATAAATATATGGTGGCCAACTGCCCCCTCGAAATACCCCCTTGGCCCACAGGTTGAAAACTACTGTTATGGAAAGCCACTATTGGTTTTCTAAGGTGCAGTTTGGATGACACCTTTTTAAATGTGAGGTGCAGTGAGGTGCAGTTTCACGCTTTAAAAAGAAGAACACTTTTCACAGGGCAGGTTAACACCTTTGTAGAATGACCTACGTCTTTTTTTTTAAAGCTCAGTTTTTTTTTTAATATAAACACAAGGTTTAAAAACACAGGGATGCTAGTGGAAGGCTTTTCAGTCACAGTATGTTTTTCTTTACAGGTAAAAATGAAAAGAAAGACTTCGTTTGAAAAGGTGTCATCTGAATGATCCCTAATGATCCTTTCCATGGATGTTTTGTGAAAGATCCATTTATGTAGTTGAAATATACAGCAAAGAATATTATGTAACGGTTTTATTTATTTATCTATCTATTTATTTATCTATTTATTTATTTATTTATCAAATGTCCAACAATAACCATCTGTGATGGACCAAGCAAAAAACCAGTGGAGTCTGATTTTTAAAAAGTCAAAAATATCTTTACTTACAAAGATAAGCAGCAGCAACTCCAGGTAGCGGCAGCGTCCGTCACACCGTATATCCAATCGGTTGAAAAAGTCTGGTGATTTGAACTCATTTGCAAGCCTAGAACTATTTAAAGACCATTATTTGAAGAAGACGATTATGACCAGCGATATAGCATAAGCACAACATCTTCTTAGCGTGCTGCGCTGTTTATCTTAGAATGATTTTAGTGATTTTATGTAATTAATTAAGCTCTAGATTTTTAGATTGCCATTACCTTGTCTGTTTCTCTCCCAACAAACCTGAAGGGGTGAAATAATGGCCTGCACATAAGCTCTGACCCTGTAAAATATGCCTTGTATTATATTTAACTGTGGAGTCATTATGAGCACAAAGTGGTTTTCCTCACTCTGACTGTTTATGCCAAAGACTGTGCAACCTGCTTCTGACAAAGCCAGACTGCAGGACAGCAGGGGTACAGGAAGGAGGCGTGGGAGGGTGTCCAAGGGATGTCGGCATCCAATCTGCACCTGTCTTCCATGACCCAGTGTGTTGACAGAATGCCCCTGGGTGCAGTTGTTTAAAAAGGTATCAAATATTCATTCAAGAGATTCCTATTTATCCCCTCTTTTCTGCTCCAGAAGCTTTAACCTCAAAGCAAAAATAGCTATGAGGTACTCCAATGCTTCTTATTGAATGCTAAAAATGCTAAAATTGTCATGATGTACAATATCTTATTATTAGGTTGCATATTCTTACCATGTTAAATATTGATCTCTATTACATACTATATAACATACTTCTTACCAATTAGAATTATTATTGCACGTTATAAATAAAGAAAGCTTTCCATCCATTTGCATTGGGATTTTCCACATTCCCATTGTCTGCCTCCACTGATTAAGCATTATTGCTACAGTATTGTCAGGTTTTGTCAGGGAGTGAAGAGAGGCGCAGACCCAGACTTTCATGACCTTTAAACGTTTATTCTCCAAACAAAAAGGCACGAGGGCCTAAACACAAACAAAACTAGAGAAAGATGGGGAGCAGATAGTCAGTGGACCAAGTTATCACACAAAAAACATAAATACGCATTAACTACACACAAACAAATAGAAATAAAACTTCACTTGAATACAAACACTGGTCAGCTGTAACTAATGGACTTCAAACTAAAAACCTAAAAGTCCACTTCTCTAAAAGGAGAGCTTCGAGCAGCTGCCGACCAGGGATTTTACATCTATAGTATTTAATTCCAGCATTTGTGTATAAAGCATAGTGTATTTCATATTGTGGTTTTCTGCTGACTTTTTATTGAATTTATTTAGACTTTATATTTTATATTGTTCTTGTCTTTCTTCCAGGACCAAAAACATTTTCTAATTCTGATTTTAAAAAGAGCCTATGACTTGGAACAGCAGTACCTTTTTTCCTGCTCAGGAGAAAATGTTTTTTAAAGAACCATGTAAAATAGGATCTCAGTAACCATGCAAATACAATATGAACTGCTTTTTGCCGCTGTTCTATATTCTAAAGCACCCCTGAGGAACCCACAGTCCAGTACACACAGTGAGAATCCTCCAGCAGTGCTTTGTTTCCCTAAACACTGTTGTGTTAACCGCGCCTGTAGTTTGTGCAGAAAGATTTCGACATCCACTCCAGCATACTTATTTGATTTGACTGCACACCACCGTGGGTGAAGGTAATTCTAAACAGCTCCTCAGATTTGATTAGAGCGACTGACTGACGCAGGAGAGCCATGCTTGCAGCCCCTCCCCAGCAAGGCTCATTTGTTTCCAATTAAAAAAAAATGACACCCCCCACCCCACCCAGCCATTTCCACTTGGGAAAATCTGCTCTGTTTGTCATGTATGTGTTCCATCCCTTCAATTTGCAACTGGTGTTTGACCACAGTGCCTCAGACCACAAGCATTACCTGAAAAGCCAGCAAAATGACAGAATAAAATATTTATTTATCGCCTTATTATGAATTAATGCGCAAAGTGCTTAAGTGTCATTTTCACTTAGATTATTATAGACCCTAAACTCTGAAGCTGGAGCTCTTGCAATCCTTCCTCCTCCAAACGTCCTCCGGTTGACACCTTGATTGACAGTTAGACAGAGATTGAGTGAAGAACTGAAGCTGTGATTGTGGATATTTATTAGGATGATTGACAGGACAGAAATAAGAATGACTCCTAATGCTTTAATTGACAAATTCAGGAAAACAACTTTATCGCATTTGATTACAATCATATTGTTTGTGCTCTGCTGGTTTATTTGAGGCTAAAATGACCTCTGGCACAGCAATATGTCATTTTATGAGATGCTCTCAAATGACAAGATGAATTATTTAGTAAAATTCAATAGGCGATGCTTTTTTGATAACTGCAGCTGAAATTTAATCATTGGCTAAGATGGGTGACGGTGAAAACGCACCGTGGCTGGAGAACACATTTGTTTACAGAACCTGTAAGGCCCGCTAAAGCCAAAATCAAAGCAGAGGAACATCGTGCATGAACCCCAAACCAAAAGTCAGAGAGAAAACAATTAGGTACATCATGTTCAGAGGTGAATTATTTATCTAAGATTGATTCCCTGGGTTCTGGTATAGGGGAAATGGGAAATTCAATACTGCCTCTCTGTGTGTGTGTGAGTGTGTGAGTGTGTGAGTGTGTGAGTGTGTGAGTGTGTGTGTGTGTGAGTGTGTGTGTGTGCACGCACGTGCATGTGCATGCACACACTCATGTATTTTAGCTTCATCTATCCCTCAGCTATATTTGATATTCTCTGAGAGAGAGAGTGGCAGAGAGATTGCAGTCACTGATATTCTTACTGTTTCTGTGTGTGCTCATCAGAATGAAATATGAAGCTGTTGATGTGGACAATGAAAAGCAGGAGCAGCTCTGAAAAAACCTGAATCTCTAACCTGAAAAAAAATCAATCAGCTTTGTAGAACAGTTCTCTGTTTCCTAAATGATTAGAATATTTAATAATTCAGTAGTTGTTTTAGCTACTAGTCTGACATTCATTAACACTTTTAACAACAGGGTAGAAGCCTTCATTACTTACTCTCATAACTGCATAATTTACTGAGTCATTTCACAGTGGTTGCTCAGCAATTGATAGTCATTACTGGGTTAAGAGCCTTGTCATTAATAATAGGGTACAAAACACAGAGTGGAAAGGGTTAACTGAGTTTAAGTGAATCTGGTAAACACAAACAATGAAAACAGCAATAAGACTGGGACAAAGGAGCATACAGAAATGGATGGCGGCCCACAACCTTAAGTTGTTATCGTCCCCTCAAAGAAGGTTAAAAATCTTGGTGAACTTTCGTTCCTGTCACACGCTGACCACCTCTCCAGGACATGCAGATAGCTTCTGTACAACATCAGAAGAATCCTAAACTTTCTCACCACAGAAGCCACACAGATACTCGTCCAGTCTCTGGTCATCTCTAAACTGTACTACTGCAGCTCTCTTCTGACTGGACTTCCACTGAAGGTAACGAGATCCACTTCAGCTGATTCAAAATGCATCTACGAGGTCAGTCTTCAATCTTCCTAAATTCTCACACACCTCTACTACAGACCCTTCACTGGCTCCCTGTGGCCACTCGCATCAAGTTCAAAACCTTAACACTTGCCTTCAAGGCTAAGAATGGACTTGCACCTCCTTACTTGTCTGCACTGATCAAGCAGCGTGTCACTTCTCGTCCTCTCAGGGCTTCAAGCACTGCTCGTCTCAAAAGAAGAGGAAGACTAGACTCTTTTCAGTCTTGGGCCCCCAGTAGTGCAACGAACTCCCTCTTGCAGTCAGATCTGCAGAATCCTTCGCCTCTTCAAGCATCGTCTGAAGACACACCTCTTTAAGGAGCATCTTGGTGACCAGTCCTCCCACACATCTCGTATACATCTTTTCCTATATATTTAACAAATCCCTCAGCCACTCACCCTCTTAACTATTTGTCCTTACTTGTGTATTAATCTCTGACTTGCTTTTTTCTCTTTGACAGGTTTTGTTATGGTGTGTTACTTAGCTAGCAGTCATTTGGTTTATAGCTATTGTTGATTTAAGTATAGCTTCATAGGTATTAAGAACAGTTGTGGACTACTTTAAGCACTGATGTACATCGCTCTGGATAAGAGCGTCTGCTAAATGCTGTAAACGTAGACTACACTTATTGTCCATTTTACCAGCTCTTCTGATCATCTAGGTCCACTTTGTGGTTCAAAATAACAGCCTGTAGTCATTCTCTTAGCACCCTTTACACCATGCACCAATGATCAGAACCCCTGCAGGATCATTTGGGTGGGTGTTAATTTTCAGCACAGCAGTGACCATTGCACGTTTGTGTTTGTTGCACAGAGTGGATAACACACAGCAATGATGCTGGACTGTTTAAAGACTGTGTCCTTTTGATGTCCATTTTATACACATCCAACCTGTTGGTCCACCCAACAGATACAAAGTTAATGATAGTTCATCTGTATCAGTCATCCTCTAGTCCTTTATAAAAGGACACTGTTGACTAGCTACTGTTCTCAGTCCATCAGTGACACCACAAACTGCTAAAAACTGTGAATGATTCACTCTGGGCTACACAAACTAACATGTCATAACTGTGTCTGTGTCACTGCTGTGCTGAGACTGATCTACCTCGAATAATACCTGCCCCCAGCGGTCTTGTGGGGCTCCGGGGCAATAATGAATGGCGAAAATAGTAGTAGTCGACTACTGTTGAATACAGAATGTAATTGCTACTATATAGTATTGCTGATAAATTGAAAAGAAGAAGAAGGAAGAAATAACTTTATTTATCTTGTGAAATAAACAAATTCTTGTCATCAACACCCTCAGTGCAACAATAAAGAATAAACGATAAAAACAGAAAATAATAGTGCAACAATAGTGCAACACAATCACAAGAACATTAGTGTAGCAAATTACAGTTTAACACTGACATTGCTGTATATAAAGATTCAATGTGCTGCACCTCAAGACTGCTAGGGGCACCTCTGAGGTACCCTACAGCAAGATACTGTCTCCACACACTGCTCCCCAGGCGCTGTGTTCCTGGCTGCTCGCTGTTGAATGGGTCAAATGCAGGAAAATAATTTTGTGCTGTTCACACTGTGTGCTGTGGCATGTTCACATATGACAGAATGTTACACTTTACACTCACTTACACATTACCAGCAGATCAGCAGCCCAAAATGACATATGGAAGTGGCTAAATGTTAATGCAATAAAAAAAAAATACATGCAATAAAACTGCAGCAGATTATAATTAAATGACATTCCTTCAATTCACAGATTCAATAGATGAGTTGGGTAGATTGCACAAATTCTATTCATAACAGAATAGAAACTAGACACAAGGTAGGTGTACCTAATGGTTTGTAAGTATTGACATAGTCAACATTAACTTCACTGAGTTACTTTGGCATCATGTCATTAGCTGAAAGGGATCAAATGACATTGCTTTCCAAGCCACTGAGAGGGCTGATCAGCCCTGAGGAGGCTGACTCCCGCTGACCTAGGCCATCTGCACGTTGATTCATCTACTTTGGCTCGACAAACCAGGAGAAAATAAATTATTTTCTGCTAATTGACACACAATTTGAATATCCATTCATTGTAGATTCTCTTCATTTAACCGCTCGACCACCTTTTGTTGAAACTAGTGCTCGTTCGTAGTTCATTCGACATTTACGCCACATTTTCTAGGACCAGACAGTACATCTTCTCCAACTTCCTTGGCTAAGGTGTTTTGTCATCTACAGTGTGTATCTCTATTTTAGGGTGTGTTCACACTTGACAGGTTTAATTAAAAATAACCCTGGTGTGGCTCCTCTATTAGTGTGATTCATTAGAACAAGTGTGAACGCTGTCTTTCAAAGCCTGGTTCGCACCAAGTAAGCAGACACAGACCACTAATGAGGTCAATTTGAATCCGCTTTCAAACTAACTCTGCTACCGTTCGTTTGAAAAAAGAACATGAAACAAACCAAAGATGTCTTTTCAGGCCAAACACAGAATTAACTGTAGCGCTTTTCTTTACTTTCTTTGCTACTTGCAACAGTGTTGAAATTGTTTTATCTCTTCATGAGCTCTGAACTGATAATTATTAAATAGTTTTGGTTCTAAAAGGTGACAGAGACAGGTTTGATACATTGACCACACACATCAATTATCTTCAGTTACATACAGCAATGGTGAAAATAACAGACCACTTTTTCTTTTTTCTTTTTTCACTGTTTGTACAATTAGCGACAGCATGCATGTGTGAAATGCACAGATTGCTATTCGTTTATGAACTATTGCAGTGTGAGCTGTGTAAAAAAATAAGAAATGCCACCATATGTGTTGTACGTGCAGTTGTGTTTGTATAGCAGCTATTCTATGGGCTGTATTCCAGCAGCTTTACTATTATTATCATTATTATTATTATTGTTATCATTATTATTATTATTATTATTACAATAACGTTAAAAATAAAATTATTTTTAATAATGGTAATGTTAAAATGTTTTGTAGCAAGCCTCTCAAAGCTGCATGTTACAGTTTTCTCTTCTTCACAGTGTTATGGGAAGCATGGTAATACACGACTTATTGCTTGAGAACATTGTAAGACAAAGATAACACAAGACATAAAAACCCCAAGCTCAGTGAGGTCACAGCAGGACACAGAATGACTGTCAAATATAAATCATAAAACCAGCTCAGGCAGCTGTGACTATTCTCTGTTTCACTTCTGTTTACACCTTTTGAGTCAAAAATACTGGGCAGATTTTGTCAATACTCCCCTCCCCACTCTCATGTTTCTATGAACCCCCATCACCACCTCTGGTCATCAAAATTTTCCATTCCCTCAACAATCAACAAATTTAATGTCCCCTTGCCTTCATTTGACAACTGTCCTGTTTAAGAACCAGTCATTGAAAAGCAATTAATTAAAATATAATACATATAATATACCTAATATTAGTAGCAGCAGATCAACTTGTCAAAGAAAACTCAGTCTACACCCACTGTCTACAGTGGTCTGAAATGGGTTTAGCAGAATGAATTAGAGCTTCTTTACCAAGGAAATGTGCTCAAAAACATTGTGATAAACACACATAATACACACAATACTTTTGGATCAATACTGTGCTCATCCAAAACACTGGGAGGCAAATAAACTAATTGCTTTAGTTCACTTTGGTTTAGTTCTTTAAAGTTTTGAGTTTTGTGCACAAGCTATGAAATAAACTACAGCACTTTTTTTTTCAGACTATGCAACCGAGGTTCATTCATTTTGAGAACCTGAATAAGGGTTTGGATAAGACTAACCAGAGCTGGGAGTCCCCTTGATGGTTTTGAACTCAATCAAAAATAATGAGGTGTTAGATAATTACCATGGAACCAAAAGTAGGATAAATCTCTTTTAATGTTTGTGGAAAGAGGTTCAAAGTCTGTGGAAAAATGTTAATAATGAATTAAAGTACAATTACCGAACAATGGCAGGGAAGCGCAGTATTGAAGTTTTTGCACTCCACTCCTCCTTCAGTGAACCTCCCCACACACTTGGTATTCTAATGTGCAGATAACAACACACGTCTGAGAAATGCAGCTTTACTTCAGAAAGAATGGATCAATAATTTGAACGGCTGTGACAAACGCCATGTCATCAAGTGACGTTTCTTGTTGACATATTCAAGAGAGTCACCGAGCAGAATTTACACAATGACTGTTCTGTATACTTGAATGGCATTTCTAGTCATCATTCATCATTCATCATTCCTTTTATACAAGATAGATCATTTTACACATTCCCATCAACCCTTTACTAATACTCCAATACTGAGAACACACTAATAGACAAACAAACTGCACTGATTGGAATTGCCATGGACATGCGGTTATGAAAAGAAAATTGCAAATGCCATTTTCTTCATGGAATGAGATGCAGATTTTAGCTTTGTACTCTCCTTCATCACTGCGAGAATGTGGCTGATTTACATTAAAGCTTTGAATAGAAAATTTATTTTTTCCGCTCTTCCTCATTCTGGGCAAATATGAAGGTCTGCTTTCTGTTAATAACTTCCCAAGTGCAGTCGAGGCCTAATAGACACAGAATATGAACGATTTCCCTATAGTTATTATTTCCTAACTGCACGTTTTTCAACCAGGGAAGTGATAATTTACCATCCTGGGTCTTGCAATGAAAAATATTGAGAAATCTCATTATTTTCATGGTTCATTTTGGAGATAGGACAACTTTCGCAAAGCTTGAAAACTGGAGAAGCAAGTTTAGCGTAGCATGGAGAAAGGTTTACACTAATACCAGAGACGCATTGAGCGATAAACACACATTGCTTAGCTGTTTTAGGACTTCTGCATTGACTCCATTGTGCCTGCTTCAAAGTGGAGATTATGTGGGCACCACTGTGTAATCCTCGGTATTTCAAATCATAAAACGCTTATTTTTTTTTTCCTCTCTCGAGAAAAAGAATAGAGGGATATGCCTAGATCCACATATCTGTGCCATCTTCCTCTAAAGTATACAGTATAATATATAAATTATTTTTAGCCTGGATGGTGAGGTGTTTATTTGTAAAGAGTGGATACACTGCTGTGAGGTATGAAAATGTAAGTAACTCTGCTTTGACTATCAGCTAATGGCTGACATATTCACTAAGAGGAAGTCAGACCTGTTGACATAACTGGAAAACACTACCAGTACTGTAATATAACAACAGTGCTGTGCAGTACTGTGGTTAAAAGGTCAATAGAATATTCCGTATCCAGAAGAAAATCATACAAAAAGTGTATTGTTATATTCAGAAGAGAGATGAGCTTTTTGCTTTTTCAGTCCATTTCATGGGTACAGGAGGCTTCATCTCTTTCTTTAAAGACCGAGGGCCAGATTAACTAAGGAAATTTAGTGAGCTCAGCTGGCTGTAGTTAGAGCCTGATTTACCATGACCTCCCATTTAAATGACATTGCATGCAAACTGGCTCATTAGAATAGTAGCATTAAAATACAGATCGGATTAGATCACATCTCAACCAGCTGTGGAAAAGAACACACCCGGAAAGAAGAAATTAGGTGTAGAAGAACTGGAAGTTCTGACGGACGAGGCGAGTCTCAGCTGCTAAAAGACTGGCAGTTTAAGAAAGTGCTCTGAAAAACAATAAAGATAAAACAATTTAAAAAAATCCATAGATGGATCCAGAAGAATTTCTGTCAAATGTTTTGTTGAACTGTCCCTAAAGTCAAAGGTTTGCTTTGCATCCTTATGATTGTTTTTTAGAATGTAATTTCATTTAAACTGCAAAGCCTAAAAATGATAAATAGCTCCTCCAATGTGTCACTCAATCATCAAACTTCCAAAAGAGCTGCTGTTGAGGAAACACTGGTATGCAAAGACGGATTGTAATCTGCTGTACCATATTGGCTGATCTTTATTGCATTTTTTTTTTACACAGAACATGATCATACCCAGAGATTGTTTCATGAGCTTAACAGAGATAAAGTAAGAGAAAATATTACAAAACGTACCATTTTGATTAATTAAAATGAAAAAGAAGGCAGTTGTGCCAGAGGGGAGCTGGTTTCAGCAGAGGGCATTAGAATGTTTCAATGCCTTTTCACCTCATTTAGTTTCTGATCTGGGTCCGATGTTTTGGGTGGGGACTAATAAGAAGAGCTCTGCAATAGTCAACCTTGCAGGATATAGAAGTTTTGTCACAAAATCTCTTATGTTGCAGGACATAAAAGCTGCAAGTTCCTTGCCATCTTAGTACAGTTTAGGTACAGCATAGTTCCTGTACACATGGTTCCTGAATACCTTGGTTTGTATGTCTGCATAGGTATGATAAGCCACTATTGGAGCATTTGACCAAGAGCAAACTTGTAAAAGTTAAACAAAAGGGGCCTAAGAATAGATCCTGTTTTCTCTGATTTTAATCTCTTTCAACTCTGATGTGTTGAAAGAGATTAAATAACTCCTGCCTTCTAGGTACACCCTGAACCATCTGAGGATCACTCCTGAGAGCCCGACCCAATTTTCTAATCTGTCTAGCAGCATTTTCTGATCGACGGTTTCAGAGGCGACTCTGAGATCTAGCAGTACTGAATTATTTTACCTGAGTATTTACATGAATGTCATTCAATAGCTTTATGAGAGCTGCTTCAGTACAATCAAGCTTAGATGAAAGTTGTTGAAGTAGCCATTTAAATTCAAGTAATCACAGGTTTGATTGAAAACTACATTCTCAATGACCTTGCCTATGAATGGAAGATTTGAAATAGGCCTATAATTGTCAGGTGTGGAGGCATCCAGGTTTCTCTTTTTCAGGAAGGGTTTGAAAAGAGTGGTCTTTAGACGTGCTGGGAACACGCCTGAGAGAAGACAGCCATTCTCAATTAGCAGAATCTTGAATGCTAAACAGCTGAAAACACATAAAGCTTGTGGGTGGGGTGCTGAAACAGCAAATAGATGTCTTAAGATGCAGCACTGTTTCTTCACTGTTTCTTGTTGGGTTGCTTGGTTTCTAAATGCCTACAGGGAATGTGTGTTTGCCAAGATTTATCAGATTGGCTGTGTTGAGTAAACTCATCTTGGGAAGAGTGAGTTGGCCACTGTAAGAATGCACTTAGGATAATCTTTCTGTCAGAGAGATTATATCGTACTGTAATAAGGGGTTCATCTCTATATGAGCTTCACTGCACACTTGAAATATACATAGACTCTCATGACTGGGATTATTAGAAACGCTCAATGTGCATTCCAGTTTGGACTCAACTGGACTGTAAAATTCAAAAACACTTTACGATACAAAGCAGCATTTTAAAGACAACCTTGAAAGCTAGAGTGTAATTTGAATGCCATGTGGGGTTTTTTTATTCCAAAAGTGCTCTGTAAAATAATTGGGTAATCTAACCAATGACTGTTTCTATCAGTACAACGGCGTTACCGTTACTGAGAATAACATGAGGCACCTTACTGTAATTAAAATGTTTTCATCCGACCAGGCTCTCAGCCACAGGAGTAGCAAAGCTTTCTTATTTTCTTTGGTGAGGGTGAGACAACCGCTTAAGGGCTGATGATTGGCTAAGGTAAAATTTCATGGTAAGTCAACCAGAGGCAGAGGTGAGTGGGTGTTTACATAAATGCACACGCACAGGAGAGACACCGCAATGGCGAGTTCAAAAGTAGCGTTTTTACAGTGGAAATACAGACATTACTTTTCCCTTGTAAGAATGTAAAGGTAAGAATGTATATGTTAAATGTACATTACTGTATGTCCTGGAAATAAGTCTTTATCCACGTCAGTAACATGCAAAACTCAAATCTGATGAAGCACCTCTCATCGTCTCACACTTCATCAAAACTAGTGGCCAAGAACGTGGATGTTGATAGCAGCCCGAACCCAGGTGCAACTAACATGAGCTCCGCGAATGAAGGAGTGGGGAGGGGGATCCACATTTTTGACATATTTGAACATTTTTTTAATGTAACGCATAAGTTACTTTCCCTGGTAACTAGTTACTATTATAATGTTGTAACTCAGTTACTATCTCAGTTACTAATTACGTTTTTAAAGCAATGTGCCAAACACTGATTACAAATGTGACATTTTTTATTGTATTGAAAGAGCACAGCCCAAAGTGAAAGAAAAATTCCTATAATTCCCATAATGGGTGAAATATGAACAATGCCATCCTCGTAATTATATCTCCTTCTCCTTTTTTTCAATCAGTTTATGTAAGTAAATTGCTGCAGGTTATTCATTTGCATAGTTCCCTCCCTTGATTTTGCACCTCAACAGTGACATGCTGTGAAATGCATATTCATGAATCAGTCGATCGAAATCTAAAACTCCAGTACAAACATGTAAATCTGACCCAGTTCGGTTTAGTCTTGTATAGGCAGACAGAAGACTAGCTTCTCTTTCATTTTTGAGAGTTTTGTAAATGTAAAAATTCATCTAATTTCACTGGACAACTTGTTCTCTCCACAGTTGTGAGGCATGTCTTCGCAACATGATTCTATAATTTACAGTAAGCAGCATGGCATACAGAGTGACCCAGAAAATGGGCGTTTTTTTCCACCTTTTCAGCCCAGTCAAGCTTTGACTTTGTTGCTTTTATTCAACCCATAGCACATAAGTCATCATGTGGCAAGACAACTGATATGAAACTTCCCCCATTTTGTGTTGATGCTTGAGGTGTCAGACATAGCAATTGACACCTAGCTGAGCTTTGTTTGGTTTTTATGTGTCACAAAGAACCATAGTTATTTTAATTATAATAAAATTTGTTTTTTTTAATTGTGGTTCACACAAATAAGCTTTTATTTTATTAGGTCTTAGAAACAAACAGAAAAACACCACTCAATCTTGAAACCGGGAGAACTTTCAGGATAGTCTTTGCCCACAAGTGGGAGGGAGGGGGTCTGGTGAAAAAGCAGCAAACAGTGAGCATATAGGAGAATATTAGAGATTTTTATTTGTTGCAATACAAATTTTACTAATATACTATGAGGCTCCATTTCAGCAAAATCTGTGAAGCTCCATTACAATTCACTGATGGATTAAACTGTCAGGCCCTTCCATAAACTCTTAGACAGCTAAAACACATAAAGCAGAACAGGTAATACATAGAATTGTACATGTTAGAGAGGACCTTCTCACAAAAATAACAGTGGACACCACAGACTTTATTCAACAGAACAGCTGTAACAGTGAAAGTAAGTTGATCTGACAAATCTTCAGTGAATCAGTTCATAAAAACTGACCAGATTACAATCTGCCACTACTACCATCTGTTACACTAGTTTTTTAAATGAGGTTTGCTACGTGTGCCTCATATTAATCCTGGAGCTCTAGTGTCAGTTTCTTTCTTAATATCCCTCTGAGATACAGCTTGTTCCTATGGGACTCTGTGGGTCCCTCTGTGTTTTTCTTACTGGCCTGTTTAGTGACCTCTCTCCACAGGGAACAAACCTTTCACTTACTTCTCACACCCGTCACAAGCCCTGCAGGGGAGCGGTATTAAAATTAGGTGTTATTTGCAGCAGCTGCTTAAAACCACTGAGATCTTTACGGTGATGAAATCAAAGTTAATTCAGGAGAAGTGTAGAGGAGGTAAGAACAGTTGGTAGATGGTTCGGAATTCATCATTCTTGCAATGAAAACGGCCTCTGTGGCCTTCAACAAGGCACTTGACTCCAAGTTGCACACGAGGTGCAGCTGGAATAGGGCTCCCCATTGCCTTTTAAGTACTGCTCAATCAAGGTCACCTCAAAAAGAGGAAAAAATGGAAAGTGGTCTTGATGGTTATTCCCTCCTAATCAAGGTTGGCAGGAAAAGAAATTTCATGTTTTATATTTTTACATCT
>JBBPDC010000109.1:33297007-33313970 GCA_037974485.1 Hemigrammopetersius urotaenia
TGTGTGTGTGTGTGTGTGTGTGTGTGTGTGTGTGTGTGTGTGTTTGTGTGTTTGTGTGTGTTTGTGTGTGCAATTGCACATATCTGTTGATGAGTGCACCTTAAAGTAGCATGTCAATTGTTAGGAGTGTTTGTATTTTGGGACATGTAGGCCTTGCTAATTTGAACCTGAGATACACTGGCATGTTTAACATACATCTCCAAGGTGTCCAGCTGACCTCTTGTGCTCATATTCTGTTCCGTACTGCCTACGTCATTTTTGCTAAATCTATTTTAATGTCCCCCCAATATTTCAAAAATTCTAAGAGTTGCAACATACTATAATAATGTGTGACTGTAGCAAAAAGTCCTAAACCTGCAGCACAGAATCCAATCCAAAGCATTTTCTTTCATAGGGCAAATTGATGATGGCCATGCAACACCTCAGGTTATCCTGTCACTTCCAGATTCACTATTTGGTTTCATGGTACACAGTAAATGGTACATTTAAATGTTTATTTAATGCTTGTTTGGATTGTTGGTGCACTATTAGTAAAAGTACCACCATGTTCTCCACTGGTGATGCATTTTTCTGTGACAACATTGTCAGTGACACACTAGGACACATTAGCATTTTAATTTAAAATATATGATGGTCACATTTGTCCCAGACCACTTTGAGTGATCTCAGATCTCAGTGTATCTTGGTTGACATTTAGCACTATAATGATCTGCTCAACCAAGACACCTTTTAAAAGGACTCCCATTGATTTCAACTGTAAACACACACTGCTTTTGCATTTTGTAACAGTGATGTTGTAATTTTATGTTTGTTTTGTTTTTAAACAGAGTTTCTAAAACATTTTAGGGAATGTTGAATCTTTGACTGTTTTCTACATTACTGTAAGGAGGTGAGTAGCTTATGCAAGTGAGGATTCAATTTTGAGGATAAAACGAATCTGACAACATGTCACTCCCATAGTAAAGATACACACTGAAATCAATGCTGAAAAAAATCCATATGAATTTCCCATCACATACTGAACAGTTCCCATACTGAAAATAAAATGTATACAAAAAACATAGACATTCAGCAGGAGTTCAGCAGCTAATTAATTGGTTGATTGACTGTGTTTTTCATCTGGACTCTATAACTATCCTAAAACTTTATACACCTTTTTCCTTTCTTAAATGTGTTGCATTTTAGTCATGTCTCCAAGAAGAGGGAAGAGTTAATTTACATTTAATACAGCTGTGCTATGATCCAGTGTTTGACTCTGATAGGATAAGGTTTGTTTTGAATAATGGCACATTGGATAGTCTTTTAGTTGGAACACCATAAGGCCTACATTGGTTTTTTTTTTTGGTTAAGGTGATTTTGGGTTTGGCCTACTTTGCGAATCCAACATATAATCTATTGCTTGTTATGGTGATTCATGGTGATTTGGCAGAATGTCCTGATCTGGTATACTTTTACTGTGGAACTGAGTGGAGTGAATTGGGAAGTACTGCCAGCGCAGCCTTGCTTGCCAATAGTAAATTCTATGTTGCCACATCTGTGTCATTATGTCATTCATTTGTAGAAAATGCATGTGTTTGCATGGGGCCAACTTCATTTGATGCTGCTACATTTCTAGTGAACATTATTGCCTAAAAGGCAAACGCAAGCTAGAACACTTAAAAGGCCTGTTACTTTTTATAGTGTCATGAACTGTAGGCTCACGAGCATCAACACAGACAGCCGCGTGGCTGAAATAGCAAAACATTCATTGAATATTATGAAAACAAACTATAAGAGAAAATTGCCTTCAGTTCATATGTTAAGTGATGAGGAAGACTAAATGCTACATAACCATCAGGTGTTAGTTCGTCTCAGGCCAAGCACCAGAATTCCTTTCTTGACTAATTCTTCTGATTTTCATTTTCAAGTATATTTGTCGCTATGGAGATTAAACAATGCTAGATTAAACAATTTGACTCTAATCTGTGAAAACTTGAGACACTTCTATATGAGCATATGCATATGCAATATAATGCAATATGATATATACAATATAAAAGTCATGTGCACATCTAATTTTCAAATTCTGAAATAAGAGAAAACCCTAACAATCTGGTTTTCAAAAACCAGTCCTCATTTTGCCACTCTGCTTCACCCCTAAGCACTTAACGGATATTTATACTAAAAATGAATATATTCATAATGTTAAATATGTGAGCTATTATCATTTAAAAACAGTAGTAGTGCACAGGAAGGCAATAACCGTTATAGAAGTCCATTACAGTCCCAGTCAAGCTGATTGCAAAGATTGTTTTATCCTTTTCTGATAAACAAGACAAATATAAATCAAACAGGAAATATTGTTGCACCTGTCCCTGAAGAAACCGTAATTAGCTGAAATGAATAGACAGAGAAGCCTCTAAATAAACAGTCACTTCCAGGACCCCAGTGTCCACTTCGAGTTTAAAACACACCTATGCCTGATTTAGATCCAAATAATCAAATAATTAGCAGCTGGAAAGCAGGATCGAAACCCCGAGTGCTTGCTGCTGTTTACACATTTGTCGAAAGACGATTAATTGAGATTACTAAACAGAGATACGGGAAATTATCACTAATGATAATTACGATTGAAAAAGCAGCGGTCTGATGGACAGGGTAATTAAGTAAGGTAAATTTGATAACTTTCTAATCAACTCAGCTAAAACAGGAATAATTTGTCTAATGTCTGCCTGGTCCACTCCACACAGAGCACACGCAGATGGAGCACATGTTCAGTATTAAAACAAAAAAAGCAAGTTCATGTAATATGAAATGCATTATGGAATTATAGTAATAGGAATTTGGATGCAAAAAAGGAGAGAAAGTGAAGACCAATATGAAGATGTGGAGATATTTGCATAGAATGTAAACAAAATACATGCATTCGTATACAGTTTAACTTCTTCTGAAGTTAGAAACTCCAGATTTGCATGCTGTCGCATTTCACTGAGTACTCAATTCCACTGCTACAGAGCCTGATGCTCAGGAGCTTTATACCTCTAGCTGAATGCTTGGCACTGGTCACGGTGACCTCATCTTCTATATGGCTGCTACAGAGCGCTGAATTCTATAAGCAGTACTTTTCATGGGGATTATATATGTGTGTGGTGCACAACTGAACACTTGTGTCAGTGAGTGCCTCTTGAAGTGGCAGATTCCATGAAGCTCATTAGGAGGAGTGTCTGCACATTTTGTTCATGTGGGCGCTATTTACAGTTGGTTTTAAAATGACTATCTTGGGCAGTTGAACTGGCTTTTTTTTTTGTTTAACATACATCTACAAGGTGTCCAGCTGACCTCTTGTGTTCAGATTTCATTACTGCCTATGGCATTTTCCCAATTTTCCTAGATCCACTTCAGTCTCACACCAAAAGAGCTCAAATGACAGCAGCCAAATTCTCAGTTTTGTCATTTATTCTAATTACGTGAAGACAATGAAGAGACGTTTGTGTAAAATGTAAACAGATAACACACATTCTCACATAATTTAATTTCTTCTAAAGTTAGAAGCTCAAGATGTGCATGCTGTCGCATTTCACTGCATAGAAGTTTTTTGCTCATTGTGAAATTCTGATAAACAATAAACAAGAACTTTGCTGATGATCTGATTTTAGTTCTCCAGCACTACAGTGCTAATTATCTCCATCTCCTACACACGTCTGCCAAGAGTAGAATGGTGTGCCAAGACAGCACTGAATATTAAATAGATGTCTCTGCAGTAGGTTTGCACTTCACCCATGCCCTTTGTAGGCTATAGTTCCCTGCAGGCACAAGTTTGAAGGCTGTTGATGCAATGACAGTTTTTTTCACATCTCTGCTACCGTTTCTTTACCAGGCCGTCTTTACTGATCTAAATCTTGAGCTCAGATCTGGAGCTTGACTACTGTATAAAGTGTAATATTAATAACATGTAAAACAGACATGGGTTGTCTCATATTCTTTTATTTTGTTGTCCATGTTTTATATCAGCCTTAAACAAGGTGACACAGCATTAATATATACTGATGTAAGGATACTTAGTTTTTCCCAGGGGTAGCAGCTTTGATGTTAAAACAAAGTTGTTAAATACATTGCCTGGTTTGAAGAGACTAAGCTAACTAAGCTATTTGACATATTTTGTTGAAAATGGGCTATGTACATCATTTATTATTTAGTGCTTATCTATTTAGTGCTCATTTGTGTAGAGACTTTAACTGTGAGCACCCCCTCACCTCCATTTTGCTAATGTTTTTTCCTCTCACCACAATGCAACTTACAGCCTGCAAACCTTTGGTTGGGTGGGCAAAAGTGGTTTTAATATATATATTCAAGCTTTGAGCACATCTGATAAATAATGCACTCCTGAATATGAAGAAAGAGTAGATGTCTTAAAGTCAAATACTTTTCTGCTTGTATTTTGATTTGGTGTATCTTCTACTTGATAGGACGAAACTTTGAAAATCAAAAAGAACAATTAAAAACATAAAACGTTTTTGCTTCTCAAAAATGTCACACTTTGTATTAACTTTTACAACTCAGAGTGTATTAGTAAAATCTAATTTCCAAAAAAAGCAGTCTAAAACAGTCTAAAACCACTGTTTATTTTCCTACACACTCACCGTTTGCTGCTCTTGCACTTGGCACACCTCATCTCAGCCGCTCTCCAGACCCCCTCTTTCTGCTGGTTTTTGAGTGATGGTTTAATTAAGATTTGATAGTAAAATATCACATAAGAAAGTTGTTTTTGAAAATATTTTTGACCCTCAGTATATAAAACTGCTCAGAATTCTGATAGAACTAAGACAATGTTTTTTTGTTTTTTTTAAAACCTACTGCAGATACTTATCAAGAGTAAGGACGGTCTATACAATCCTGGCCTCACATACAAGCATGTTTGTTAACTCCCATTCATATAAATGAGATGTGTAAGTGTAAAGAACTTTGAAGGTTCAAAGAATATAATATTCAAGTTCTTTACCCATTACAAGAACTCTTCCAATATTTGTTACATTATGTGGGGGTTCTTTAAACTTTAACTGGTTATTTTAAGAAGAATCTTAGAAAGTTTTTTTCCTGTGGCATCACACAAAGAACCCGTTTCTGGCACTTGTTTATTAAGAGTGTTAAATTACCACCTGCTGATAAACAAAGAACATCAGAACACAAGACTTGTAATAGACACTATTTTTAAAGCATTTGAGAAGTGAGTGTGTAGCATAGGGGGCTTTAAATGCAAACACAGTTGCTGTGATTAATGCATTTTATACTTTTATATATCATAAACCAATGAATGTCCTCACTTTACCACTCAGGTCCAGACTATTCCTTACCTGCAGCTGAAAAGCTTACTTCTTTTTACTCAAATCTTGTATTCATATAAAACAAATAAAAGAAGCTAGCACGCTCCAGGAACAATTTTTTTCAGATTGAGTGACAGATTTTACACAGCGTGGCTTATAGCTGGGACTTCCAGGAATATTTATGTGCATTTAATGATATCGGCCAAGAACCCTCCGCATTTCATGTATAAAATAAGATAAGACACTTTCAGCTGTTTGGTTTCCTTTTTTGCTTTAAAAATAAACACTTTGAAATGCATGTCAAGAGTCAAGTAAACACACTATCACAACTCTGTAATTATACTGTTGCTGGAAAAGCTTGGAATCTTTTCCTGATGACTCCAATAACCTTTTCTCCCCAGCCCTAAAAGTGCTCCTCAATAGTTATCTTTTTTAACAACTCAGTGGGGCTTTTTGTGATGCCCTAGATGTTCCTGCAGTTGCTATCAAGCGCAAGGCAGAAATTGATCATTTAGCTCAACGTAGTTAAAGAAAATGTTGAAATGAGTTGCTGAAAAAAAGTGCATACATTTCAGAGAGCTGTACATTCTTTATGAACAAAACCTTTCTGAACACAATATGGAGTAAGGCATTAACAACCCCAGATTATTTCAAGTCGACTAGTCGGTCAGCAAAGTCGAAGTCGAGTCGACGAGTCGTTTGATGACATCACACACGCAGCAGAAGAACACAGGCGTCCAACACTGAGACACTTTTATTCTCTGTAGCATTAACAGTCAACATGACAATTAAACACAACAAAACAGAACAAAGGCTGATACCTTGAATTTTCTGGTAAATTTAAGTGTAGAACTGAGAGAGGGAACAGTTTAAGCCGCGCAGGATGACTCCCTGCAGTGCTAGTGTTAGCCATGTTAGCTAGCGGAGCCATTTCAGATGCAGAGCGCCGGTACTGTTAGTGTACTTTAACACCGACTTGCAGGTTGTGCAGGTCTCCATGCTGTTTGTGTGTCTAGAGTGAAGGATCTCCACACATGTGATGCATGTTTGTCTTCTCTGCTGCCGTGTATCTCGTCTTGTTGTGGTCTCGTGTTTAGATTCCCCTCGCCAACGGTACCGCCCCTTTTATAAAGGGACTATAATAATTGGTTAAACCAAGGAACACGAGTCAGCGTAAGCCAATCTGAGTCAGAGATTGCATTGTGTGCACAAGCGTGGGCAGAGAAAAACACTGCCCACGTTTAAAACACAGGACTAGTCGACTTCCCTCAGGGCCTCTGAAGTTGACTAGTCTAATTTACTTCTACTCTCCTCCCTTGATACCCCTTCTCGCATTTCTACAACCTTGTGTCTAAATTAGTCAATGACAACAGAAAAATGTGTTAGTGTTAAAACAGAAAAATGTTTTAACACTAAATCTGGTGATATATATTTTATCGAGATAATCTAGTTTAATTTCAAATCATTCAAATTCAAATAATTTACCAGTCATGGTTGAGGGGTAACATTGCTATCTGAAAATCTCACACAGCACAGCAGTTTTTAACCTTTTTTATATCGATGAAAGATCTCAGTGCTAGAGCCTAAAAGTCTGAGAATCTCTAGTGTACTGGTTCCAATGTTTTTTTATTGTTATTGTAGTGCTGACATAAAAATGATGAACAAAATTCTTAAGGCTTATCAATAGGTTATACAGGAGCCAAAACTACAAACAATATAAAACAAAATAAAACTCATGCAACAAAGGTTTTGTGCAGGAAATGCTGTCACTATGTTCAGGGGTTGACATTTTTTTTGTTCTAGTACTCTAAGTAGTACCTACATGAATGCATTGGCATTTTCTTGATTTCTTAAGCTTGTACATAAATATTAACCTAAATTTTAGGACTATCCAGTCAAGAGAACACAAAGAAAGTATGTCTTGGAATGAGAAATAAGATACTCAGAGGTGGGAGGTTTGAAAGTAGCCAATCTGAGAGCGTTATTCATTTCTTCTTGTTGCTGATTGGCAGACACAGTACAGCATTCCCACACCAGAACAGAAAGTGGAGCTGTCTTGGGTTTATCTTTAGTAATGTATTAAGCTGTGTTTAAAATGAAATGAAAGTGTTTGGTGTCATGTTTAAGATTTAGACTATAAAAAAATAGGCATGCCTCCTTGCGTGCCACTCATGTCAACCCCTGACTATGCTGGGCACTTAAGTTTTGCTTGCTCTTTGCACAGAAAGTCAATAAAAACTTTCTTCTTGAGCATTCTTGAGCAAACAGCTAAAGCCCTGTCTTGCTTTTGTATGGAATTTAGTAATCAGTAGCCAATGATAAGTCTAATAACTTTCCCAGCTTTGACTGTCCATGCACACGTGGTAGGTTTTGGACCCTATTAAGAGATCCAAGTGATACCACTGGAAGCTTTTCTGGTTTAATAAACAAAGCATTCATTTGCACATATTAATACTAAGTAAGCTGCTGGTCTCTGAATACCAAGCATAAATGCTAAGTATTGGCTAAAATATTAATGGTAATACAGGAACCTCAATGTTAGAGGTTGCATCTTGATCTTGCAGTTTTAAAATGTATATTTATGAGCTACCTCAAGCATTTAAAAACAGTCAGGGATGGCCCGGAGCATCTAATCCCTTATTAATTAAATGTATTTATTCATCATCATGTTCAGACTTTGTTCTCAGATCAAACTGCTTTTTAAAGCATGGCCCTTGTGTTCAATGAGTTCACATCATCCTTAGTAATGAGTCTAAATCATTTACTAAGCCAGTCATTTGAAATAACAATGAAATGACACTACAGCAGATGTTTTATTATATGAAATTAATAAACAACAACTGCTACGTTCCTAAACTCTGGGCATTAATATAGAGTTGCTGCCCTTCCCAAATCCTCCTCAAACAAACTTCACCTTTAGCAGTATGCATTCTGGTAGGTTCTATTGGCATCTGTCAAACCCAGTTTTATCCATCCATCTCATATGGTGATTGATTGGTCGTCACAACATGGAACAAAGTCATTGCGTTTTTTACTGTCCACACAAAAGACAACAATGAAGATGCAAACTAACAACTGGAAAGTCAACAAAGTACAAGCACAACTGTCCGTTTGGGCTGAATTTCAGTGTTTTCTATGTCGCTAACAAATTTATCTTTAACGCTGTGAGAAACATGAATGTGTACTAGGTCATCACTAACAAGTTAGAGAATGCTGAGGAAAATGTCAAAACTCAAACAAGACTATAAATAATAAAAGACCGCAATAACAAAAACAGCTCTGACAGAAAAACTTTCTTGATAAGACTCCAGTTTGGGATGACGACCAGCCATGAACTGTGCGGAGAGAATATTGCTGCTAATGCGTCTGGAAAATCAAAGCGTGCTGTGAATTCTGAGCCATCGTTGTACAGTCTAAGTACAGCACGGTTCCTGCATTCCTATGGAAAAAGGCCTATAGTGTCATCACATGTTTTCACTTCTCCAGAGTTGTGACAGGCTTTACACCACTTTGGCTGTTGCTTGACATTGTGCATATTGATCTTAGGCTTGTGTGCAGCTGCTTGTCCTTGGCAACCCATTTCATGAAGATTCCAATGCAGAGTTGATGTTACTTCCAGAGGTGGTTTGGAAGTGGGTGAGTGATGCAACAGGAGATTGGTGATATTTACCTGCCACATGCTTCTGCACTAAGCAGCCAGACTTTGCATGCTCTGCTGCTTTGTGGCAAAGCTCCTGCATGCTTCCTTTTCACAGTAATAGCACTTACAGCTTACCAGAGCAGATCTTGTGACAGTGGCACATTTAACATCACTGAGCTCTTCAGGACAACCCTGTTCTACTGCCAGATTTTGTCTATAATGCATAGATATATGTGGCACCAGTTTGTTTCTTAGGTTGTACATGGATTATAAATCATTAATAACCGATTATAAACTTGTTTTAACAGTTGTCGTTCCTTGATGCAGGATCACTATTTGGCAAGATCTCAGCCCTTGCTAGATGCTAAGCACATATCGTCTCTTTCTCAGGCAGAATTTTTAACTGTCAACTTTACCAGGTCTTTGTTAACATGCTGCTACCATTAAAACACTAGATCTAGATAAATAGTGAGCTAACATCAATGTGTGACAACTGGAATAACTTGTTTATAACTGATTTGCAAATAATGATTTACAAAAAAAAAACTTAATGAACAACCCGATCCTAAATAATTTCTAAACCAGTTAAAAGAGTAGCCTTATTGTAAAATGGCACCCTGAATGTGACCTTATAGCAATGGGTGTGGCAGAAACTCAATAATAAGGAGTAATATCCCTCTTAGCTGTGTAGTGTGCATGAACTTACCTGTTCATTTTTTTCTGTTTGACTTATTGGTTCAATATTTCACCCTTTATTTGTCTGTGCAGTTTTGCTGAGTAGTGTGGTTTTCTATGATCAGTGTATGGGAAACGGATCGCAGACAGCTGCTTACATCTCTGTCACATTATTTATAGGATTGCCCTAAATCAGGATGTGAAGGGTGTGACATACATCTAAATTGCTTTTCAATTATCCCCTCAGATTTGTGTGCAGTTTGAGATGTGAAATGTTACCTTGTCTGCCCTTTTGTATCATGAAGGTGCTGGTGCTTTGGAGATTGGATTCTGACATCCATGAGGATGAGGGGTGAGCTGAGAGAGAGGGTGGGAGGGCCATAGATTGTCCCTCTTCGCTGTGTAGGAGGCCAGTCCATTATGGGCTGACCCGTGAGGGTCATTTAGAGAAAGCAATCAATCTAGCAATCCGAAGACAAATGTCTCTGAATATAAGAGGGTGGCAGATGGTATAGAGTTGGGGTAAAATGTTACTTCCTTTATTGTAAGGGATTTTTTTTATCTCCAGTTTTGCAGCCCCCGTTTTGTCATTTGTCATCTGAGTGATAGAATAGCTAACAGTAAAAAACAAAAAATAAAATCACAGTAAAAAACAAAAAATAGCATGTCAAATAATGAATCTCTGGATTAAAGTCTTAAGCACTGGGTCATTACCTTGTGCTGTTATTTGGTTCCATTCTTATGTGAAAAAAGACACATTACATAAAATGTATTGCAGTGAAAACAATCAAAAACAAGAAATGACCCGAACCAGAGTCAACAGAACTCAGGGTTCTAGCCCAAATTTATTTTCCACCTCCTTGACAGAACAGTAACCCTCATCACTCTAAAGTGTGCAGTTTTGAGAGTGAATGATCTTGCTTGCTAGTAAGCTTAATTTATTGGTTCATATGAAACAAAGCATTGTGCTGTTCTGCACTCTCACACTTCCACAAACATCTACATCTACACTCATGTGGACTCCAAGAGTGCTGTCTTACTTACTATATGTTATCTTGTGTTATCTATGTATCTGTGTTATCTTGCTTACTATAGCACTTTTCTGCATTGTTGCACTTTTCTGCCCTTTTGCAGCTGCATGCAGTTATGTGTAGCATAAACAAAGCTTTTAATATATTTTTATATTTCTAAGTGGCCCTGAACAACAATTAGGATATTAGCCTCTTCACAAGTAGTATTTGCTAAAATGGTAATCAGGATATCACGTAAACATTCCAAACATTCTAGCTTACACTCTAGTGTTGGGCCCTAATCTTACGCAAACACTAAACCCCATTAAGCTGGAGCCCTCAGTACTGGATTGGTAACCAACAGGAAACCAATAGGCTGATAGGAAACTGCACAGATCTACACCAAATGTCTTCTACACAGACTCATGTAGAGTACAGGCATGCTGTCTGATGTATTATCTTGCTTACTAAAGCACCTTTCTGCATATATGCTCAGATGTCTACAATTATATACAGTTGTGTGTAGCATAAATCAAAGCTAATATTTTTTTCTTAAATTATGCGTATTAGAGCAAGACCATTTATTCTATCTTAGGATTTCATAAAGTCATAAATTGTCTCAGGTTTTTTTTCAGGGGTCGGGGAGTTTAGTGATTGTGCACAAAGTTCAAGGTGACAAATGACAAATGCTCTTATTGATAGGGAGGTGGTTTGTTGACATATTTTTGGGTCCAATCGAACTATTTTTTGTCTAAAATTTGGAGTGGGGTGGTGGAAATGACATTTTTGTTGGGGTGTATGCGACCAAATTAGGTAGGTAGGAAAGTAGAATAAACTACTGACGACTAATTAATAATTTGCTTAGGTGGGCTGAACAACAATAAGGGAACAATTTCTCCCCATTAAACATACCCTAACAAACTCTTTATATGTGGTATTTACTAAAATGCTGTTCAATACATCAGAACATTTTTCTAGATTACATTCTAGTGTTGGTGCTGTTGGTACCGATCTTGAAAAAATACCAAAACTCATAAAACTGGACTTTTCGGGAATCAAAAGTAAGAAAAAAATAACAACATTTTCAGTTTTCAGTACCAAATGTTCTGGTGTTTGTGCAGTGGAAAGAAATACCCTAATAGAGAAATCATTATGCTGACAGTTTACAAATTGAAACTGAGTTATTATGCATTTTTATTTAGATCTGAGTCCGACCTCTGTATCACCCTTAAGCACCCTTCCACTAGACTTTGACTTTCTTGTTCTCTTTGGACAAGTACTTTAATTTTGAGAACTCATCTATGTTTTAAATACATGCCAGAGGGTCAGGAAGGAATATCAAACTCCACAAAAGAAAAAAAAAACAAATTCTGACACTAATGCTGCTTATGGGGAGGCTTAGCAGAATATAGAAAACGTCTTGCCTAACCAATCAGCCAGATTACTGGTGCTAAGTAATCATATCTAATGTAACCAGCAGAGAAGATTTTAAAGCACTCGGCAAATGTCAGCATGTTTCTCTCTAGTGTTCCCGCAGCCGGAGAACATCATAAAATGCAAGTAAATTGTTTACACTGGCACTGAGTTTATGATCTCTTTTTCAAGCCCAGTCCAGAAGATATTTCGTGGAACTGGTAGACAGAGCTCAGCTTTTGCTTTTGTCTTTATTTCTTTTTGTGTGTGTGTGTGCAGATAGTTGACAGCTCAGTGTTGCCTAATCCTCTCAAATCCCACTTAAAACCACTGCTGTGGCAAACAGCATGCCAAGACATGCTCCTATTCATAAATAGAAGTTTGTAAACTGTCAGAGGTATGAGCTCAAAGAGGAGCTGAGAAACCATTAGGTGGGCGTGTGTTTGTCTGTGGTTTTTTCTGTCTGTTGATGTTAGACTCAGTCTTTATGTGGGCATATATGTACACAGTATATATGTGTATATTACTCAATGTCTGTATTATCTCTCTCTCTCTCTCTATATATATATATATATATATATATATATATTTTTTTTTTTTTTTTTTTTTTTTTTTTTTTCTTTTTTCTCAAGTACAGTCTTCAAGTACAGTCAGTACTTAAGTCATTCTTTGTTATTACTCTTTTGTCTTCCAAAGATCTGAGCTTAGCATGCTGTCTTTGGTCTCCATCCTGAGCTTTTAATGTATTTTATCTGTAGCTCTGCCCTGACAGTCATCTACAACACCCCATCCCACAATTTCCCCACCTTCAATCTCCTCTCTCTCTTTCTGTTATTGTGTTTTGATGGACAGAAAAGGGTGTGATTGGCATTACTGCTGACAGCCTCCACTGGAGCCAGAAACTACTGAGCCCCAGGCAGTCAGACCCATTCTGTCTGCGTCTTAGATGTAGAAGGATTTGATCACTCTCTTTTTTCACAAAAAGCACACAAAAATACGCACACACATGGACACACATGCTGTGGTGTATGTGTATATTGATTTCTGGGAAGGTATTGCAGTCTTATTTGATTTACAGAAGTGTTGCTGTTATTTCTTGTTCTTCGGGGCCTATGCTGTCAAATAAAGCTTAGTGTTACTTAGTCTTATATGTAAACATGCACACACACACACACACACACACACACACACGTGGATGAATAGGTTAAATGACCATACTGTACACAAGCCATTTATTATTTGCATAAAAAGCAACATATTGATCCCTCTTTGAAGCCAAAATCAATCAAGCCTGAGTAAACACACTTCTAACTGTGTGTTCTTTAAGCATGAGATCAGTTTTCTTTGAATCCCCGTGGCCTAGATACTTCAATGAGACAGGTTAAGACATTCCAATTGTGAGGAAATTAAAAAGGGTGTGATGGATTGACTGCTTCCAAATCAATGTGACTTGCATGATAAACTCCAAATGCTAAAAGAAACAAAAGGCCCCGCCTGGGGTTCTACCATTGTGCGGATCCATAATCCAACACCTGATCCAGCTAATCGAGGTCTAATGAGAATCTGAAGCAGAGCCTGGTGTATTAGATCTGGGGCTGGAATTACATTCTTCTGCTGGGCAGTGGATCTTAATGGTTGCCGCTGATTTACAATCTGCAGTTTCTAATGTAAATTACACAATATAATTTGAACCTAGGAATATTTAAGCTGTTGCTAAGTATATAGGGCCACACATACATGTTGAATACTGTGTTAATTCAAAAAGTGGTATCAGAAAAACAGGACCGTTTTGTTGCTTAATGGAGGTAGGCTGGTGTTGACCACAGTGCATGATGGGAGAGTTATTTAAATTATGATGATAAGAAAAGATGAGATAAGATAAGATGAACCTTTAAGAGTCCCATTAGTGGGAAATATGCATTGTTACGGCAAAAGGTAAGCAAAAATAAAATAAAAAAAAAACAAAAAAAAAACAATAGAATAAAAACTATACTAGCAGTGCAGTATAGGTATATATACAGTAAGGTACACTATACAATCTAGAAATATGTATGTAAATATGGAAGTGTGTATTGTATAAACACATATACACATTGAGTATATGTATGTATATATGTACAGAGTGGATATATAAACACTGTGGACATATGTACACTACCGGTCAAAAGTTTTGGAACACCCCAATTTTTCAGGTTTTTTGTATTGAAATTCAAGCGGTTCAATGTCTCATTTTTCATTCTGCAGAAAGTTCTTCCCAACTATGTTGCAGAAGTTTCCATAAGTGTGTGACACTTATAGGCTGCTTTGCTTTTACTCTTCTGTCTCCATGTTTTCCAGCTCACCATCTTGTTCTTTTTTCTAAGGTAGTTCTGGCAGAGCTTGAACTTATGTATTGGGACACTATCTTGCTGTAGGACAAACAGAATTATTTCCCACTTCTTGGGTAACCTCACCATTTCTAAACCTCTCACGGTTCAGCTCTGTCCTTTGTACCATTTCATGCTATTCATTGGACTTGAACTGTTTGAATTTCAATAGAAAAAGAAAATACACACAGGAAAATACACACACAGGTACACAATGGAGTGACAGGCATTGACAAAAACTGTAATAATGCGCTAGAAAAACTGCACCCAGTAATATTCTACACCTAAAATTCCACATGTTGCATCAGAAAAATTGCACATGACAGAAACTACCATGGTGTATTGGATGTGTGCGTTTGTTTGTCTGTGTGTCTGTGTGTGTGATCATCTATTTTTGGTGTGTGTGGTTATCATTCGCCCTGCGATCAGGAAGTCGTTCGAATCCCAAGACTGCAAAGCACCTCTGAGGTAACATTGAGCAAGGTATCATCTCCACACACTCCTGAAATAACAATAATAATGGTAGTAATAATCATCACTCATCATAGTTACCATAACTTTGTCAGTGATTTTACTATGGTCAGAGGAGGTCCACACTGTTTTACACACACTGTTTTAGTTTTCTCCAACATTCTAATTTTTTAAACATTCTAACCAATTTTAAACTCATAAAATGTTAATTGTGTCAGAACAGGGAGGACTCCAGTGCCTCCAGAGATCAGTTTCAACAGGCACAAGGCCACAAAGAAAAACCGAAACAAGCAGAAATCCCAAACCCGAATTCAGTCTAACAGGCAAACAAATCCGAATCATTTGACAGGACAACTGACTCCAAACAGTAGTGGTCAAAGTCCTAAATGGCAGTCCACCAAGCAAATAGAACAGACAGGGGAAAGACAGGTGATGGGAACAATAACCAGGGCATCAGGCAAAATAGAAAATGCTTCATATTTTGGGCCATATATTGAGCTGGTGGGCTGGTGATTTGGGAGTTGTCCCTGCAGTTTGCAGGTTTGAATCCCATTTACTACTGAAGCACCCTGAGGTAATTTTTTCAACTCCCCACTGCTTCACTCGGATTAATGAATTAAATGCATAGAAGAATTTCACACTGCGTACAGTGCTGTGTTCCCATTGGACATAAATGGCTGCATTCCTTTTTTACTTAGCACTAACAATTCTTTGCAATGGTTTATATGTAAACTTTTTGCACCAATGATTTAGAGTCAAATAATTAGAACTCGGGTGAATCTGATTGAGTCCTCAAGGGTCTTTGTGGATATATGGATGGGGTTAATGGAACGGAGGAGGTGAATCTCTGCACTGGAGCCTCGTTGAGGTCTCACAAACTCATTTGCTGAAAATTAATCCAGGTGTGCATGTATACTCAAGGGCCAGGAGTGAAGTGTAACTGTTCTGAGACACAAGAAGCTGCACGGACATTTCAAAACCCCCTGACATTTAGCAGCAAACAGAATCCTGGTGCCAGGGTAGCAATCCCATAAGCTCATGGGTTATAACAGGGAAGGGAGCTAGATATGCTGCTTTCCTTTTAAACCCTGTATATCCTATACTAGTGTTTCCTAATCCTGCTCCTGGAGACCCACAGCATCGCACAGGTTCACGTGTTCCCTGCTCCAGCATGCGAGAGCAGCTCACAGAGTAATTAATCAGCCCTGCATGAGCTGCATCAGTGTTGAGGCAAGGGAAACCTGAAACTGCAGGGTAGTGGGTCACCAGGAGCAGGATTAAGACGCACCAACACACTAAGGATTTTTAGCTTGGAGGTACAGTATCAGGAGTAAACCACCATTTAGAAACACCTCCGTGTGCTTGTTTTATTTGTTTTAGTTGCTCATTATTTAGATGTTTCTGACTGTCTTCGATGTTTTAATTGATGCAATTTCAATCTTGCATGTTTTGTTCTCATTCTTGTGTATTGACATGCCTGGCCTCTGAAGATCTGAAGAACTTGTTGGTTAATTGAGACCATAAGAAAGACACAGTCAATGGCATCACATTTTTCATTACTTCTAACACAAAATGTCCTCAGACAGATAATGATAGGGCACAAGATGTCTTAAAACACGCTGTTTTCACAGTGTTGCTAATTAACATATTGTTTTTGAAAGTGAACCTGGTGCTTCATGGCAAGAAAGATTTGTTATTCTTGTTTAAAATAGTGAGTAACTTGACTGTCTTTAAAGACCAATTTAACTGTATTACATTGAATTTTTTTATTACAAAATGATGCTTGAAGATGGTATAAACATGAAGATGTGCCAGCCCCTTAAGTACAGCAGGAATGTGGAGGTGGTTATGATCAACTGCTGCAGGGCCTTTTTTTAATAGACGAGGCCTCTGGTGTGTGTATGCTGACTCAGAATCAGAATCAGAATCAGAATCAGAATCGCGTTTATTGGCCAAGTATGTGAGCAAACACATACAAGGAATTTAATTCCGGTAGATGGTGTCTCTCAACCACAACAGTATTAAAAACAACAACAATATTAAAAGATACAATGAACAATATACTGAGCAAATATAATATACAATAAT
>JBBPDC010000109.1:33328308-33339830 GCA_037974485.1 Hemigrammopetersius urotaenia
TTGTACTACTCCCCTGTCATCATTACTTTCACCTGTCCCTCGTTTCCCCTGCGTTATTTAAGTTCCAGTCCGGCCCCGGTTCCCTGTGTCCGTATTTGTCTACATTGTGTGTTGAGTGCGTGGTCTGATGTTTGGTCCTTGATGCTAACTGTGTTTCTCTTTTTGTTCCCCTGTTCCTCTAGGCTCGTGCTTCTTAAGGAAATCAGCCTCCCTGTCTGCTGGGCTCTGGTGTCTCAGAATCAACTTGATTGTTCTGTCTCTGAATCTGGTATTATCCCTGGTTGTGTATGTAACCCAGCATCTGGAGAAGCACGAGCCTTTGTCCTGTATTGTTTTGGTCTGCTTGAGTGTGATGTATTTTGGTTTGTTTGTTTTTGTTTCATTTGGTTGTGGGTTTGCCTGAGTGGGGGGATTTTACGTTTGTCCCAGGTGAGTAATCTGTATCAGCCCTACGTAGGGCCTGACCTCAGTTTGTGTGAAACCTGAACTCATTGTACGTTTGTTCCTGGCGAGTAAACCACAGCAGCCCAACGTGGGGCCTGAACTTTGCTTGTGTGAAACCTTATCTCATTAAAACTCGCTGTTCCTCACAGCTTTGGCGTCCTCCCCTTCCCTCTCCTGCACTGCACCATGACAAATGTGCATCATGTTATTTGAAATTAATTCACAGTGAAGCATACATTTAATCCTTAGTTCAAATGTAACTAGAGATGCATTTGCACAAGAAAATATTGCATGGTTGCTAGCGTGTCGCTAGGCAGTTACTATGGTACAATGGGTATTGTTTGATTGTTGCTAAATGATTGTTGTGGTTTAACAGGTGATTGATTTATGTGTGCAAGTGGATGCTAGGTTGTAGTAAACCAGTTGCTATGGTGTCACTAATGGTTGTTAGGGTGTTGCTCAGTGGTTGACATGGTTTTCCATTTGGTTGTTATGTTGCTGCGTTTCTGTTAGGTGGTTATGTAGTGGACAGGTGCAAAATTGTTTGATATATCTCAGAAGGGGTCAGAGCAGATGCGCTGGCAAAAAATTTGTGGAAAAATAATGAAAATAAAAGAGCACTCAGAACAAACCATCTGCAGGTTCATTTTCAAGAAATGTCAAGAGGTTACATTGAAACACTGCAAAAGTGTGAAGGCGCAATGATTTCTGGGAACTAAATAAATGATGTCTGTTATGTTTTGTTTATTTTCATTTAATAGAATCATGAAAGAGCCAAATGAGCTCTCTTGATGAATCATCAGGTGAGAAAATGAGAAAACGAGTCAATAATCAACCAATCATGCTTTGATTTTCACTAGGTCTTACTTTATCCAGTGTTAAATTTGACTAAAATGCATTTGGATGGATGGATGGATGGATGGATGGATGGATGGATGGATGGATGGATAAAATGGTTTAGTTGGTTTATTCTTTGGAGATAAAGTACAGTGTACAACATGTATATGTCCAATTAGTCTCACTAGTCAGACAGTTGGCAGGACAGCTGGTAGCTTTCATCACTTTGCACGACCAAGAACCACCTACTTTGTCTTAACTGATATACAGAGCAACTAATTACAACCCATTTGTTTTGTGTACGGTGTAGGTTCAGGAGATTTTCAACATGCTGCTACAAGAAAAGCACACCCACTGGACAAATTGCGGGCAATATACAACTATATCCCATTAATGCTTCAAATAAACTCTTACATAACTTCTAATAATGTGATGTTGTGAGCCTCACAAACTTTTGTCACCTTGAATAACAAGGCAACTGTTTTTAGCTGGTGCAAGTTTCTCATTAGATGTATAAAACATGTGATGGAGAAAATCCAGTTTTCATGCCCAAGATTGTTTCACTAAGCAATCAAGGAAGGTAAAAAATCAAGTTTAAGATGAAATGTCCATCAGAAAGGCCTTAACACTGAGGGACTGGAACAGTACTAAATGTATTGGCACCCCTTGAAATCCTAGTGTGAATCAGAATCAGAAAATCCAATAAAAACAATATGAAACACACTGTACTATAAACGCAAATATGGGGTATAAATACAATAAATCAGTAACTCAAAGTTAAGTGAATTACAAGTAACACAAATAGTGGCTAGAAGTATGTTACAGCATGTAATCGAGATCATTAGTATATAAGACATATTGCACATAGTAAGACTACTGCACATAGTAATAATCACATATTACACATATTGAAATTATTTAGCACTCCATAAGAAACTGCACAGGATATTGCACATGGTAGACTATTAAACAAAATAATACCTTTACATTAATAATACACATAATGATACTGATTTAACCCCATTAAGGAAATGCACAGCAAAATAGCATCAGATTATTGCACATTATATTGTGTGGGTGTGTGACAGAGGGAGGAGTTATAGAGTATGATGAGTTGTGGGCAGTGGGTGTGTGAAGGGGAGGATTTATAGAGTATGATGAGTTGTGTGCAGTAAGTGTGTGAAGGGGAGGAGTTATAGAGTATGATGGGTTGTGGGCAGTGGGTGTGTGAAGGGGAGGAGTTATAGAGTATGATGGGTTGTGTGCAGTGAGTGTGTGAATGGGAGGAGTTATAGAATCTGATGGTTTGTGGGCAGTGGGTGTGTGAATGGGAGGAGTTATAGAGTCTGATGGGTTGTGTGCAGTGGGTGTGTGAAGGGGAGGAGTTATAGAGTATGATGGGTTGTGGGCAGTGTGTGTGTGAATTGGAGGAGTTATAGAGTCTGATGGGTTGTGGGCAGTGGGTGTGTGAAGGGGAGGAGTTATAGAGTATGATGGGTTGTGTGCAGTGGGTGTGTGAAGGGGAGGAGTTATAGAGTCTGATGGGTTGTGGGCAGTGAGTGTGTGAATGGGAGGAGTTACAGAGTCTGATGGGTTGTGGGCAGTGAGTGTGTGAATGGGAGGAGTTATAGAATCTGATGGGTTGTGGGCAGTGAGTGTGTGAATGGGAGGAGTTACAGAGTCTGATGGGTTGTGGGCAGTGGGTGTGTGATGGGGAGGGGATATAGAGTCTGATGGGTTGTGGGCAGTGGGTGTGTGAAGGGGAGGAGTTATAGAGTCTGATGGTTGTGGGCAGTGGGTGTGTGATGGGGAGGACTTACAGAGTCTGATCGCAGTAGCAAGGAAGGATCCGTGGTGTTCAGTAGAGCACTTTATTCTGGTGAGTCTGTGGCTAAAATTACTTCTCAGTTCACCCATAACACTGTGGAGTAAGTGACCAGCATTGCCCATGATGCACTCAAGTTGAATGCAGAATACTACCAGAGGATTACAAAGTGTGAAAAGCGATAAAAAAGTTCAGGAATGTAAGCAGAACCATGTAGTACTTTGAATGTGAGAAGAGGATGTTTTTAATATTGGAAGAGACAGGTAACCCAGAGCAACCTCATCTTTGATACATGTACAGGCTCTCGATTGTGCAGCAGCACATGTGTATATAGAGGTCTTGTGTATTTTTGGACAGAAGCACTTTGCATGCTAGGTGGTAGTACATGCTAGTGAGCCAGCAAGAATGTTATGCATGTATCTGGAGCTATACTGCATAATTGCTTCGGTGTTCAAAAAGAGAGAGTTTATTAATGGAAATATATCCCTGCTCAAACCCTTAACATTAAAAATGCCATTAGAAAGGGCACTGAGTCATTTTTTAAGAAGGACAGTGTGTTATTTTTAGATTTTCTCTGTATATATTTATATTTATATAATGTAAAGTTAAAGGCTAATCCAAAGCTTCACATAGCAACACTACTACACAAAACAGACCCATAATACACATGACATGTGTATCTATGCACATTCTAACACACTTACAGAATTGTGTGAATGTACATGCATCAAACAGGATGTTGTGTGTGTAACAGTGTATCTGATGATGAATGCGGGTCATGTGAGCAGACTGCTATGTGTAGTATTCCAGCAGCAGAGCAATGAATATACTGGAAGTCCCACAACAAGGGAATTATAATTGTCAATATAAGAGGCACAGACTAGAGTCTTGCTGATATTCAGATAAATGGCAACATTGTGGAGATGAAGGAAGCCAGACATTGAGAGTGCAGAATCAAGAAGGATGCCAAGATTTCTAACAACCTATGAGGGTTCAACAAGCACAGCATCAATGGCAGGTGAAAAGACTGGACAGCAGAGAGATTTGATGCTTACTGATTTGTGTCTGTATTTACTTTAAAAGAGAGGAATGCTAGCAGGATTTTCAAATGTCCTCTGCATAGCTGTAAGCACCTTAGCACACAATTATCAGGTACTCTCTGTACCTGTGGAAGTGTCTGAGACTGAAACTTATGTCCAAGTAATGGGAGGGAGAGAGAGAGAGAGAGAGAGAGAGAGAGAGAGAGAGAGAGAGAGAGAGAGAGAGACGTTTTCCCTGCCTATAAGAGAATAAACCAATAGACCTAATTTGTGTGGAGAATGAAACAGTGTTGAAAAAATGGAATTATGCACAGCATGATCAGCTGAAATGGAGAATAATGTGAAGCATGAGAGTGAGGAGTAACTCTGAAACTGAAACCATTCCCTTTCCCACACACAAATGAAAACCATTTCTTTATAGCAATTTGGTGCCAAATACTCCATTTGCATAGAACCATACATTGAAATGATGGTGCTGAGTCCCGAGCATTTAAGAGAAACATTTTAAAAGTACAATGCCTTTCTGCTGTGCTTCAACCTGCAGGTAATTCAGCTTGAATTGCACTGCGTCAGGGGGTCTCTCAAAAGCCTGCAGAAACTGCTTTTGACAGAGAATAGGGAAGCTCTCCACACATCTCCAGGGGGTGTTGTGTATTATGGATGGGATTCTATCTTGGCAGGTATGCAATACAGTGTCTTCATAATTACGCTTATCTTCAAGACATATAAACAAAGGTATGTGTAGAGTGGTCAAACTGCGTGAAACAATTGCTTTTTTTTTGGAAAATACAAAATCTCTCAGCCAAACGCTGCTTCTCCATAATGACCAGCTCTCTGTATATTGTGAGATGTTTTCTGACACAATCTGAATCATCAGTCTGAGGAACACGAGGTGCTTTCAGTTCCTTAGCGACACCAGTGACAAGCTGCCCCCTTTCCATCTCTCAGATTGTTATAATTAGCTCCCGCTCTCCAGCGCAAAGCAGTATATCCTTTCGATCGAACCCTCCATGTTGCTTTCTTGTTGCGTCAGTGGTGTGCTGTGCCTCTTTGTTTTTAATGTATGCTTGTTTATTTATTCATTTATACTGTATGAGACTCTCCCTTTCTCTCTGATCCCACTTCATAGAGAATATAAAGGATGTGTCCTGTTTGTTTTCAGAGTTGTATGCATCTTGTGGTGCCATCAGGTCTTGACCCACCAGCCTTCCTCTGTCTGTGAATTTTATCTTGCCTTGGTTTGAGCAGAATTCAGCATGAGCTCATCGCATCTAATATAAAGCATGAAGAGAGACAGTCTGCTCATGTTTTTTTGTTTTTTTTAAAAAGTCTTTTCAGCACTGAGTTGGCATCTATTATAACCAAGTACGCAATTTTGTAACAATCCACAGATAAAATTATACTGCTTTATACTTTTTATTCTTTATTATTCACTCCTCATTCTCCTTATTCTGGTTCTTTCCCACATGTTAAAGACAAAATGATTTTGGCTAGATCTGCCAATCAATGCCACCCCCCAAAACTGGGTGACTATGGGTAGTTTTTCAGACTTTACTGATACACTCTGAGTTCTGAGGCTTAAGTGAATCTTGTGCTGCCTGTGTTTTTAGGCTGGGGGTTTACAAATAGTTTGTTTTATTCTAAAACCAAACTTCTCTTGTACATTTATGTCCCTCAATACATTTCCTGTCTTTGTAACCACGTAGCAACAGAACCGTACACAGTTTATATAAGATGGATGGCAAAACACCAAAAACACGTAAACATTTCTCCAAGCTTTAAACTTCTTGTCCCCTGTGTTCCTCCTCTACTGTTGCTTTGGTGGAAACTCTGTAGATTATTCTTGACCTCTTAGCTCCTCATCCAAACTTCTGTCCATCCTTCAGGAAAGTGTCCCTGATGCCAGTCTAGGAGTTTGTTTTTCCCCCGGAGTCTTTGGTATACAGCAACTTCCTATCCTGTAAATCAGCAGGGGAAATGAGCTCTGTCGAACGCTGCTAGATTAACATGGCGCTGTAAGTCCTGGCAATCAAGTGGGCGGTGGAAAAGCTGCTGTATTACCTGACATATAGGAATTTCATTCTCATTACAGGTCACCAGATGGCTCCTTCAGGATTTCTCTTTTTAGTTGGTGATGTGTAATAGCGTCTACACATGGCCATTGGCTGCTCTCCAGGATGCAGAAGATACACCATCCGGGCATCTTTAGCACCTGGTTTGAAGTGCTGAAGCCCACATGGCCAGTAGGTGGGATTTCTGATAAAGGCACAGCTGGTTGCTACTGTATTAAGTAGCATAATACCCATTCAAATGTACTTTTTCCACATTGTGTAACCGGTCTTTATTTTTTCCTAGAACCACAAGACAAGAACTGTTTAGGACTTTTGTTTTTAAAAGTGTTGCTAACCGTACAGCTTTTTTAGCCCTTTCCAGGTCACACACAAGTCATCTAGTCACAGATTTTACATTGGAATGTTGCATTATGAAGCGGCCAGTAAAGAGACCTGATGAATTATCTGAGGTAGGACAGTTATAAAACTTGTTATTGCTGTAAAATCTATTTTCACTTGTTTAGGAGTGCTGAAGTCCACATGGGCAGATGGTGGGATTTCTGAGGGAAACACAGCCAGTTGCCATTGTATTCAGAAGGGAATGTCCATTCAGATTTCCTTTTTTATTGGTCATATCTCAGCTAACCATTTACTTATTTTGTACCTGAAAGTCACATTCTGAAGCTGCCATACATTTTTTTTTATATAACTGGTTAGAGTATTTTTATAGGAATTTATTTTGGATTGTAACTATACTCTTGAGAAATGACTGGGAAGCAAACATTGCATATTCATTTTAACCTCGTCAATAAAAAAGTGACCTGGTCAGAGATGTGTGGTAAGACGGTTATAAAACTTGTTATTGCTGTAAAATCTATTTTCGGTGAAGCCCACATGGGCAGTAGGTGGGTTTTCTGAGGGAGGCACAGTTGGTTACCACTAAAGAAAGACACCTGCTCCTACTCACCTCAACCCACCTCAAAAACTGACACAGAAGAAATCCTTTCAGCACAACACTGGCACTCCTAGTGTGCTGGCTGGAGAATGAGAATTTCATCTACAGTGTTTAATCAAGAGAACTAAGAGAAGATGAATTGTGTTTGAATTTCCTAGAAAAAGAAAGGTGTATTCAGAAAGAAATGCAGAAATTATACTTTACTGAAAAAACTACACAAATGCTTGTGGGTCTCTGCAAATTCCAAGGTTTATTCCAAAATCAAGGCTATTACAAAAGAGTTTGCTCTTTTCTGCAACAACAGCCTCAGATATTCTGTAAAAGTATTTATTTTATTCCTCAGAACCATATAAAGGTCTAGACTAAAAAAGCCATTATAGAGCAGTGTTTTTGCATCCCTCTGACAATACTTACTGGTTTATATACGCTGATTTTTATTTTAAAAGCTTATTCTGAGGCAATAAGATTCTTTTCTCAAAACTGAAGGAGGATGACTGTACAAAAATAAAAAAAAATGACTGTACAAAATAACAGTAGATTAACAGCCAAGTGTATTGGCACCCAAATTTACTGGCACATGTTTTCTAATGTCAGCTGAAAAGAGCAAACCATTTGTCTTTCACTCTAGGAAAGTGAAGAAATTCTGGGACAGAAGACAAAGTCAAAGAGAAAAAAAAAACATGTTTGTGGTTTTTGTCAGAATTATTTGCCCCCAAGGACAAGTCCTTAGCCGGCCTGTCTTGAGCAAGGATAAATGGCATAATACCTGCATCTGCAGCAAACAAGCAAAGCAGTAGTTGCTTAGTTATTTTTAAAGATTAGCTATTATTTTTTTAAATGCTTGTGTAATTAAATATTAAATATTCATGAAAATATGTATATTTAAATCAGAATGTATTATAACATTATATTAACTAGACTGCATTTCTGCAGGATAATGCAAAATGAGATTGCACAGTGGCTACAGTAACTGTGGTTGTTACTGGTTCCTAAGGTGTTGCTGGGTTGTTATTAATGGGGCAGCTGTTACATTCTGGCCTCATCTTTTGGCCTCTGATAAACAGATGAAAAACCTGTATCTGCGCAGAACAACCCGGATATTAAAGACAAAAAAAAAATGATACAGGCTTGGATAAGAAGAGGCACCAAATTCCAGCTATGTAAAGATAATAATAATAATAATAATAATAATAATAATAATAATAATAATAATAATAATAATAATAATAATAATAATGGTGTGAAAACTGATGCAGTCACACTAATAAAACACAATAGAGTTCTATGCCAGCCAGGAGTCCTCGTGGCTTAATTTCAGATTGGTGTCCTCTCTGTAGGGACTACAGTCTGATGGTCACTTTGAGGAAGCTATTCATCATGAGGTTGCTCCAGGGGTGCTAAAACATAGAATTCATTTTCTTCTCAACTGTACGCCAATAGTATAAAATAATGGCCATGCATTCGCCCTATTGCGCCCGCTAAATTTCTCTTCGAACTAAATTCAAACACTGCTGATGGCAAGACATACATTTTTGTTTTATTTTTAACCATGAGTATATTAATTAGTGTTACTCCCCCAGGGATATGTGCCTCAACCAAAAAAAAAGAAAAAAATACAAAAACAGGTAAACAGGCATCAAGGTCAAAAGCTGATAAAATATAAACACTGGAGGGAAAACAGGTCAGACTCATCTGCTTGGAAAAACATACAGAGCCAACAAAGCCACATTTGTTTTAAATGAAACAATAGGACTAAAAGTCATGTATCAGTCATGTCAACAAATTTAAAGAGTCTCTACATTGTGTAAAGGTTCTATGTACATTAAAGGTGTTTCCTAGAATGAAGTCAAGGACCTTAAAGGACCCTTCATTTTAAAGAATGTGTGGCTAACAATCTGTTTAGCATCTTGAACCCTTTCCAGCCTGCCCAAATTTTCTGTTTATGTGTTCAGTGGTTATATTTCAGCTATCCAGTCACATATTTTACACCTGAAAGTTGCATTGTGAAGCTTTACATTTGATGTAACTGGTTAGAGTATATATTTAAAATTTTTGTGAAAAGAAATAGCTGGGCAGCAAAAATCACATATTCATTTTAACCTCATCAAAAAAGAGACCTGATTAATGACGTGAGTTAATACAACCTGTTATTGCTATAAAATCTATTTTCATTGCTGACTTGCTTCAGTGCAGTTGGCATGTGAGAATTGACTCTCCTGTCTAAAATAGTGTGCAGATTTTGTTATTTCTATATTTAATGATCACGTAGCAAGGTGTGTTTCTATTCAGGAAAGGGTTAACTTGCAAGCTATCTCTTGTCCAGTGATATTAGTGCATAATAATAATTTTTAGAGAAAAATTTTAGAAAAAAAGTTAACTGTTAGTTGTCTTTTGGCTTGATGCACATCCATTGTATCAATGAAACAGGTAATTAAACAATATCTCTTGAATTTATATCAAAGGGCTGCTGTAAAGGTTAGAGCGGAACAAGTTCAGCCATGCTTCAACAGTGGTCAAATAGAAAATAAATGGGAAAAAATGAAAGAAAGAACATCTGGAAGGGAGTGAGAGAGGGAGAGGAGAGGACATTACTGATACAGGGTAGTGGGTGTGCAAGTCCTCCCTTTCTAATGCCGTGTTCATCACTATAATGACTGTATAATTGGGAGACTTTTGATGGAGGCTGTTAGGAGAGTCATGGTCCCAGGCAGTAATTACACTGAGCAGCCATGAAAGGTCATGTGAGACACAGGGAGAATATGACAGTAATGGAATTCTCCCACCATGGGCTTCACGTTTGTGCAATGTTACTATCACGTATTTTAAACAGCTACAACACACTGGATTCTAATAGGTGACACAAAGCATTTTCTGCATTCTTTAAAACCCTCTGAAAGGGATCTAGTCTTATTTATGAAGGCATACATGCTGCATGTTTCTTGTATTCAAATATCTGAGGTCCACCTTTAGCGCATGTTGTGTCATGTCTATACTCCTGATTTCTAAGTGATTTTGTTTCTAGACGAGTGCTTCAGAAGCCTCCTTCTGGATCACCCTGCACATTTCAGACCTTGCTCTCTTCCCAACACACCTGATTCAAGTGAGTGTGTTAACGTGAGGGAGCTCTGCAACATGTATGGCAGTGGTACTCCAAGACCAGCATTCAGAACCGATCTTTGTTCCAGAGGCACCACTACCATTCACTTCAAACATGAATGAGTGGATCTAAACCCTTGCAGGCTGAATAGGGGAAAATCTACCAGAAACAAACCATATATTAAGCAACTGTGGTCAGTATCTACCAAAAGTGGTCCTAGAAAAGACAGTGATCAAGAGATAAAGAAATACCATAGCAAAAATCTCTGAAAATGTAATGTTGGCATCAGAACACACAATGGATTGCACCTTCCTGCGTGTGGAGTTGCATAACTATCAGAATACCCATGCTGACCCCTGTGCTCCACCAAAAGTACATATAATGGGCCCATGAGAATCAGAACTAGAGCATGGAGCAACGAAAGAAGGTCTGGTCTGAGTAACCTTTTTTTTTTTACCTTTTCTGGACAGCTGGGTTATGTTCTGCTGTGAAAGTCCTGACATTCATATGGATTTTGTAGGTACACTCCTTCATGACAGTAATTAGTAAGAACAGCAGGAAAATGTATCCTGCTGCACTGCCAACATTTTACCAAGTCAACACCTTGTGGTTAGGGAATCAGGCCCTGTGGTTAGGTAGTTGGCCTTGTGATCAGAAGGTTGAGTTTTCAAATCCCAGAACTGCTAGTGGCACCACCACTCTTGAGTAAGGTACCGTACCCACACAGCTGGTAGCAGCTGGTAGCCTAGTGCTTAGGGCATCCGCCCTGCGACCAGAAAGTCCGGCTTCGATCCCCAAGACCGCTAGGCACCGCTGAGGTACCCTGAGCAAGGTACCGTCCCCCACACACTGCTCCCTGGGCGCCGTGTTCCTGGCTGCCCGCTGCTTCACTTGGTGAATGGTTAAATACAGAGAAAGAAATTCACCTTGTTTAAACTGTAAGAGGCTACTTTACTGTAATTTAACATCTGTGAGACATCCTGGACAAACTATAGTCCAGTCCATGGAGGGTCCACCATGCAAATTTACTGCAAATATTACTGCAAATATTTTCAGAGCAGATCAGAGCTGGAGGACCTACAAAGTATTATTATTGGCTGTAAGGTTATCGCTGATCAGTGTATGTGTCACGATGCAGGGGGATAAGCCCCCAGGATCGCGAGCTGTCTTGGGACATGGACCAGGCAGGAAAACGCGAATCCATTTCAGGGGTTTTATTTGCAGGAAACGAGAAACGAGAAACGAGGAAACAATGCAGCTCAAAAAGACGATG
>JBBPDC010000109.1:33381725-33394025 GCA_037974485.1 Hemigrammopetersius urotaenia
AAAAACCCCACAACCAGAAAACCCCAAACAAAAACACAGTGGCCTTCACCTGCCACTGACCAGGCCGTGACACCAATAGAACATTTTTTATCTGGATAATTTATCTGTGATTTGTCCCTTGGTGCTGTTTTGGATGATTGGCAGTTGCCATAAACTTAAATGGTATTTTTCATTCAGGAAGCTTCCAGGTAAAACCACAGTGTACAATACAGTCCCAGCCTATGGACTAAGCTAACAGACTAAGTTTGAAAGTATATATTTTGGAAAAACCTGCAGCAGGGAAGCCTGGTCTCATGAGTTTTTGTGCTAGGACAACGCTTAATTTTTTCATGTTAGGACATCTCTTCACTACCCTATGTATTTTAATGCACACTGTGCAACATCGCCAGTATCAGCGATAACTGGTGACTGAGGGACAGTAGGAGACAAATATTGAGTTGATTTCTTATCATTTTTGTTTGCAAAGCAGTTAAAATGCCATGAGATGGGGAAAATCCCTAACCCTAACCTTAACCTTAACCTTAACCTTAACCTTAATTCTAACCCTAACCCTAACCTTAACCCTAACCCTTCAGTGAGCCAGTGCACAAAAGGGATAAGTCCCTTACTCAAACCCTAGCCTCAAAACCTAACCTTGCCCTTAACTCTAAACCTAACCGTAACAATCACCAGTTAGTGTAGATACTGGTGGTGTTACACACTGCACATTAAAATACATTGGGTGGTGAAGCGTTGTACTAGCACGAAAAAAAACCTCTAAATTGTTGCAACACATATTTTGATTAAATTGTATTTCATTTTGATTGCATGAAAAGTCGTGAGATCGGGTTCAGCAGGGCCATGCAGTAACAAATTATTATATATTATATATTAATTCACGAAAATTCATTCATCCTTTTTACCAAACTTGGCATCTATAAAATATAGCTGGCAATACTTTGCTTGTTTGCAATGTTTAACCATTAAAACAAACATGATTGATGAGATTATATAGTGTAATATAGTAGCTAATGATGGTTTCACATCTCTAACCCTTCTCTTTCCAGAAACCATTTTTCTGGAAAACAAACCAAACATGAGTGGCACAGGTCAATGCCGGATGTACAACAAACAGTAAATCATACAGTAAAAACAACTCCTTATGTGGAAGTTTCCGCAATTTGTGTTGATGCTCAAGCTTTGTTTGGTGTTCCTTTGTCGTGTGGAACAAAAATTATTGGAATTTCAAAAACATGTAACATTTAAAACTGCTATTGGAGCATTACACACAAATGAACATAAAGAACAAAAATGCCCAAATTTCTTTTATTTTATGTTCTAGAAACAAATAGAAAACAACACAAAATCTCTGAACCCGGGAGAACTTTCAGGTTAGTCTCCGCCCATGAGTGGGTGGGGAAAACCCGCATAGGGAGGGGATCTGGAGAGCAGCTGAGAGAAAGGGCAGTAAATGGCGAGTATGTGGAAGGACAAAAAACAATTTTAGACTCTTTTACATCGTTTATATTTTACTAATATTCTAAGTTCTAAGTGCTTTTCTGAGTTCTAAGTGCTAACTTTATCCAGAATTAGTGTTTTTCCCTAATTTGTAAGATGTAGAAACAGTACACTATTAAAAGGACCATAAGTGAGTGTGGCTTAGATTGAGGGTCCCAAGAAACACATTTAATTGGTATAGAACCTCTATATTAAATGTGGGTTCTTCAGACTTACGAAGGCCACATAATGTGAAGGCTCTGTTCCTAGAACCAGATTTACATATCTCATTTGCAAAAATTGTTCTCTTAGTAATCAGGTTCTTGAGAAAGTAAAGAGTTTCCTTGTTCCAAGTATATGTTGTCTAATGAGTGCAAACATTGGCATGTTGTGTGTGTGTGTGTGTGTGTGTGATATGGTAACATTACACCTTTTTTTCTGTGACCAACAAGGTGACCAACAAGGTGGTGTATTGATGCCAACACTAAGTAAAGTCTGGCATAGCTATGGATTTGACAGGTTTCTGAGACAAAGAGAAATTCATTCAGAGGTCAGGCATTTCAAGTGAAAGAAAGAAAACCCATAGGCAATGTTTAAAAACTCAAGTCAGAAAAATAGTGAAAGAACGAGCACCAAAGGTCTTATTTACACTACGCCTGATACAGTGCAAGATATAGATACATGCAGACATTATAAGATGGCACAAACGTCTGAAGACTTGTCATACGTACTCTTTTAAGAAAGTGAAAGAGAGCAAGCAGGAAACAGGCAGGTGTTTTGATTCTCTGAAAGACTGTCACAATATGACCTCTATTTCTAAGCAGCATAAACAAGAGAGGAGAAAAATAGACATGCACACACAAACAGACGCACTGCAGAAGACAGAGCCAAAAGCTGAAACTCCCCAGAGGAGCAGGCTTCTCTCTTGCGTGAACCCCATAAAACTGCTGCTTAGATGGAGGGACCTCCATGACGGAGCTGCAGCTGGCAGCGCTTGGGGGATGGGTGCCTAGCCCGCCATCAACAAAGACACTGAGCTCCTTGGGGATCAGCTCAGCCTGGTTAGATACCCTGCTGAAAGGTGTCAGTGAAGCAGCTGAAAAGAGAAGTAGCATGGACACTGCTTCAGGACATCAAGGTGCCCATAAAAAAAGTACTAGCAGAGGTCAAAGATGTAATGAGAAAAGAACTGGGGGAGGTGAGATGGAGATGAAGGGAAAGCTCTCTGGGCTCCTGGGCCAGCTCCATCAGAGAGACGGTAAAATAGAAGCTCCAAAGGGACCTGATGTACTCCCCCATTTTGCCTCACTCTCAGTGTACTCTCAGCCCCCTGCAGTCCTCCACCAATTACCTCTGTCACTCAGATGTTTCCTAAAATCGATGGGGCTATGATAGTCAACTGTGACTTCAGCCTGAAAAGTCATCAACATTTGATATGAATTATTTCTCACTCAGAGCTTTTTGGAACAAACTGAGAACTTTTGTTGTAAGTGAGGATTCAAATTGTTTATTCAATACCATTTTTGTGTAAGAGGGGACATTTTATTATTTGAATGTGATCATTTTTCAGGTGTAGTCTTGCTGCACATAAAGAAATAACACCCTTTTCATTTCTTGTTTCTGTTTAAGATTTAGCACATTTTTTACCATTTCTAAATAAAGGTGCAAACCTAGTAGCTACTATAATTTAATTACATTTAATTACAAAAAGTTGTATTCAATGTAAAAAAAAAAAGCACATCTTCATTTCCCTTGGCAAAACACTGTAACATGCTGAAACTGAAAGAGACTGGCAGGATTTGAGGAGTGTGTCTGCTGGCTGGTGCTGCAGCACATGATTAGGGCTGTAGAGCTCTTGGCTGCAGCTTGTGAACATAAAGTCTGAGTGTCTTTCATCCGCCTCCTTCAAACTTCATCATTTGTGCTGTGGCTGATGCAAAGACAGATTGGCTGGATAAGCACTGACACAGCCATTCAAGCCACATCCTTCTGCCACAATATCATATCATGTAGTTCAGCTATATTGTGTATGGGCAATGTTCATCCGTCTACGTGTTTATATGAAGAGCTCAGAGAAAAAAGGTGGAATTACTACTTGCTTTTGATAGTTATGATGTCCGCTCCTCCTGCTTTCACTCTCCATCTCATAGTGGCCCAGAGAATATAATTCACGAAGGTGCCCCAACTCTTTCATTCATGTGAAATTTCATCCCTTTTTTAAAATCTAAATCTGCTGTTGTGAATGAACGGTAATTTGACTGATATTGAGAATATTGAAGCCTCTCTCCATCTCCATCTTCCTCTGCTTTCCTTTAGTGGCTCTAATATAAAATCTCATGTGTGCTCTCCATCTTTGCGTGTCCCAGACTGTCATGCCATTATTGACTGGAGGAAAGAGGGGGAAAGATGGAGATCAGATCTCAGAAGGTTACATGGCCTCTGTGGCTGATTCATGATGACTTCCTCTCCTGACTCAGGCCTTGGTCCAATAGCTTATCAGCAGGTATTACAGGAAGTCAAGGCCAACAGCACTTTTGGAAAAAGCTTTTGTTTGACAAATTAATGAAGCTTACTCCACACACATTTGTATCACTTTTAAAGCAATGCATCATTAGATTTATATTTATCAGCATTATATCTACCTAATTTTTCAATAAATCTCTTCTCTCTCTCTCTTGGCCATTCCTTTGTGGTGTCCCTCAGGGGTATGTTTTAAGCCCAGTCTTTTTTGTCATATGCTATGCTGATGATACCCAATTGTATTTGCCTTTAAAGAGTGGCAATGGCTAGATTTAAAAGAGATTCAGTAATTGCCTCCTTGAAATCAAAGACCAGATGTCTAGTACTGTCAGAGAAACTGAGAGATTATTCTGTTTGGTTCATGTGATCTGGCCAGTGACACTTGCTGTCTCAGGTTAAATATTAAAAATGATGTTTGAGCCAAAATCGAATTCAATCTAAATACTATATATATATATATAGTTACATTGTGTGAACTTTTGGCCCAAAGGCAAGAAGTTCCTTGCCAAAAAAGAATGAAAAACATTTTATATTTCTCTTCTACATTTTGGGAGATACATTTGTTCCAACAGCAAGGATACATCCCCCAGTAAAAAAATTAAATTGGTACTTAAGAGGCAGAAATGTTTTAAAGCAGACACATGTGGTGACAGTTGTATAACACTTCCTTCTCAGTCACTGACCATTAAACTTCATCCCACACTTCTGTGAAATGCTCCCCAACCTTTACCAAGCCTGTCAGTTAGGCCTGCAGGAAACCAATTAACATTTTGTGTCCTGGCGAGTTATTCTTTCCTTTCCGCATACTATTTCTCTTTCTGTTTTTGTCTCTTGGGTGGCTCCTAGGAAGAGTCACACAAATTAGCTGTGTGAGCTGGGGGCCTCAATTACCTGGAAAAGGTCTTGGGTGCCTTTTGCTGTGTGACGCGACTCTGGCCAGCGGAGGAGACGAGAAAAGAGAGAGGCAGTAGTGAAAAAGGAGCTGCAGGGAGAGAAATGAGAGACAGAGGCTATAAAAAGACAGTCTCTAGAAGGCGAGAGGGGAAAAACAGGTGGTGAAGTGTGGAGGACGAATGCCGCTTCTGTCAAAGGGGTTTTCCCATGGGGGACAGCAGATGATCTTTTACAATCTCATTAAGCCTCAAAAGTTCAGCCCACTATTCACTGAGTAGCATACTGTAGTGTTCCCTGCTCCGCCTAGAAAGAACCTCTAATATTAGGGTAGTGGAGCTGAGTCGTTGTGCCACAGGCATCCCATTCCTTTCAGCTAATACACACCAGCAATGTGAAACCACTTGTTTTTTTGGTCAGTTATCAATAAATTTCTGCTTTCTGCAGTGCTATATTGCTCCTAGGGTCTAGCAGGTGCCAGCGTCTACTAGGGTAAGAACCCCATCTGTTTCAAGCTGCCTGAAGTATGACTGTAATATTAGTCATACCTCGAATATTTGATATGCTTAATTGCACCGTTAATAATCCTTGCACTCTGGGTGACGTGTGCGGTGAGGTTCGAGCAGATCTCTGCTGCTCCGGCTTTTAGTCTGCAGGTTTTCTGTCACTAATGCTTTAATTATTTATTCTGACCTTGTGAATTTAGCACACGTTAATTACTGTGACATCACACACCCACACATATACAGAAACATTTATAGTACATGCATGCGGATATGTACACCCATCCTTTTGCCTTAACCTTTTATTTATTTGTTATTTCACATAAAATATATTTAAAATTAAATCAAACAATTTGGGGAAATGCTTTGGTTTTTTTTTGTCTTAAATGAAATTGTACTTTAAAATAGTTTATATGAGAATATTTTCTATAAAGTGATGTCCAGACCTGTGTTTAGAGTGCCAGACTGGCAGCTGGTTGCAGATTATACGGCCCTGTATCTATGTTTGTGGATATGTAAATGAGTATATGGGTCTTTGTTTGCTTTTGATTGGTGTAACTCATGTCCAGGAAGGGACAAAACTTGGAGAAACGAACACACAGCAGACTCACAAACAGACTTCAAGACACTCAATATCAGGTCAGTTATGTAAAAAAAAAGATACATTCCAGTGTTTGTTGTGGGTCAATTAAAAATAATCAGCCTGTGAATTTAGTCATCATTAACCATAAATGGCTTGGTAAGTGCCAGCAAGTCAATGCTCCCTTGGTGGCCCAGCGGTAAAACGACTGATTTCAAATCCATGTAGTGAGATTTTTTTTTTTGGGGAGTGTGTATTTTGTTGGGGTGCTATAAAACCATGTGATTGCATTTAGCATTTTCTTGCAGAAATGCAGCTAGTTATTTGAGAAATCCAAATCATTTATTCAGTAAGTAAAATTATAAGTACAGCTCCTGTGATTTAAACATTGTAGTCTCTCAGATCATTTTGACATAAAAATATCTCCCTGACGTATAACGCATGAAGCAAGACACCTATAGAGAGTGAGCTCATGCAGTATGAATATGCCTTATGAAGGCAAATGTTGATGTGCTGTAAGATGAAAAGGCTTCAATTTGAAGAGAAAAGGGCTTTTCACATTACTGACTGCAAAGGCACGGTGTCAATAATATTTTCTACATGTTTGTTTTATACTCTAGGGAAAAAAATATATTCAGCGATTCAATTACTGCTTATGTCGATGAAAAGGTTTTTTTGGTTGTATTGGTGAGTCAGTGCCAGACTGTTTTAACATTGTTTCAGTGTAAGTGCAGCATTAATTCAATATGTAATCAAGCCTGAGGCAATTAAGGTAAAACATTTCTTTTTTGTATTTATGCACCATCTTGTTTATGTCAACAGACAGTTTCAAAAGAAAATAGGTACTTTTATTAATACCAGTGTTCTTCCCTGGCAATAAATGATGAATCAATGAAATTTTGATTTCAAATTCTATCCACTACATTGTGACGCATCAAAAAAAAGTACCTCATTCACTGTCTTTCTCTGCCCATGTTGAGAATACCTAAGTTTGCAGTTTCAAGTGCTCCTCCCCCTCAAAGCCTCAAGTATCAAAGTGCTTGGTGTCTTCTGAGAATTGTAAGGCTGAGGCCCAGTGCCATCACAATGTGTGACTGACATCCAACCCACTCAAAGAGAATCCTCTGACAACCCAGACTAGCAACTCAGCACTGCAAGATATTTAGACATTAAGACTGACTACAGAGGTCATATCGTACTAATCACATCAGATTAAGTCACATTTTACTGATCACATACACAACCATACAAAGTACATGTGAAATACCTTTTTTGCAAATATGTGGTGATACAGACAGAATGTGTATAAGAAAAGAGAAATATAAAAGAGAATTGAAAAATGAAATATTAAATATTAAAAACTTTAGCAAAAACCATGTGGCATAAAGTGTATGTGTTGCTGTATGTGCAATATTATGCAACATAACACATATTTATAAATTGATAAGTACATTTGTAACAGCAATGATGGCTGAGTAAACTGAAGAGAATAAAGCTAAAATAAAGATGATGGATGCAGATCAGTTTCAGTTACCTTCAGTTTTTAGGGTTCTCCTCAGAAAAATCCACCTGCACTCTGAAGTCACAGTGAAGAAAGTACAAATGATCCCAACCAATATATTATGAAAAGGAAGAAACAAATAAGGGAGGATATAAAGATGGATGGACGGACAGACGGACGGACGGACGGATGGATGAGCCGCTTATCTTTAACCATCGCTACAGATGATATGGTGTGAGCTTCCTTCCTAAACTGGAGAAAGAAACCTTGGACAGAACCAAGACTCAAAAGAGGAACCCATTCTCCTCTGGTCAACCTATAAAGTATGAAATCATCAAATGGAAAATTAGTCATCATGGTCATAGTCATCATGCATCATGCATTAGTTTCAACTAGTTACACTTGCAGACAGGAGCACCATGACTTACTTTTAAGGATTCTTACCGGCCGCCTCCACAGCTCCTTGCCTCGGGCCCCTCTTTAGGACTCCTCTCTCATATTTCTGCCTTATATAGGTGTGCATGCACTTTATTGCACACATTGTACATAACCACAGAAACCACTGCATATTATACAGATCAAAAAGGGTGAAAGCAATTTCAATTACATTTACTATTTGTCGTTACTGAATTTAAACTCCTGAGGGCACCACCCCAGTGACAGTAGTTTTACCTGAAAGGTGCTTTTTTTTCTGGCTCACTTTTGTATTTGCTATGCTTAGACCAGAAAGATAATCACCTTCTTCAGAAACCAGCGGAAATGGCAAACGGATTCATCTTCTGCTCCAGATTCTCTTCAACTTCTTCTCCCCTCTCTGCAGTCGAGGACGCAATATTCTCACTGTGACCGGTCTGAAATAGCAGCAGACACATAAACAGATCTTCACATCTTACTGCTGAATGAGTTCCTGTGTTTTTTGTAGGTCACCTCCCTGTAGATGGTGGACTCGCTGCCTCTTCTACAGTGCTCTTCCTGCGCTCTGAACCTCAGAGTGCTTCCTGTCCAAACGCTCTGACAGATTAAGAGCAGTCATAAATTCACGTCCCACTGGAGAGCTTTTCTGCTCATAATGGAGAACATCAGGCTAGCATGGCCTGACCATCTCGCCCAAAATAAATCATTTTAATTACTGCTTCTGGTATGGGTTTTGGCAGTCCATGGATTGAGCAACAGCGGGGCACCCAGCAGCAGGTCTTTTAGAACAATTTACTGTGACACTGTGTGTGCTGTAGTTGTCAGAAACAGATAGATGCGAATGGCTTTGCTTTCAAAACCTTTTCAAAACCATGAGCTTATTGACACATACCTATGCTGCTCATTGACATGGACTCCAAAACCTGTCGACTGAAGAAGCTCCTCATTTGTGAATGTTTTGCCTGAGGTTATCATAAATAAAGCAGTACATGCTGGTTTGAAGCAAATGCATGAGCCAATTAGGATTAGAAGTAAAAAGCACATGCACTGTAATCAAATCTACATCACACGCTATCCTCTTTTCTCATTTGAAATATAATCTACTCATTAGACATAATAGCATTAAAGTAATATTAATAATAGAATAAAATAACTATAATATAAATAAAATATCACTATTTATAGAGCTCTTTTCATACATGCAGAAGATCAAGGTGCTTTTTTTAAAAAAACATGAAAAAATAATGCTGTTGCCTTTGAATCCTGGATGTTATGCTGCTAAAGGTTAATTCAATCTAGAAAAGCATTGTTGTGTGTGTTTATGTGTATTAAAAGCTGGCTTCTGCAGAGATGACTGAAGTGACTAAACATATCCAGCAGATGTTGAAAGGAAGGACCCCTGCCCCACCTCAGTCATTTAAGCCTCAAATCAAGGCATCAAGGAAACAGTCAGCTGGTAATAGAACGGTCAGTGGAGCTCAAACCTCCAGACAGTCATATTATCCACAGCTAATTAAACTCTCGAGCTTGTGCTGCTCCTGCAGCTCCGCTGTTGTGTGATTAAGTTTTCAGGGGGGAGGGGGCAGAACCTGCACAACCTACAGAACAGAGGAAAATGTGTGTGCGTGTGCGTGTGTGTGTGTGTGTGTGTGCGCACAGACGCCTGCCTGTACATCCTTATAAAGTTCAATAACCCAAGTTTCATATCGTTACTGCCTTATTCAGACCTTGTAACCTTGTGTTTTCCCCCTTTTTCCTTGTTTATTACAACATCAGAAAACACCAGGTGTTCCTCATATGGTGCGAACATTTCATGATGGACCAATAGAAATTGCTCAAAATCTCATTACACTAATGGGCATTGAGGTTAAGAGCATTGTTCCCTTCTTCTATTAAATTACCCTTACAGAAATGTGAGATGTTATAACAGTGACGATATTATGGGGTTATGCAACAGGTATCAAGCTTTAACATGGTCTCATAGCAGTTACTTAGCCTGAATAAACCAATGTATTCATATAATGTACCATAATATACTGGAATAACCTCTTTACCAGCAGAAAGATTGGTTGTAAATGTTTTACGAACACATGAAGGACATGGAGCCTCTTTGCCATTGTATCATGTCATTTCTTGCAGATACATTTGATGATGATGATGCTTTTCGAGTCCTTAGGAGGATTCCAGATGCACATATATAAACGTATGTATACTTCACTGTAGTAAATAGTGGATTTTAACCTGAAATGGTGAAATTAAGCAGTGTAACATACACAATTCTATATCTTTGCTGTCTTGGTCTTTGATTAGGTGATCCAAAAAGAATAGAAATCTGTTTGAGTAGATCTTGAGTCTTAAGATTACGTTCCTTACTGGTAATGTAACGTTGACAATCAGTAATTGTCTTTCCACCTTTCAACGTTTTCCTAATACGAAGTGCTTTGCATAAGGTTCTCCTCTTGTGCTTATTTCAGAGGAGCCATGGAAGTCATCTATTTCCCTGGCTTTAACTGCTCAGGACTGTTGCAGGAGACAATTGATGAGTAAACACTGCAGAGGCTTTCCTGTGATTGATGATCCATTTGCAAAACTTCACAAAGACATATGGAGGCCCTCTGGTTATGCATGTATATGTAAGTGAGCATGCATGTTTTGCTTTGTAAGAGAGGACTATGCCAGTTTACTGTTTATTCTACTTTAACATGCATTTTTAAATAAGCAGAAATCTTAAATGGCCAAAAATGGCAGCATATCTCAGTTATAGGTGTGCTTTTGACTTAAAACATTAGAATAAATGCATAGCAATCTTTAAAATAGCATTACTTTCTCTCTTTCCCTCTCTCTTTATTTACACATACACACATATGCACGTATATGACTCATGATAAACTGTATTTTTAAAAATAGGCATCATATATAAAAATATGCATTTATTTGGGTTGGAAGAAATAATTATTTCTGACTTGCTGGTACACTCCAGCCTTTGCATGGATTAATAAATTCCATGAATGGCACACCTAATTTAATAAGATTAATCGGATGAACAAGGTATTACATGATATCTGTAAATGAGGTCCTGTAATGAGAGGGTGTTTTAAATGTACATTATATACATGTATTAATCAGTACAGAGACATTTTTCAATCTCATTCATAATACCGATTGTTAAAAAAAAAACATTAAAACAGGGGTCCAAGGTGGTTCCTCTATGGCAGCACTCAAATAACCCATTTTGGCACCTTTTTTTTTTTAACTGTGCATGTTAACATTAATGCAGACAGTGTCCTTATATCCAGGCAAAATACTGGCCTCGTGCTTCACTTCACCACTGCAGTATCTTTTGAGAAAATTTGAGAAAGTGGAGAAAATCCCAGTTTCTAAACTAATTCTAGCTTTCTCTGGCAGCTAGACAGATCAAACATGCTGCTAAGCCCTGCACTGAAGTCACGCGGACCCTCTGCCAACTCACTTTTCATAATCCCATATGGGAGCTACATGTCGTACACTTGACTTTGGAAATTCATTTTTAGAAATCTGTTTTAAAACATGCCAAAACTTAGACTGAAATACTTCTGCACACTGTACTACAGTTCGCTCAGTGCTTAAATCACTGAGAAGCCTATAAAAGAACATTCTGAGAAAGGCTAATAATGTGACACACACCTCCATATGTCTTCCTCTCCTACTATATGGCAGTACATTCATTACTTTCCAAGAACTCTGCTGCCTTCTTCTTTTTTTTCTCCTACTGGATATTTTCCATAAAGGTGTAGATGATACAAGTCTTGAAAGTTGAGCATCACTCCCGCTTTAGTTACTCAAGGCTGTTTCCAGAGACAAACAAGCAGGGCTGATGGGTAAACGCCAAAGAGAGATCCTACTGATAGATGACATCCAAGCTGCACTTTACAAAGACATATTGGCCCTGTCCAAAAGCACACACTCACGGGAGTGCCAGTGTTCAGATAGTTTGCCTGTCTGCTCACAGGGAAGCGACTCAATGAATCACTGGTTTACCGTGTCAGAATGTATGCGCAGCTACTGTAACTCATTATTTCTGACAAGGCAGGGACAAAGTAACTGTTATTAATTCAAAGTAGTTAATGAGTGCTTACAAAGCAATTCATGGAAATTCCTAATTAAGGCTTTTCGTTCAAATTAAATCGCGCAAATCAAGAGCAAGGTCTGAAATGAATCACTTTGTGTACAGTTTTATGACGGTGCCACTCGGGATGAGCTAATTTGTAATTATAATAAACTACCTGAAAATTTACAGGAGCATCACAGAGACAGATGCATCGTTTCGAAGCACAGCACTGCCACCACTCATCCAAGTGAAGTACAGTGTGTGTGTGTGTGTGTGTGTGTGTGTGTGTGTGTGTGTGTGTGTGTGTGTGTGTGTGTGTGTGTGTGTG
>JBBPDC010000109.1:33437267-33452906 GCA_037974485.1 Hemigrammopetersius urotaenia
GCTATCCTCTATCTCTTGCTCTTGTGTTTATAAACGCTCTTACACACACACACACACACACACACACACACACACACACACACACAGACAAACACAAATTCACATTTTCTTTCTTTCTCCCTCTCTCTCTCTTTTGCTCTTTATATATATATATATATATCCGATGTTTAACTCAGTGCTTTAGAATTATGTCTCGGCTGTCGGCATATTGCCAAAATTGAATGTTTTTAGCTGCTCTTGTCTGAAACGCCTGTATTTGACCTTTACAGAAACTAGCCAGACACAATCTAAGAGACTTTTTTTTTAACATCTTTAACATTTTTTTTACCATGTTGCTTTTCTAAAGTTGGGCAGTGCAATATGTGAAAGGGCAAGTGTTCATTACCACACAGGGAGCACCAAATCTGTTACAGAAAGAACACCTCTATTCTGCTTCCCTGGTTCTCGAAATCCATTTTCCAGCCTTTCACAGGGGAGTTTGGTTTGTTAGGAACGTACAAGAATATCTGCTAATTTATCTCCAGTTGGTTTCCAGAAAGATCCCTCGCTGATTCAGTACTGCAATACTCAGTGTTATAAACTAAGTACATCCAGAGTTGCCTCTATCTTCTTGAATTATGGACATGGTCATTCTGAAAGCACCTATATCACATTCTGAATGTCAGGTGGATTTCACACCCTGCTGTCATGTATTAGTGATGCTTTTGTGGCAACAGGAAAGATAAACTGCTGTAGTTCTAGTGCACCTTTGTTTTGTTTATTGGGCCTTCTATTTATGAATTAACTGTCTGCTCAAAACCAGATGTCTTTACCTGTAGTTTTTCAGCAGGGGACGACCTTCTTCCTTCAATTTATGTTCTTTGGTTTTCCTAATGGGACACTTATTTGTGGCTTAATCACCTCTTCAGTATTCTTCTCCCGGTGACCTAGATGTGTTTTATTTAGTGGGAGTCATTAAGTTACCTGTAAATATCTCCACCCTGCCCATCTATCACTCCTATATGAACTTTCTCTTTTTTCACAGTAATTACATCATGGCTTCTTTGCCCTGAAGCGGTTCAACACCAAATTCATTCATTTTGGTGTCAGAGGACGGCGTAAGTCTACTGCTGCACTCGTGTGGCTTCAGAACGCCTGCTTTCCTACTGGGAGGATGCTCATGAATGACCTTCCTAGCTGGTCAAAGTCAGAGATAATTTTGTTTCAGCTCCAGTATAATGTTTAGCCAAAAAAAACAGCAAGGTGTTCTGTAAAGTTCTCACTTGCTCTTACCCCAAACTGACAGTGTTGCTGGCAATGTCTGCATATCAAAGGTGTGTTCTACCAGGATCTTCTGTGGCTGTGATACCTGCTGGCGCTGCACTGCTGTGTTTCTTGTTGGGGTGCTTCTTAGCATGTGGCCAGTTTGATTGGTCAGCAACTGTTGGGTGGCCTTATATGTGGATTCTCTTGCTTTCAACTCTTTCTCCTGCTCACTATTTACCTCTTTCTATCATGTAGCTCAAGTAATATTTTCCATGGCTCCTGTTTTCGTCCATCTTCCCAATACATTGTCACCCATAACATGTAACCATTGCACTAATAAACTCATTATTTCTAAACTATTAGGACCTAACTTTCTAGGACCTAAGTCTAAATGAGTAGTAAAGTATTGCAGCAGTATATTATGGCAATGCTTTCTGATAACTTTCATCAATACAGTAATACACAAATTGTCATTTGGACACACTTGTTGATTGTAACAAATGAATCATTTTTACCTGTTTGTGAGTATGAATGCACACATTGGCTACCACTAGCCAGTAGTTAAAAAATACAATGAAATACTCATTAACTAATGTTTTGTTCACAGCCATTTCGTCTCCTCTTTTTTTGGAGTGAAATGGAGCAAAATGGAGTGAAATGGAGTATCCAGTCCCATCTCTGTGATTTATACCAAGGTTTTTTTTCCCCCATGCGAATTTATCATAAATATTAAAGACACCCTGGTACGTTACCCCCCTGGTAATGGAAAACTTACCCATCAGAATAGCACTATTACAGCCTTCATTGACACTTTATTCTTGTGGTTCTGAGCGCTGGGGCATGCGAGAAAAGGAGAGAATAGCCCCAGACCAAATGAACACCCTGACCTCATCATTATAAGAGCTTAAAGTAAAGTTGGGTCACAAAAGTCACTGTATAAATTAAGGGATACTTTGAATGGATAGTATTTCACTTTTGCAAATGAAAAGTAACCTTTTTACACAGCTGGAGGTCAGAACACAATGTGTAATAGAAATGTATGAAATAGCCTTGTATTTCTAATGGTATGTAAGGTTGATGTTTATGAGAGCAGATTGAGCATCCTGTGTGTGGTTCAATTTCCTGTTTTCTCTGAAAAGCTGTGCTTTCCGTTCCTCCCTCAGAAAACGCTTTTGTGTGGCACATCCACCCAGCAGAAGGCCAGCCTGAATGCAAGAAATACACACACACACACACACACACACACACACACACCACACACACACACACACACACACTAAACCTAGAAAATTCCTTTTTCTGATCCCCCAGGCTTTCTGCTCTCTGAACAGAATGGCAAAGTTAATACCCAATGACACAAAACAAGCTGTGTAAAAAGCACACACACACACACACACACACACAAACACACACACAAACACACATATTCACATGCACATATACACCACGCTTTTAAACACTCTCTTATACCCATCTCATTCCCATTACCCATAGTCTGTGCCATCTTCAATTATAAGGTGATGTTTGTTGAGAGGTGAGGTTTCGAGCACACACACAGTTTCTGCATAGATGAAAATGTTGTGCACAGAACGTGTGACCGTGGCACTGAATCATGAGCGCACTAACCTGAGCCTTTCAGACATACCTTAAGAGGGTTTTAATATGAAGAACTTGGATTCTTCAAAAACTTAATCTGTTCCCAGAAATATGAATACACTCTTCTGTTACTGCTGACCTGCGACTCAAGCTTCTAACAAAAACTTGTACCAAAGGGAAAGAGTGGACAAGGAGGACAATCTGTTGTGGCAAGGAATCAGTGATGTCAAGAGAAGTGTGGATCTTTGTGACCTAGAGAAAAGTGTTTTTGTCTATAAATGGGTTTTAGAAAAGAAAGATGTACTTTCCAAACAAAATTGGTCATCACAGAATGAATAGCCATGAAGCTGAAACATGAAGCTGTCTTAAGTAAAAGCAAACTTGACCAAGGACAAAATAACAAAAAAGGCTTTGTAAAGTTTGTTGTTGAGGGTTTGTAGGCAGATAAAGAGGATGTTTCTTAACCACTTGTAGAAACACAAAAAAATTGTGTTTTATTTACATATATATTTTTTAAAACATGCAGTAGCCAGGCACTGTTATTAAATCTTCATTTTCACCACAGTCAGCCCAACTGCTTCATTTCTGGTGGCTTTGGGGATCAGTACATTTCGAGGGTTTGGCCAAAATGTGTGCTGAACTTTAGGCCACATCTGTCCTTCTAAGCAGACAAATGTTGTTATATTATTTCAAGGAATCTAATGTAATTGTAATGCAATTCAAGAAATCTAGTCAAACTTTTGCATTTTGAATAGTATCGTTTCTCCCATTCTATATTCATTCCAATTTTGGCCATGACACACTGATTAGCTGCTGATAAGCTCACTGGCATAAAGTTAATCTATGACTAGAGAGCAGACATTATCGTATGCTATGTTTAACATACCACATTCAGTTAGATAGTAAATTATACAAAATGCAAAAAAGGTTACAAAAATTTGAACATATACATGCTTAGAATTTCTTCTCCACCAACCAGGGGCATCATTAGGCCTGGGCATCTGGAACTATAGCCCTGAATGTTTTATGAATAGCCCTGGAAAATCCAAAACATCTCTCACCCCTCCCCGACCCCCCATCGATAAATTGAAACCCCCAACTGACAAATGAAAACTGTAGCCTTGAATACACTAACAGTACTTCTGTCCCCAAAGGTCTTTGTGAGTTAGAAAAGCATATTCTGGTGTATAAAGAGGGATTCTTAAAAAAACATACACATAAATGCATAAATTAGCGAGCACATACGAAGGAGAATTGAAACAAAACCAAACTGAGCCCGACACTGATGCAATAAGGGAGCAAGAGCATGTGAGGACTAGGCTTTGTTTTAGTGAGCATGTGCTAATTAACACATAATCTGGGGGAAGGGGAAGGGAGAGTCTTGTCGCCAGAGTCACTCGAGGGTCGTCTGTTCCCAGCCCAAGCCACGCGCCTCTGCTGAAGGCTGATTGACTTTGAGAGGCTGTTTTACTGAGAGACATTTGCAGGTGCCAGCCACTGCCAAGAAACTGCTTCCTCTGCAAATACAGATGTCATCTGTCACACTTCAGCTGTTCTCTAAACACTCCAGATGTAGTCAAGTGCGATAAGGAATAACAGCAAATTATTCACAGAGGAAATGGAATCGAAAAGTGAGTGAACAAAAACACCCCTAAATTAATTTCCCGTAGAAATAAATAAGTAAATAAATAAAAATGTTATATATACAAATATATAATAAACATGCATGCATGCACAATGCATGTATAAACAACTGCATGCATACATTAAATGTGCTTATGTGTTTATTTCTTAATGATAGGATGATTTTTCTCTCTGTACATTTATTCGTCTCCATGCCAGACATAACCTTCAACTAACTGCAGAGGATCCAGCAACGTTGACTTGGCAGGAAAATGTTATAGGTTCTGAGTCCTGGAATCTCCAAAGCTTGTTTTTATTTGCTCACTTTCAGCCTGACATTCACACGAGTGTTGCTAGTCAATGCTGAATAGAAATTCTTCCTAAAGTGCCGAAGCGCTTCTCATTATCAGCTGATCTCCGCAGTTCACCAGAGAATGTTAATTGGACTAGCAGACCAAAAGCCTTGCATATATCCAGATGTTTGCACACTTCTCTTATAATGGGCTGGAAGGGAGTATTTCATCTCTCAGGTAAGTTATCACTGTCTTGTTTTATCTCCCTTTCACCCACATACATCAATCTTATTCTAAACTCCATCCAGTCCCTCCCTTCTGACATTCTTAAAAATGTTTGTCTCTCCATTTATTTCTGCCACTCTGTAGCTTAGCCAGTTGGGTGGAAGGAGGAGGGCTGTAATGTGGGTTTGATGTGACTAATTGATAGATATTGAGATATGGGTGAGATAATCCATAACATCTTTTTTGTATTCATACATCGTGCTCATTTCTTTGACTGAATGATCTGCATGTATCTCAAAGCAAGATTTTCTTATAACCCTAAAACAACATTCTTCTGATAAAGAGATTTAAATATGATCAACATTTACTCTTGGAGCAGAGTCGAAGAAATGGTTCCTTTGAAATCATTTCTTTGACTTTATGTTTGCTCTAAGATTTCCTTCTACTTCAGCAAAAAACTTGAACTGTATAAATAACAGCCAGCATTTCAGTTGCAAAGCGCTTTGCTTGTTTTGTTTTGTACACAAAGTAAGCCTATAGGCCTTTGCATCACAAGTTGACGTGCACGAACACACACAACCATCTAATGTGAGCTAGGCTATACATAGAAAGCTCACACTTTCAAAAGTCACTCCTTTGAGGCGCAGACAAATATACATGTACGTGCCAAAGAACAATGAGGTACTTGTGACCATCTGCAGTGTTTAAATGAGTTTCAGCCATGAACATGTTCTCTAGGCATCATCATACACTGAATGTGCTTGAGGCGACCACAGATTGTCAAGGAACCTTTACTGGAAAACAGCGTTCCCTTTAAGTGAATGAGGAGCGTGCTCCCTCTCACAGAAGTAGGTTAGCAATTGGTGAACTGCAAGTGCTGCATGTTCAGTGCAATCACTCAGCACTTACTGAATAATGTGGCATGCCCATCATCCTTTTTTCCTCTGTTTTTTGCAGAGTGTGGCATGAATTTCATTGTCTGTTAGCGCGCTGATATCAGAAGCGTGCTGATGTGCGTCAGGCAAGCAGTGCCATTGATTTTGACAATGTTAAACACTCGTGTCCCAGAGCTGCCTGGCATTTTTATTTACAGTCTGCATTTTTTTTTTCTGCTTTTTGATTATTGCCGGGTACTAATTAGAAGAGGAATCCCACTGCGGTGATTTTTTAATTCCTGACATATGATGAATAATCTGGGTTCAATACAAATGCTTAATTGCACACAGAGGTGTTGGCGGACTAATTGTTAAATCAAGGTTTTGTCTCTTTTGTCTGATTCTGCAACATATTTTATGTCTAAATATCAATACATCACATTCCAACCTGGGTCTAGTTTCTCAAACATGTCTATGTAAAGATTAGAGTGTTTGATTTAAAAAACCCATCTCAATATAAGCAGGAACTAAGAATCTTAATAAGGAAATAATTTAATAAGCAAAATAAATATATATATATATACTTGTAAACAGCAAAAATACACATAAAATTTGTAAGCCATGCAGTGAAACATGATTTATAACATTTCCTTTTTGGACATAAACAAATCTGAAATGAATTTAAAGAGCTACAGTTTTACAGCCCAGTCGTATACAGTATTTGTCTTGAAATGAATCAGAAAGAAAGAAAGAAAGAAAGAAAGAAACACTTATCAAATGAATGAAAGAAAGATAAAAGCTTAGCAAGAGCCTTCGATCTTTTTGAACAGAACAAAAATATTTCTGGTCCCTGGATGGATGTTTCTTCTCTTGTATTTCTCCAGTGTCCAGGGGTTCATTGTATATGGAATCAAGGCAACAAAACAGAAGCCTTAGGCACGGAGGGAAGACGGTAAAGGGAAGAAACTTGGACCCCAAACCCTAACCATCTCCTGGACCTGAAGCAGGAATACTCTAATGAAAAGGGGCTGTGAGAAGAAAAGAGGTGGAAAAGATAAAGTAAGTCGTAATTCTTCATGTCCTCTGATCTCAAACTTTAATTGAATCCAATGAAAGGATTTTGCTCCACTAACGAAGGTTTGAAATTTCTCTGTTATGATTGCTCTACTTTGATGCATCATTCATCACCATATTCAGAATTTGTTAGACTAAAGTAAAAGTATTTCTGTACCTGAAGACAAAATGCATATCAATTTGAGCTGTGCCTTTAAAACTTTCATGATGGCTTGTTAATGAAACCGTCAGAAATACACAAGCAAACTGTCCCACAATATTCCCTCTAGATTTACACACAATGCCTAAACACTACATTTATTAGTTTAATGTGTGTATGTTAATGGATTCCTAAATTTAGAATAGAATCCGGAACGTGCACCTATGTGTTTACAATAAGAATGTTATTATCATAATCCACACTCATGAAATACAAGGGACCACCATATAAGGCAGATGTTCTACTGAGTAATAGCCTAAACATGTTTTTGCAAAAGAACTGATTTGAAACTTCTTTGACAGGGTAATACACACAACTGTATAATTAGCAAAGTCCTTGGTATAAATAATAATAAATAAATAAATAACTTTCTCATTAATTAGCTCAAAGACAATAAAAGGACAAAATGAATCTTGAAGTACATTTAGTAAACCAAAAATGTTCTATAAAATTAAATGCCAAAACTATTGGTAATCCTGCATTTACTATTTTGTGCAATCTTTTGCCTGAGTCTTCTATAATGCTTGAGGAGACTGAAGAGAGTAATTTGAAGCCACTTCTCAAAACTGAATCTCTCCTGACCCTCCAGGGTTTCAGATCCTCTCATTTAGAGTCTCATCATCAGGTCAACCCACGGGTTTTCAGAGAGGTTTAGGCCAGTGGACTGGGAAGACCATGTCAAAAGCTTGATTCTGTAATCATTAAACTATTTCTATGTGGAAAATGTGCGGAGAACATTTTATGTGGATGTGCCAGTAGGTATGCTGTGGTTTTGGTAAGAGTTTGAACTAAATGTACTTCAGTTAAGCGGAATACATTTTTACCTCATATTTTCAGTGAGATACTTAACCACCTTTAGTGAGGGAGTAATAATTATAGTGCTGGACTGTATGTCCTCTCGTATACTACAGAAAACTACTGTTTGAGATTAAATGAACTCAAAATTGTTTCCTTTGTTGCTTTTTGTTTGTTTTGTGTTATTTTGGGAGAACTGAAACCAAAGTAAACAACAATGAAAAATTCTAAATGGAATTTAGAAGTGCTGGGCATAATCCATCCACAACCTTGTTTGAGTAAATATTTAAAGTGCATTTTTCCTTTTTCCTGTAATTTGTGCCGAATTACACTCATGTAACTCCTGCCACTGTGTATAGCTGCTAATATAGTGTGCACTTTAAACAGTGGTGACAGTGGAGGCAGAATAGAGCAGTGAAGTGGAAATGGAACTTCTGGGTTTGGCAGGTCCTGCTCCATTGCAGTGTTGTACAGCATACCACAGGCCAATATTTTGCAAACCCTTTCAGATTTGTCTACGCTCTGCGTCATCCAAACACAGCCTTTTACAGAATTTATAATAGCGGTGACAGCACCATAATGCATGCATGCACAATCAACTACAGTGTACTTTATAAAAACCCTGCTTTTTATCACACTGGACTTTTGTACAGCAAATGCAGAGCGATTATTTGTAATACAGTAATTCCTCAATTTTATGGAACAGCATTCGCAGATTCAGTCTAACGTATTACTGCCACCGATCCAGCGTAGCATGAGTGCTCTGTGTCTTGTCCTCATACTTTAGTGTTTTAACCCCCCCACCCCCTTTTTCAACTGTTATCTCAGTTTATTTAGTATTAGTAAGCTGTGCCCTGTCTAAACATGTGGGTAGAGAGAGTCATTTCAATGTTTCTTTTGTGTATGAGTGTTTGTTTTTGCTCGCCGCACGCCGATAATGCTAAAACCACTAATAGATTAATTATCTTGCTACTCTAGCACCTATCAAGAAGTGGGATTTATTCTGCAACATCTGTACAGTCAGTTCTTAACGTTGACCACCAAAGCACGGTTCGTTTGACTAGTGTGAGTGCTCCGAACAGTGCCCTGGCGCGGTTCATTTAGCCGTCCCTGGCCCGTTTGGAAGAGGTGGGCCAGAGCACGGTTCAGTTGGATTTGGGTGCGGTTCGCATGTAGTGTGAGTGCTAACCGTGCTGGAGCATGGATCAGGATGCATGATGTCACGTTTTTGCAACATTGCAAAACCATTTCTCGTGCCACAAAAGTGATAGACCTGTTTAGCAACAGGCTGTGAGAGGGCTGTGGACCACCGCGGACCAAACGACTCAAAAGTATACGGAGCGATGGACTCCATTGCGTTCAGCGAGAGCGCCGCTCTTCCTGTTTATCCTGAAACCGTCACACCATAATGACGTAAGCATGCTCCAGCATGAATGTTGAAACCCAAGTGGGAGTGCAGGCCAGAGGACAAGTGGGGAGGGGGGACAATCATACTTGGGCCCGGTTCACGGCAACCATGCCTAGTGTGAGTACACCCTTAGGGTCTTTGCAACTTTGACAAGAGCTAAATTGTGATGGTTAGATGACTGGGTCAGATCATCTCTAAAACAGCAGGTCTTATGGGGTGCTCCCAGTATGCAGTGGTCTGTACCTATCAAAAGTGGTCCAAGGATGGGAAATGGGTCATAGGCTTTTCCCTCAGTTCCAATACTACAGAAATACTTCTATAGCACAAATAGCTAAAAAAAAAAAAAAAGAAAAAGTTAATGCTCTCTGTGGTATTCAGTCATAATCTGAATCAGAAAACATTATTGATCCAGGAGTAAATTGTGGGTGTTATGACTCTATATACACAGACAAAAAACATATATTGGTTTGTAGAATGCTTTATAAATAAAGTTGGAAATAAAATATAAAGTCTAAATATATCTTTAATATTTTTGACTCATAACATGTTCCAGTATTATTGAAAATACTATTAATAAGTTACTATTAATAGCGATCAGAAGTGATATTGACATAAGTAGTGATATTGCACATGGTAAGACTATTGCACATAATAATTGTACATAAAGATAATGATTTGTGCATCACAGATTGGTGTGTATGCAGCTGCATAGTCACAGAGTGCCCATGCTGACTTCTGTCCAACATTAATTATCTGCTGGGAAACCTTTGGTCCTGGCTTTTTGTGGATGTTTCTTTGACCTATTTAAATATTGATGCAGATCAAGTACCCCCCCCCCCCTCACTGCTGTGGTATTTCCTAATGGCAGTAGATTCTCTCAGCAGGATACATCACCCTTCTACACTGTAGAAAATGTTGGTTTGAGGAACACGACAAAGGGTTCAAGGTGTTGACTTGCCCTACAATTTCTCCAGATCCCAGGCTAATTGAGCATCCATGGGATGTGCTGGACAACCTACTCTGATCCACGGAGGCCCACCTGGCAACGTACTGGACTTAAAGGATCTGCTTCTAATGTCTTGGTGCCAGATACCACAGCACACCCTCAGAGATCTTTTACCTCGATAAGCCAGAGTTGTTTTGGTGGCATAAGGGCAGCTACCCAATATTAGTCCAGTGGATTAAATGTTACGGCTGAAGTTGTTTTTAACTGCTGGAGCATGTATTAAGATGCACCACATCCAAAGGTTTGCAATTAAATGCCTATGTCAGGAATGGCTGCACCTTGAAGTAGCTGTTTGTTTATGGCATAACGTGCCAGAGTAGCGAAAAATGAGACAGTATCCAAAAACAGCCCCTTTTTAATTACTATGTGGGAAATGGTCTCCAAGTATATGGAATGAAAAGGCAGTTCAGTTTATTTGAGGTTCAGTTCTGTTTTACTGATACTCTTCCATCAGAATCAGGAAATAGCTTTTGAGCTGAAGACTTGAGCTGGATTGGAATCGTGCTTGAGCGCTGTGTTTGATCCACTGCTTTATAAAACATTGATGTGTCATCCACCACTGAAGTGTTATTGTATGTGCAGTATGAGATCAATACCTTGTTGCAGTTTCTCTCCAATTAAAGGCATCCTCTGTAATTCACAGGGCTGTCGATATAATCTTAGCTGTATGTGATACCAGTCAGCTGGCACTGTAATCACAACATTTTATTTCAAAAGCCTCCAATAGATTTTCAGGGAACATTTGATTTATTTACAACCTACGTACAGAAAGTCCCAATAGCATTGGGACTGCATTTAGGATTAGATAGGTTTAGGTTTTAGTTTTTTTATGATTCAGGTCAGTATCTATCATTTATTAAAGCGATGAGACTGTAGGATCATAGAATGAATTTTCATGGTATTTAGTTGAGCATAAGTAATAGAGTATAAGTATCAATACAATATCCACAAGGGACTATATCCAAATAAAGTAATAACCAAAGTTTGCGCATGTTGAAGAATATTTTATTTCTGCACTACTTGTCAATATGTGTATGTACATCCACACAGTTTTCACAGTACAGCTATAATGAAAATTATATCACTTCTCAAGGTTTGAAGGTTCAACTTTACTTTACTGTCTTAAGCAACTGTGTACATGTACATAGTGAGATGAGACAATGTTTCTGCATGGACCACGGTGCAACATACAGCAACATACAACATTCACCATGTGCAGATCACAGCAGGCAGTGGACAACATACAAACAATAAATAGACAACAAGTGTGGACATTACGTAAACCTTCTAGAGTGGTGAGTATTGCCCTATAGTGGGATGTGAAACTTCGTTTACCAGAATGAAAATATTGCACTTTAAATACATATTAATGTACATGTGCATATATTGCACTGGAATCATTGTGTTATTGCACAGGACAACAACATAGAAAAACCTCAATGACAAAGTATAGACAAAGACATAGTACAGGTGCCTGTACTGTTAGGTGCCTGTACTGTCAGTAAACAGGGTTACAGGAAAGTGCAGGTGCTAATTGAGAGTAAAGAGTGTAGTATAAAAAATGCATAAACATGTTAAACAGTATAAATAGTATGAGTTCGGCCAGTATCTATCATTTATTAAAGTGATTCGATGCAGGCTGTATGATCAGCATAATTAACATAAGTTCTGCAGAAAATGAATCCTTACAATTCCTGCAAGCATTCCCACAGTGCCAAATGTTTAAAAAAAAAAGGACTCTGTACTCGTCCTGAGTGTCAAAATAAAGGCTTTAGAAGCAGAGCCTCCACCATCATCTTTCATGCAAAATGGACACAGGGGGATTTGTGGAGTGAAAACATTGATCATCGATACATTTGGGAATTCACAGCAGAGGGAAGCAGCATGAACTCAGCGTTGCAGGTTGGCTTATTTACCCCCTGAGAAGTGGGAAGAGCTTCAGAGAGGAAGAGAGTTCCGGTACACCATAAAAATGGCTCACTCTGAAACATCACTTTGAAAATGCAGTGTTCATGCCAGAAAATTCAGGCTCAAACATTAGAGCGATTAAGCCTTTCAGCACTAGACATATTATACAGTTGTCAGTTTTAATATTTAGTTTGACCATTTTTTAAGTACTAAATTATTTGAGAACTTTTTTTAAAACTATTCATAATGCATACACACACACACACACACACACAAATATATATATATATATATTATGCTCAAACAATAAAATGTACACACTGCCATCTTAGAATGTGTGTTAAGATTCGGGCTGGGCATGTTAATGTGTTATTATGGCGTTACCGCAGTATTTATGCAAGGCTGACAGTTATTGCGCGTTAACGCACAATTTTTTGTTGAAGCTCTCTAAATGTCAGCTGGTTTTTGCAGGTCAGGAGTCCCATTTCTTTTCTACACGCAGTGCTAACAGGGACTTTAATGGCACTGCATTCCAGTACATAGACTTTCATGTGGAGTTGGTCCTCCTTTGCAGCTGAATGTCTAAGGGAAAGTAGTTCCAGATTTTCCAAATATAACTCTATTTTAAATAATATATTTAATGTGTAAAAGTTATAACGCTGCAAATAAGTAGTAAACATCCTAACTTTGGAAAGGCCAAGGCAGTCAATTTGCCTTCATAAAACCATCATATCTACTGTTCCCTGATGTTTACTGAGTGTATGCTTCAGTCAGATTATTTCTACTTTAGTGGTTAATGGTTCTACCTCATTATCACATTAACAGTCATTTTGACGCATACACATTCGACTGTGTTTTGTTTCCATAAACTGACTGTATTTGGTTATTTGAGTGAGATGGATGTTATTTTAGCAGAGTTTCTTCACCAGTCTGCCCACCTCCTCTGATCTACCTTGTAAGATATTTGAAAAGAAATATGTGTTGTATGAATACACATTACAAATAAGTATGATAGAATACACATTCGAATAAAACAGCAGCAGTAGAAATTCCAAATCACGCCGTATTTATTTAGGGTATCATGATGATAAGTGTCTAAGCAGCTAAAATCTAGATATTAACTGGGTGTACGGTCCAAAATGTGTATTTAATTTGGGTAAAATAAATGTACCAAGAACGGGTAACACTATTTTCACTTATTCCAGCAAGCTGATATTATTTTAGCTTAGCTTACAGTTTACCCACCCATCTAATCTACCTTATAAGATATCTGGACAGGAATTGCAAATATGTGTTTTAAATATGATAGAAAACACAATAGAAAAAACAGCAGCAGTAGAATGGAGTAGATTAGACATTATAAACCATGGTATAAAAGCCTATCAAATTTGTTACAAAGACTTTGTAGTTAGAAATATGTGGTGAACAATGCTTTACATCCGGACAAAGATGAGACAAGGTGTTGCATATTCTAGGAGTTATTGAATTATGATCTTTCTAGTGTTAGAGGGTTAAAAGTACATTTTGGCAGGTTTTCACTAAAGGTGCCAGTGTTTCTCTTCTGATGTGAGGGATAGCTGCTAATTTTCAAAGACATGTGCATTCTTCATCAAATAGGGTTTGTGAGGCACTGTGGCCAGTAATTTGAAATGATACAGTTAACATTCACAGTTTATATAGTGCACTATAAGAGGAAAATTATACATGTATGAAAACAGTGTGCAGTGTTAAGTCAGCATTGAAAAAATATGGCTTAAATTTGCATCTTTTAAATGTGTGAATTGGTCATATGAATAAAATATGTATTTTTTTTTTCACTTTTGTGAGAGCTGTGGTAATGTAAAACATTCTTTTCACATGCAATCAGTCAGAATGTAAATTCATTTTTTTTTTTTTATTTGTTTGTGGAATACATGCATTACATGCAGTGCTCTCTCAGTCTGTAATTTGGTTATGAATTGGACCAGGGTAACACAGTCAGATTAGCTCTGAGACAGATTATTAATGCCCCAAATAAAAAATATAATGCACTTGGAGACCTGGTGATTCCTTGCTTGTTTTGTGTGTCATATATACCATGGTATTACTTTAACAAGGTTTTACTGTTCATTATTTTTAGTATAGAGTTGTCAGGTTTCCTTGACACAGCTAATTGGTTTCTATTGAAAACAATTAACACTTCTCCCCCCTTGAGATTGATTGCTGAACACTCTCCTACTCTGCTAAGAATCAGGTACCTTTGTTGTTTTTCCCCTCAACTTCTTTTACTTTAATTTGTTCTTTTGACATGAAGAAAACTCACAAACAAAGGCAAAGTAGATAATGGAACAAACATTATAGTCTCATAGGTTTGAGGTACAAACCAGGTGGGCGTGTGCGAAAGATTCCAAATTACTCTGTATTTATTTGAGGGAACATGATGGTAAAGGTCTACACAGTTGAAATACACTGAGTAAGTGCGTGGTGCAGAAATCCAGCGCTTTGATGGGTTTTGATGAGACTTATCTGTGAAAGTGCTTCATATTCTTCCGTGTATATAATAGAAAATACATTTTTGATTCAGGACTTCTTGCCAAAACTGGTAGAGTATAAAGAATCATTTGCTTTAAAATGTACAGAAGTGAAAGAAAAAGTATTACAAATCAAAATACTTTTTTAAAAGTCAGTGAAAACTTTTTTATATGTATTTAATTTTTTTTCAAGGTTCAGTTTTATCTACCTTGCATGGTATTATCATGGCCTTCAGGTCTAGTTGTATAACTTTCCAACTTTCCCAAATGGGCATATTTGTACCTTTTCCTTTAAAATTGAAAAACACAGTAAAAAGTCTCAATTGAAGACAGTTGAAGTTAATTTCATACAATATACGAGGGCACCACCCCAGTGACAGATTATTTTATCATTTTAAACAGTATAATTGCTCAGTACTTTGGAGTTTGAACCATATGCTTCTGCAGGTGATAACTGGAATATGTTTGGCACAGCCAGAATATACCACTGTGTCAATAAAAATAATTTGTACCTCACAAAAGATAAACAAAAGGTAAACATAAGATACGTTTCCCATTTTTGTTTGACTCTAAGAATATATCTTGAGTGAGCAAGGGAATGGGAAGGGAAGCTTTATGTTCAAGCTTTATGTCAGAGTTCCATTTTAAAGCACATATACTTTTAAGTTAAACTAAAGAACATCTAGTGAAAGAATACAATCATATTTACAAAAAGCAATCATTCTTTGCAGGTGCTTTGCTTAAATGCATGTTTTAAAGCCCATTGGGTTTGCTTTAATGCAGACACAGGTCATCAACCAACAGCATAATATAGGCAAAGTGGTAAATTGAGCAATGATAAAGGCAAATTGTTTCAGTTTATGGCTTCTTCCTTATAGTTTT
>JBBPDC010000109.1:33469323-33491434 GCA_037974485.1 Hemigrammopetersius urotaenia
AATAAACCTACCATTAAAATTATACTGTTCTGAGACTTTTCATTTCTTTGTCATTGGACAAACTTACAAAATCAAATTTCCTCCACTCTATATATATATATATATATATATATATACTGTATATATTTATACATAATCAAGGCCACTTAAAGTTTTGGACACAGTGAACACATTTATGTGGCAATTAACACACCATGAAATAGATAGCAAGGAATGAAAACATAGCGCATGATTGGGACATATATCCGAAGAGGAGGAGGAGGGGGTGCCACTTCATCAAATTATATAAATAAATTATTTTTTTAAAATATCACAGTACACTGAAGTGCAGGAATGTTTTCTATGTGCTGTCTGTTTCTCTGTTTATCTCACAGATCAGATCAGATCAGATAAATAGATTTAATCCCTGAAAAACCATTAAATCTTCGATGGAGACGTCAACCTGCTACTTTTTGTCTTTTTTTTTTTTCTTAAAGCATAATTCTCACAATTAGAAAAACAGAGTGATTGCTTGACCTGAAAATTAGGTGTGATTTCTACAATTTGAAGCAAATTTGTATGTGTGATTATATGTGTAACAGCACAGTACTGCTCAAGTGCTGTTGAACAGATGTAATATGAGACTGTGAGGATTACAGACTAATACGAACACTGATGGGCAAGATAATGCAAGCTAAAACAGAAGCATAAAGCCTAAGATATAACAACAGCAAGGACACAGAAAAGTATAAATAGACTCAAACTGCTTAGTAATGCAAACGACTTCTGCAAAGGCCTCGTGGAAAAGTCTAGACTATTTTTAGTGGCTTTTGGCAGGACTGGTGATGAAAATAGGTGTTCACTTTTCCAGAGGATCAGAGGTAGGTAGAGCAGATGCAGATGCAGCAGCAGGGGGTGTGACAGTACCGCTTCAGTTGATTAAATGTTTCTGTGTGATTCCCTACGTTCCCCACGTAGAAGAATTTTTTTTAGCATGGCCACTTAACAGTCATTTTCTATCTAGTCAAACAATGTTCGATCCATATATTAAATATACAAATATCATACAAATATCATCATAGCTGTGGTGCAAATTCTATGGTTGGCTGTAAACAATGACGGCCTGTTTAGACTAACAAATCATCACAGTCGTAACAAAGTCTGGTATTTATATCTGAAACTTATTGTTAGAAGTTCTGAATATTTCATACCATTTGTGTTTATCCATCTGTAATCAGGTGTACATGTCTGCTAACCATGACAGTGATGAAATGCCATTTCAATATTGCAGCCTACTATTGTAAATGGTTGTGCATGAAAGTAGTAATAATGTGTTGAATCACCAGTAGTTGATGCGTATATGTGGTATGTGCACATTACAATGCAATGATGAAAAGTTCCATAACTGTGTTTCACACGGCAGCAACATTATTAATAGCACAAGTAGGCTGGTTATTCAGATTATAAATGGAAACTGGTAGAACTGGAAGAGGGATATTCGGAGCTAAATAAACACGGTGTGATGAAAGAGGCAGGTTTTTATTACACTGTGTCTCAATTTCACATGAGAACAAATGTTTAAAGGTCAGAGACGCCAACCAGCAGACTAATGAGAACTGGTCTAGTTCAAGGAGGTATTAACTGAGGTCAAAGAGAGTGTGAGCATGCAGATAAAACACAAGGGTTTCATTGCGCACCCAATTCCCTTTGTTTTTTTCTGTAAAAGGTAAAAGTGATATCATTGGTGTTTCTAAGCACAATATGTAGTGGAGCACTTAAAATACCCATGATAAAATCCACACACTCACTCATGACTTATTTTTTATGTTTTAATGTCTGACTTTTTTATAAAGCAATATGTTTTATTAAGTTATTAAGAATGCATGCTTCACCACATCCTCTCTCTCCTTAGGTTCTTCAATTCAGTTCAGTTCAATTAATTTCAATTTCAACATCATTAACACCATGTGCAGGCACAGATGTAAATGAAAAGCAGACTGCGACTTCCCTCAAACAACTCAATTGTGTGTGTGTGTGTGTGTGTATGTGTGTGTGTGTGTGTGTGTGTGCGTGCGTGTGTGCGTGCGTGTGTGCGTGTGTGCGCGTGTGCGCGTGTGTGTGTTGGTGGGGAGGGGGGCATAGAGACATACATGGAATAACAAACAGATGGAAATGGAAAGGTATCAGCATATCTGAATATACACTGAATATCTAATGTATTTGTTGTAGATCTGTGCAAACATGCAGCAATCCTGTAAAAAGTATGTCATTAAAACGGCAGTGGTGCAAGAAGAAAGTCATTAAAGTGCAGGAACGGGTGATGGCGCAACCAGAGAGAGGGGTCAGGGAGTGAATGTTGACAGGAAGGAGAACAGGAGGGGAGTGTGTATATGGTTCAGGGGGCTCAGCCAGAGGGGGGCTGCGAGGTATGTGTGTAAGTTAGTGAGTGGTGTTCAGTGGGTAGTCGGCTCAAATGGATGACAGTTTGCGGTAAGAAACTGTTTCTGAGCTGGGCTATGGGACTCCTGTAGCACCTCCCAAAGGGCTCAGAGAGAACAGGCCACGGTTGAGGTGGGTGGGATCTCTGCTGATGCTGAGACCTCTGTTCAGGCAGTGTTTATGAGAAATGCTTAACAGAGCTGGGAGCTGGGGACCTTAGATATGCTGGGCTACCTTGATGAACCAACAGAGATTCCTGGTCAGCAGTTACCGTACCACCCACAGCTGGGTAACATGCTCTCAGTTAAGAGCAGCAAAACAAGAGATTAAAATCCATACAACACTACAATATAAAATAACAAGTACCCTTTATAACTAATACAAAAAATATGAATATAGACATGGAAAGGTGGGGACGAGCTATGATTTTACCCTGCTGACTGATTTCCACAATCAGTGAGATTGTTGTAAGTGAACCATGATGTAAAGTGTAGGATCCCTGTTGGCTCTCAAAGGCAACAACTGAGCAGTCCACAAACTTTTTTGATTGAGTTTGAGTGCTGAATTTGCAGGGAGTCATAGGTATTGAGGTAGTAAAGCACAACACAGCCCTGAGAGGTGATTGTGCTGAGGGTCACGTGTGGTTGACCCTCAGCACAACCTAATAGATAGTTGGTCTGGATGTTCATAGTGCAGTAACAGAGGGAGGGGTAAGCCCAAAGTATAGGAGTTGTGTTAGGTTAGAGGGGATGATGGTGTAAAGGTATAGCTGTAATCAACCAACAGCATTCTGAGAAAGTGGCAACAACGTCCTGCATAGACCTATTGGGAAAGTAGGCAAACTGATGTGGGTTGAATGTTGGGAAGGAATGTGGTCCTGATGTGGGCCAGGACCAGTCTCTCAAAGCACTCCATGGCAATGGTTAAGAGTGCTGTATGTAGGTCGGTAGTCATTGGTTGAGTGATTATTTCTCAGGGACAGGGACAATAAAGCTGGCCTTGAGGTATCTGGGGACTGTGAATTGGAACAGTTAAGTATTGTGGTCAAGCATGCCCGAAGGAATCATCCCAGTAGGCCATCCAAACCAGCAGTCTTACATGTACTCATTCTGCATATTGATCAGTGGTGCTCACCCAGTCACCTGAATGGATAAGGGTGATTGAGGCAGGACTGGTATTGACTTTGTCAAAGCAGGCGTAGAATAAAATGTAGTTTGTCTGGAAGGAGGGCATTGTGGACAGTGGAGCAGGTGTGGGTGCTTTTGTAATCCATAATAGCCTGAATGCTTTGCTGCATGCACCAGGGGTTAGAGTTGTTGTTGAAGTGGTCCTCAACAGTATTTACGTAGTTATGTTTGGCTGTTCTGATGTCCTATTTGAGGTTAGATCTGGCAGTGCTTTAGGCTTAACGTTGTTTAGACTTTTAATACTGCATCATGGGCTTTCAGCAGCTGCCAGGCCTCAATGTTCATCGAGGGCCTCTGGTTCAGAAAGGAGCGAATTGATTTTTTTTGTTGTAATGGCCTCAGTGTAAAAATGGCTAGCACAGCTGATGTATATTTATTAATGCCTATGTGAGAGCCATGGGGGGTTGAATGTGTAAAAACAGCCCTGGAGTTCAGAATAAGTTCCATCTGGCCAGACTGAATGTCTTTATTACAGGCTTGATTATGAGGGGTCTATAGACTGGAATCAGGGACAGGCGAGATGGTCAGACTGGTCAAGGTGATGGTGTGGAATAACTATAAATGATATTAGTTTTAAGGTTATCCAGAGTGTACCCCCAGTAGGGCAGGTTACATGCCAAGGTCTAACACGGCACAGTGTTGAAATCCCTGCCTATGATAAAGGCATTGTCCAGGTGTTTGGTCTCTTTGCTGCTGAAGGCACACTAAGGCTGCTTAGGTACTGCCTTAGCATTAGCCTCTTTGGGGGATGTAGACAGTGGCAATTGTGATGGCCATGAACTCTCCAAGCAGGTAAAAAGGCCTGCACCGAACGATAAGGAGCTCAAGATCAGCAGAGCAATGCCTTTCAGTGATCTTTGTGTTATTGCACCAAGAGTTATTGACACAAATACTCAAACCTCCTCCATAGATCTTGCCGATGTCTGCTGTCCTGTTGGGAAAGAAGGCTGTGCACTCCGCTACCTCGATTTCCGAGTCAGCGATGTTGCTGCTGAGCCAGGTCTCCGTAAACACCAGCAGACAGCAGTTTCTGAGAGGATAGACTGAGTTTTATCTTTTTGTTGGCCAGTGAACAGACTCTGGCCAAGAAGATGCTGGGAAGGAAACTTTGTGGGGAGCACTGCTTAGCCTAGCATGTAGCCCTCTCTTCTGTTAACACCCTCGACAGGGGTCGCGCCTCCACTTCGAAACAGGTGAGTGAACAATATTTATGGGGAAATTGTTTGTGATGGTAGTGTGGAGTGCGTAATCCATTCTGAAATTCAAAAGGTCCTGACAGCTGTAGCAGAGTTTAGTACTGCCTGAGCTTATAAAGAAACTTGACACTAACACATACAAAAACATAGCACTGTTTTGGAAGCTGCAAAGCCACTGTCCTACGTTCCACCGTGTGATGTATCTCTCTCTCTCTGTCTCTGGTGAGGGTTCTTCATTTTAATACAACGGTTCTAAAGAGTATCACATGTCTTACATGGTACTATTGATGATGATGATGATGACTATTATTATTTATTATTATTTAACATCTTCACACAATAACTTTTTTTCTCACTATAACTTACTATATCTACTTGTCTATTCTTCGCTGCAAGCTGTTAAACACTCAGATATAAATAGTCAATGGACACAAAACATGAAGCCTACCACATGGCTGTTTATGATGATATGTTATAGTGCTTTATAGAACCTGATGTGAATGTGAATTTAATGTGAGTTCATATTAAAATGACTTTATAAAGTGTCATGAATATAACAGTGTGACCATCTAAAGCATATCTGCCCATATGTTCCTTGAACTCCTGGTGAATCTATTGATCGATTTGGCTGGTCAGTTAAAAATATACATTCAGTACAGTTTTCATTTCATCTGACATAAACTGTTAGTTCGAAACCCTTCTGCACAAACTGGTAAATCACAGCGATTTACAGTACAAATTTGCAGTCTACAAATCAGCCAAAGAAGGAACGACTAAACCCCTTTTAACCAAGCCAAAGCTCCATCAAAGCTGAAATAAGCAGCTACCAAATGGCCAGAAGTTTGTTCTTGATTTATGCATCAAATCGCCTGCATACTCTTCAATTACATAAAATCTTTCAGACTGCAGATATGCACTGCTATAGATACTGTTTATCTTTCTCTCCTACTACATAGAATTACAATAAATGTGTTAAGAATCTGCCATACAAATTTTTAAGCCAGGGATGTTTGTGTACTTGTGATAATAAGAATGCAGCAAACATTGCCAGGTGGAGCTACAGAGATCGATAAGGGGGGAAAAAAACAGCTGGTAATTGAGACCTCTGTCATTTTGAGGGTTAGACTTCTGCAGGAATTGTCTTATGAGCACAGAGATGAGAAAATAATGCACCCAAGATCATTTTTCTCATGCTCATGGATGAAGAGTTCAAAACTTTAGCTCCATCTCTCTCAGTAATGACAGAAAGGGTCTTTAGCATACGTCCCTGTAGCGGCAAATATCGATCAGTTAATGAACTTGCTGCTTCAGCGGTCATTGAAGCAGTCGGTGAGGATAAGTGGAGGTATTGACAAGAGGCGGTCCGAAGGGGCTCCTTGAGTGATTACTGTGGGAATGCTCTTAGTGCTGCTCTTTATCTGGATGTAAAGAAGGGCAGTGGTTAGCTGGCTCGGGGTTAAACAGAATGATATGAAGGTCTGCCGGTTTGACACACCTTAGTCTTAGGGACCCTGCCCTGAAGAGCAGAATGGGGATAAATCAAGGGAAGCTAATGTTATATTCATCAGTTGTTAGTTTTCTCGGAAGTTGGTGTTCGAATGCATTATTTACTTTAAGGTCAAGACATTTATTGCCCAACTCCCTCAGTGGTGCCCTGTTCTTCATGGTTAAATATCAAATGTCTCCGTTCAGCAACCTTTTCTTGAAAACAGAATGTAAGTACAAAAGTCACTGACCTAGACTGATGGTTTGAATGACCACTGCTTGCACTTTTAGAATTGTATAAAAGAAACCGGTAACAGTTTACAATTTACTACCCATTTATAAATGACTCATAATTAGGTTGTTTATTAGGTTGTAGACAATGTTAAACACATTGATGCAGGCTCACTACTTAGAGGATTTCAGATCTTGCTAGTTGCTGAGCTTATCTTGTCCCTTTTTCAGGCAGAATGTTACACTGTTATCTTCCTCAGGTCATTGTTAATATGCTTTGTTAACAGGCTAATAACTGTTATAATTGTTTATAACTTATTAATAATTTATAAACTATAACTTAAATTATAAATATTTATAAACCCTCTATAAGGAGTTTCTTATTGTAAATGCCAAAAAGCTTGTAGAGTACTGATAAATAATGAAATAGTTTTAATGGAAAACTGTCTGATGGAGAATGCCATTTAGTATTTGGTTTATTAGGTTTAGGTTTAAGGTTCTCATTTAAGAAAAAAAGGCATGGAAAGTATGTGTATGCTGCTGACTATAAGTAATTATGCCTCCGGTGGACTCCTGTGATTTTCTTCCTATGGACTGTGTGCCAAAGCCACAAATCAGGTGGTAAAATACTACACCAAAAAGCATTTGGCCTTCAGCTGATATTGCTGATTTAAACAGCATAGTCAGGCACATATTCGATCCTCCTCCTTGAGCGGCACCATCTTGAATTTAAAGTAAAATAAATAAATAAATAACTTCAAAATGCTGGCTTATGTAACCCTGAAGCAAAGGGTCTGGAGAATCGGTCCCAAATGGCTTGAAGGTCAATAGCGTCGATTTCTGGTTGATCCTATCAGACATACAGCAGTACTGCAATGGAATCTGTGGAAAGGTGGTGCTTTTTTTTCAGGAAACAGCTTTAAAATGTGTCTTTGTCTCCTTACATTCAATTCACAGTGCTATTGTACTAAGATGTCATTGTGGAGCTCACAGTCGGAGTTATTGAGGCTACAGATCAAAGCTGAACATATATTTTTTAATTATAATAGCCTTTAATCAACTGTCCACACGCAATATGTGGGCAGCATGCATGAAAGGACTGATTCATTCCCATTCCCTTTTGAAACTTCCTCTTAATACCTTTTCATTTTGACTGAAGAGATTTTGCCATTCGCCAGATGCATGTAATTACAGTAAAGTAAATAATAAGATTTTAATTGGTCCTTATGGTATTCGTAGGCCGAGCAATATGCTAATGGACCCTTTGGTCTCCCAAGAGGAAAATATCTAGAGTAGGATGTACACTGACTAATAGTTTTAGAAAAGCACTCATGGCCTGATATGTGTGGTTTTGGAATCTGTGGAATGAACGTTTCTCTGAGATACAAAGGGTTTTTATTAGATCTGCTCAAAAAGGGTAATCATTCCCCTTCAGTGTAGATCAAAAATGACTCCTGTGAGCCACTTAGAAGGCATATAAAATAATAGAAGAGCGGTGTGTACGCTAATGTATTAGTTTAGCCATATAAAAATATGCCGTATATTTGACACAGAATGTTCTATATCCTTTCCAGGTATTCCTTAGTTTGACCATCCATGAATCACACTACATCCTCCCAGAAAGGTTAAAATGGTAGTAGTAGAACATTTGATCATGCTTTTAATACTTTTGCACAGTTATTATTGGTGCCTAGATAAGGAAACATCCTGAGAAATCCTCCATGCTAACATTGTTTGATTTTTAATTGGAATGGGCCATACTGACATTTTAAATTATTTAGTGGCAACTGAATTAATATTTAAATTACATGAATCAAATAAAATGCTGCATAAAAAAAGAATTTAGCACAGCGAGTTATGAATAAGTATGCTATGACATTTTGGCAGAGGTGTAGCAGCAGCACTCAAGTCACTTTTTGCATAGAATTGGACACAAATTGGCCAGTAATTAAAAAACACGACTGATTGAGATTGAGGGTTGTGGTGAAATCTGACTAATTCCACTTGTTGCAGCCATTGAATTCGTATTTGATTTAAAAAGCAAAATAAAATATATGCATTGTAGACTGGTTTTGCCTTGATTATGTCCTCCAAGTTCATCAGCTGAACATTTTCTGGGTCAATAAGGCTAGTTTTAACTTCAGCCTCACAGTTAATTGTGACAAAGGGCAAACATTAGCTTACTTTTCTGACAACCTAGTCCAGGGTCTCCTTAGAGTATTTGTTGAAACTTTCTTTCTTTTTTGGGCATAAATAGAATATAATCACTTTAGGATTCTTTATAAGAAGTAGTTGTGGTTAGGAGAGGACTCCCACCCAATTGTATTGACCCCATACAATTGCAGGGTGTCACGCACACCAGATCACGTGATGTCAGTTGGCACCGGAAATGACTCACATAAAGTATATAAACAGGAAGTAGATACTCATTCAGCGCACAGACATTGAAGTTACATCCTTCATGTTGCCCGTGTCGACTCTCTACTCAACTCAGCGGTACCGTGAGTACTCTCGGTCCTCTGAGCTCTACCCATATCTATCTCTGTGTGTGTGTGTGTGTGAGAGAACGTGGACTCGTCTGGTGCGAGCCCCTACTCCAGTTGGAGCGTTCTTAGATCAAAGCGCGAGACTTACCGGCTCTCTCGTGACTTCCGTGTTTGAGTTCTTCCATCTCGCTACAAGTGGGCAAAAGTTCAGTCTATTCCTCGTCACTCGTGACACAGGGTTCGTATGGTGATAAAGGCCATACTCAGTACACATGCAAGTTTATTTACACCTTAATATAGACTCAAATGTTTGCTAAACTTTTCTGACTTGTATGAAATAACCTATGAACTTTGCTACAATTACACATTCAATCAATAATACATCAGACTTTACAATAAGACTACCCTTATAAAGGTTCATGAATAATTTAATTAGGTTGTAGATAGATTAAAATCATTAAAAAGCAGTTATTACAGTTGCCATACATTGATGCAGGCAAGATCTTGTTATATGCTAAACTTATATTGTCCCTTTCTCAGGCAGAATGTTAAATTATCAGCTTCATCAGGTGTTTAGCATATTGCTACCATTAAAGCACCAGTACTTGCCAAATAGTGAGCCTGCACCAGTATATGATAACTGATATAACTTGTTTATAACTCTAATTATCTATATGTATTTTTAAATATGATGTATATTAAATATTTGTACACTGTCTTCAATCTATAAAGTATAAATAAAGTAAAAATCAGTTGGTCTTTATTTTCGTATTCCTACCTGCAGACATAACATGCATGGAATATCAAACAAATGCACATTTAGCTTTTATTAGTTTGTGAAAATCTACAAAAATTGGATTAAGCTACAATTTCTGATATGCTGTAAGATTTAATAAAAAGATAATCTAAAAACAAAAACAGCATGAACAAGCAGTTTCACATTTTCCAGACATTTGAAAAAGTCAGTAACTGTTCTCATTCCTTTTTTTTTTTCTTTTCGATTTTCGAATGTCAGCCTAAGCTTACAGATAGACTCATGGATCATCAAGAAGAAGCCAAGCTGAGCATCAGTTTGTTCAGCCTTGCATTTACTCTTCCTTCTATCGCATGGAACCCTAAAGCTGAACGTACAACTTGATGAATGAGCCTGAAGCCAGTAAATTCATCTTCAGCCTTCAATCTGCAGGACAGCTGAAAGAGGCAAATGTCAACTTTTCCACCACGGTGAGCAGTTCAAGCTGTCTTAGCCAACAGCTGATAAGTGCCTTTTAGAGAGTTATAACTCACATTAAATACAGACCACACAAGGCACAAAAAGCTTCTATGAAAATGTAATCTTTCTGAAGACTGGCAAATGAATGGCTTTGGCACAACTGACAGGTGAAGCGATGCTATTTAGATCTAGAGAGAAAGCACAGAGAACTTTCCTTTCAGTGACGTACTGATGTGTCCACTCAGAAATCAGCCACATAGATTCTTATGAGTAACACATTCACACAATATGCAACACTTTTTAATAAAAGCATGATTTTTATATACAAAACAATATTCTGTTTAATGAGAGAACTGTGACTTAATGAGTTAAGGTTAATGAGAACTTTCTTAGATAGATACCGACATACATGGAATCAACCCTAGCTTTGCAGAACTGTGCAGGTCTTATCTCACATGGTAGAATGCCACATTTATTCAACTTACATTCAGAATGGCCTTTAGGACCAAGACTCTATGTGTAGTACCTCTAATTAGTATAGCTAAGTGTAATTCAAAATATATCAGTATCACCAATCCTCTTTACTCTAACCAATTGTAGCAAAACATGTTCCCAGAGCTCTCACAAACATTATATTGACCCTCAAACAGAAGGAGCAATAGACCACTCACACAAGCAACCACACACACCATAGCTGCTTTTTTGCTGTTTTTTTTGACGTGTGTCTAAAAGGAGAGATTTCAGTAGATATTAGACATGCTGTAATATATAAAAGATAACTCAAAGAAAAAGTAAATGATAAAAACAGAACTTTTGAAAACTACAGAGCAAAAAATGATTTGAGAAAATGGGACTCTTTACAACCACACAACCCTGGTTGACCACCAAAACTGTTAGCATCGAGAGAAAAAAAACAGCACTTAAAGCTTTCATCTTTCAGAGAAAAGAGAAAATCAGGCCCAACTCTTGCTTCAGGTCTGAAAATGCTTCTGTCCATCATTCCACTGTGAGATTTCAACTCAACACTGTGAAAGCATATGTAGCTGTCAAGAGGTCATTACTGAGAAAATAGACCTGAACAATGAAACCCCCAAACTGGACATGTGAGTAAGAGAAAGGGTGGTTTGAGAGAGTTTTCTAGACTCATGAGTGTAAATTTGGATCTGGGATTGCTTGGAGGGTGAAACCAGAATATGTCGTCCTAGTACTGTAAATACATTACAAAGGTATGTAAAAACCAAGACCAATACATACATATGGTCCCAGGATTTAGTTTATTTGTGTATTTGTGTGCAGTTTAAGTGATGTTTTGTAAGCATTTAAACACTTACTGCTACAATAATTAGCTTTTTGCTGTTATTGATAATTGAGCAGTATATTTGACTGTATTCCATGTTGTTTACATCCTTTCATTCCTTTGCTTATGACACTCGAAGCTTCCTTTCTCTTTAAAATTGACTGTGAAGGCCTTATTCCATGCTTGTTCCAAAAGTAACTAAAGTAGCATGACTTTCAATTTCGAGCAAAAGGACAGTGAACTCCCTAGGCTGCACTTTCCTAGGGATAGAAAGGAATCCATTCAGGATGCTTGAGATGAGGTGACTGTTTGTCGCAAAAGCTATTTTTCACTCATATTTTGGATACAGGCTCAACTGTCTTTCAGACTTTATCTTTCAAATCTATGGCGCTCATTAAATATAAGATTTGCACCATCTTTGAATCATATTTAATTAATACCGAGGGTACAGAATAGATTCAGTGCTTACTCATACAATTGAAAGAAAGGATGTCAAAAACAATAAAAGAAACAGAATCATTGAGATGGATAAAGGATCACCCCCCTCATGAACACTACTTGTAAAATCAATCAGTTGTAGCTAATTACCTTAGCCACTGCACAAAAGGTTTGGCTTCCACCTGTGATAAACTGCAACAATTTTGATTAGTTCAACATAAACATCTATTCCTGGAAAATTCCAGTGTTTGGTAGTGCAACTGAAGGTAATGACCCAACTATGGGTGGCAAAGCACTGTCTAAAGATAAAGGGAGTAAAGGATAAAATCAGGTGATGACTACAAAAAATGAAAAGGCTTTATCGACCTCATTGAGCACCATAAGAATCTGCAATTAAGATGTGGAAAGTGCTTCTACAAGCACCCTCCTTGGACAACTAGGATCCTCTCTGGACTACTAGGATCCTCCCTGGACTACTAGGATTCTCCCTGGACTACTAGAACCCTCCCTGGACTACTAGCACCCTCCCTGGACTACCAGGACCCTCCCTGGCCATCCCTCCAAACTGAATGGAAGAATGAGGAGAATCTATTCAGAGAAGCTATCAAGCAACTTTGGAATTTATGCAGGGAATTTATGGCAAAGAGTGGTCACTGTTACGTGTTACACGTGCCAGCAGTACTCAACTAATGTGGCTTGTATGGGAGTGATGCAAGAAAAAAGCCACTCCTCAAGAAAGGCCACATTAAGGCTCACTTGAGCTTTGCCAAAATGCGCCTTGAAGATTCTGAGGCCAAGTGGAAAAAGGTGTTATTGTAGGATAAGGCCAAGATCAAACTTTGGCCTCAACACCAAACAGTACATTTGGCAGAAAGCCAAAACAACTCAACATCCAAAGAATACCATATCAGTAAAACATGGAGGTGATCGCTGTGGGGGTGTTTCTGTGCCGGAGGGACTGGGGGAGTAAAATACCCTCAAATTCTTGAGGAATGTTGTTGATGGAAAGAAGGTTCACCTTCCAGCCAAACAGTTAGCCAAAACACACAGAGCAGCTGAACACAGAGTAGCTGAAGAAGAAAAAGGCAAATGTCTATGCATGGTCTAGTCAGAACCCAGACTTAAGTTGACGGTCGCCATCCAAGTTGACTAAACTTGAACAGTTCTGTAAAGAAGAGGGGCAAATATTGTGCAGTCTAGATGTGCAGAGCTGGTAGAGAAGGCACTAATTAAAACGAAAGGTGGTTCCAAGTACTGACACAGGGGGTGATCTTTATGTCAATTATTCTGGCTTTTATGTATTTATATATACCATATATATTTACATATGTAAACACCATATAAGCAACTGTACATACACAAAAATTGTTTTGCATTGACATTTTGCCATGATTATCATCAATCAAACAGTCTGGAGCATGAAATCAATAAAGACATTATGAGTAAATGAAGCGGGATGTAGCTATATTGTTGTGTGACACATTGTATTAAATCTCTGTTAACTGCTGTCTCGTTCACAGCATTCTCTTGGCCGAAATAATACATAAACCTTCACGGTTCAAGAATTCCATTCTAAACTTTATAGCTCCTATTTATTCTTTATGTGTCTGTCTAAATTATGGATATAAAGAAAGAGACAGTGTGATGCTTCATCTCAATAAATGGAAGTAAATTGTCTCAAAGTTCATACTTCCGAACTCTGCTGTATTCATACTGTGACTATCTATATTGACAACAAATTCAGTATGAGGGTGTGAAGTAAACAATATAGCTATTCCTTTAGAAGCTAACATGCTCCTTTAATAGTACTAATTCATATTCCTGGTATGCATTGGCAACAGGAACGCGACATAGAGTTTAAGGCATTGACTTGTCCTTCAAACTCAAGCATCTGTGAGATGTGCTGAACAAACTCTTGTCCGATTCATAGATCCGGCCTCACAACTTACAGGACTTAAAGGATTTGCTGCTATCTTGGTGCCAGATCCTATAACATCTCATATGTTTTGTTGAGTGCATGCCTTGATGGGTCAGAAGAGTTGTGGCAGCAACTCACACAATATTAGGCAGCTGGTTTTTGTATTATGGCTGATATATTGTTTCTGTATTATTACATACATTTATAGCACATGTATATATATTTATTAGGGGTGTAATGGTACACAGATGTCACGGTTCGGTACATACCTCGGTTTTGGGGTCACAGTTCGGTAAGGTTCACGATACAGAAAAGTTAGGCAACAAAAAGTTCTAAAGAATGAGGTTTGGTTTGTTTTCGTTAATTTTAAGTAAACAGCAGTGTATTAACCAGTAAACACACACTCTTGCTTATATTTTCATGTATGTGTAAGTGTTACGCCAGTAGGTGGCACTATTGCACCACACTACGACCCAGGTTTATGATTTACTTGAGCTTTTTCTCCGAAAGACATCATGTACATGTATACAAATACATGTACCGTTACAGCCCTAATATTTATAGAGCTAATCTTAGTACTTTGATTTGGACCACTGTCTTGGTGTATGATTTTCCATTAGACTTGCTTTCACCACTAGTCATTTATATTGATGCTTTCACTGCTAGTCATTAAAATACCTTCAGAGGTTTTGTTGAGTCCATGTTGGCAACATATGGAGATACTGTCTTATATGGGGAACCCACAGCTTCTCCAGGATAACAGCCACACCATGTCTGTGTTTTTGGTTTCAAGCCATTACTAAATAAAACAGTAGTACTGCAACACAAGTACTGCATCTTCCAAGTAATAAATCGCAGGTGTCAAAAAATAATTAATAAAATGTACATTAGGTCAGATTCCAGAAACACGCACACAGTAAGTAAACTATGACAAGAACCTTTTTCGTCTTAAAATTGTTTGAATGCAAAAATAGAAAAACAAATGCAGCGTTAATACATTTCTATTACTTTGAGTAAGCTGCAGATATGAATGAATTTCTACGAAACCATGAAAAGCAAAGAGTTCTCCAGTTAATCATCTTTTGCTGACTTCACTCATTACACGATAAGCATGTGCTCCATAATTTTATTAACACACAAGAAGTCAAATCATTTCCTGTGACTCTGGCGTGCCTAAATTAACTGCGGGTAGGTTCGTTCCCAGAGTTCACTGTGCCCTCAGTTAGAAATTAATTTAGCTGTAAACCTTGCAATGCCCCATTGAACTGAAACACAGACGGTAGAATGAATTTACTATTTAAAAACATGTCACGAGGCTCATGTGAAATATTCACTGACCAGCTCCCCTCCACACAAAGTGGGCACTATAGTATTCCAGCTAAATTGCCTGAGATTTAAACCAATTTCGCTAAAACATTTTCAGATTTTTGCCCCAGTGTGCTCTGATTGTGCTGAAATAAATGACGGGGAGACCTGATATTAAATATAGTAGATTTCCCTTTTCCCTACAGTGCATTTGAAGAGCTTCAATCAGACATTATTTTGTACTTCTTTGAGGGCCTCAGGATGTGAATGATAGAATTCAGATTGATCCGTCTGGCCGAAAAAGTTTTCATTAGCTCTGAATACATTTTTTCAGAAAGAAAATTACACAATGAGTGGTAGTTTTAAGAAAGGCAAGCATTCATTTGTGTGTTTGAAAACCCACTTCCAGTGTTGGGATCTTTTTTAATCAGTATCATAATAATTCGTTTTGAAGGATCTCTATGCTGTGTATTCTCTGCATTGAACTCTATTGGCCAAAGAAGAGCAATATTACACTCAGCAGTAATACCTTTAGGTCTCTCAGCAGAGTCACTGATTATAGTGCAAAAGTTCTAGATTGTCGTGCAGCGGGATCAAGAAAAGTCTTAATGAAATTTTACAGTATGGTCTTGATGGAGCTGCAGCAAAAACAGAGGAGGCAGAGATAAAAGAGCAAAGCAAGTCGAGGGAGGAATGGTGCGGATTAACAGACCAAACATGCTACAGGCAAACACATCACAAAGAGGAATCTCCCTTACAGGGCAAAAATAATATTTACTGCTTAATGTTTCAAAAACATTCATCATTCATGTGGCTACAAAAACATGGTGTACATAGAGAGAGAGAGAGTGAGAGAGAAAGAGAAAGAGGAGAGAACTCTAACAGTTAAGCATGTAGGATATATTTATCATTCATTCATTCGTTTTTTTCACATTTACAATTTCTACTTCATACACTCGTAAGTTCTTCAGGGATCTTTAGGGTAGTGGTGGTCAACAGAGCCATGGCTTACATTAAAGCATCTGATTATATATGATTGCAATGTGACAATATCACACTAATGTGTCAGATTGGCAGGTTCTAGCAAGGACAGTGGTTGACGCTGTTTGTACTAGCTTCTCGTGTAGGTCCTTAGTGGAACATGTGGAGCAGTAATCCGGCCTGGAGGTAATAAAGGTTTTTCTGCGTTATTCAGGGGTAGTGGATGGCACAGAGGCGTGGTAGGTAATGCTCTTGCATATTCCCTAGGTGTGAAATTGCCCCTAGTTGTGAGTGCATGTGTAAATGTGTCTGTGTGCCTGTTCTGCAATGGACTGGCAACCTGTCTAGAATGTTTCCCATCCTTTTGCACTGTAGCCACTGGAACAGGCTCTAGCACCCCAACAAACCCCATTCAATTAAGAATTTCCCAACAGCTTTTGGAATCAAAAGAGGACATCTGGGCTTGTTTTGGAGTTGATCGGGAGAATATTATGTGACATGTAGTCTTTTATGTCCATTACAGTCTTCAGAGTTATTATAATCTGGTTTGGCTAATACATACAATTGTGTGCCATCTGCTGGAAGATGATCCCATGTTTTCAGACAACCGTACCCAGTAGCACCAGTGGCACCAGAATGCTTTTAACAGTCTTCTCAGTTGGTGCTTCACTGAGTGGGGCAAACCTGTTTGACATAAGAATAGGAGGAGGAGTGGGGCTTGTGAGGGAAAGCTTTAGCATCAGCTTTAGCTTTTCAGCTTTACTGCTGAAGCACCACCCGTTTGCTCCTCTGGAAATGCTCAGCAGCCGGAGTCGAGTGTAAGCTATCTCCCTCAAGGGCACCCAGAGTTCCTGAAAATGAGTTTGAATCTCACCTACAAGCCCTGACTAACACTTCAAACTCAGAGCATATTAGTAAAATCGGATTTCAACAAATATGAACGGTGTAAAACATTCTAAAACTGGTGTTTGTTCTTCTTAATGCTCACAGTTTGCTGCTCTTTCTCTCGGTGTGTCATCATTCTCTGGACCCCCTCCCAGTAGCTGTTATTATCATTACATGTTTTTAAAATGACAATGACTTTGGTTGTACATGACATAGGAACACCACACAAAGCTCAGCATGACGTCTGACACCTTGAGCATCAACACAAACAAGGGGAACTTCCATATAAGGAGTTGTTTTGCTGTATGACGACAATTTACCACGGATCTGTGCCTCTCAAGATCTAAGGGTCCAGACGTGCACCTCCAGCTGAGAAACCTTCTCATTCAGAGACGAGACTAACTGACATATCAGGCAGATAAAATCAGCACTATTACTAGTGATATAGACTCGGGATGAACTCAAGAAACTCAACATCTGTTATACTGATGCTTCTGTTGCTTATCGGTCAGTCAGAGTCTTTTCCGGGTCTGTGATTTGGCGATGCTGTTGACAGAGTAATTCAAAACTCTTCAAATTTTGCATTGACACTGGAAAAGCATGATGTAGAAGCTACAACAAACTGATCCGAAAGTCATACAGCAGGCTCCAGCTGCAGGAACATAAATGAAGCATAGTTCTCATTCTTTTGCACTGATTCAATGTTGATCGCCTTGCAATATTGATCCAGTTTCTTTCCTTTACTTTGTTATCAGACAGCACATATCTCTTCTGACCCTGCTGTAAACTGAGATGGATACCCATGTCAGAACAGTTACAGATGTAGTACAAATCCAAACTCACTGTCGGTTTGGGTCAGATTAGGAAACAGCTAGTTTATTATCCAAGCCCATATCCAGATAATGAGGCCAGTCTGAAACCGGCACTGATGTTTGATTTGGCTGGTAAATGAGTAGATGTTAATGCATAGTGCCTCTAATTATGCCGAGATTTGGCAAGTAGACTGCAGAAGTTCTGAGATGAAATCAAGCACTGCTGAGGTGAGCCCTTTTGAAGGTTACTAAACTAAAGGTTACTTTTTAGACGTTATTCCTCTTTTTTTGGTTGGATGCATGTCTTAACCAGCTACTGGGCTTTGATCTTCAAACCTGACCTCCCATGCCGTTGATTGATGATGAAGTCCAGCAATGCTAGCTGAATATCCATCATGCAAAGCCACCCATAATGAATGAATATGCCCTCTATCAACCGTGCATCACCTGAAGAGCTGTCATTTGCAATGAAACATATTCAGGCTTCAAAATGAGATAGATTAACAGTGGGGGTGATTTAGCCCACATGCAAAGCGAGGTTAAAGGTGTGGTTGGGGGGGTGTTTCTTAGCAGCTTAAAAATAGCAGTGAAAGGGCTCAGTCCTTGAGATTTGGTGTAAGCTCCACTAAAGTCTGCTGTAAGAGAGTCACCGCTAATAGAGCGTCCATTAGAGCAGTCAGCTGCCACTCTCAATTCCAGGTGGACTCCATAATGCATCACTCAGCTGCAAGAACAAGGACGTATTAGTGGTAAAGTGTAGGGCAAATTGCTTTGTTTCTCAGGTAAAGTGATGAATTGTGTCCTTTTGAAAATGACAACACCTGTCACTTTATTTGGTGTCCCAAAGACACAAGTGTGGGCTATTAAGATACTCCCATCCGGCCTCCGCACCACTGGCTCTGCTCCACCACCCAGACATCGCTCGGCTCTCTTGCCAGAAATGTGTCCTCCGTGGTTTGCGGTGAAGCTATGGCATCGACAGCACAGGCCCGATACCATCCCTGTGGTCTTCCCGCCATCACTCCTCCAGAAAGTCGGGCAGACGGACAGTGGACCGCACCATGCTGGCCAGCCTCTTTCAGGGGATTAGGAATAGTTCCGGACACTGCAGCGCCTCCCTGAAGTTGCTCAACGTCCGCTCGCTCACCAACAAAGGTCCACCTGTTTATGATCTACCTCTCCCTAACCGATACATGGCAGCATCCAGCTGACTTCTCTGAACCCAACCTGACCACTCTGCCTGGGTTTATTTACATTTGTATTTACGATGCAGTTCTCTGCTCAAATCTCATCTGTTCAGATTAGCCTACCCCACATGACCTCCTCACATTATCACTCACTGTCATATATATGTAAGTAAATGCACTTCTGTATGTAAAGTGACCTTGAGAGTTTTGAAAGGCGCTTATAAATAAAATGTATTAGTAATAGCATCATTATTAGTATTGTTGTTATTGTTGTTGTTGTTTATGATGATGATGATGATAATAATAATATTGTTATTATTAAATATAAAGCTAATAATTAGCACCATGCAAAAGAGCAAAGAGCTACAGGAGCAAAATGAGCCTGCTCAAAGTATACTCAAGCAAAGATGTGCATTTCAATTTAGCTTCAAATAGGAATCAATAGTTCAACTATCTCTGTGTATAAACTAGATGGCAGAAATCAATGATTTCCCTCTGCCTTGTGTGTTATATTAAATCTCTTTCTATCCCATTCTGTCTCTCTGTGCAAAGAAGATGGAGGGTGTATCTCAGGCATTCGTTTAATTTTCAAGAGCAGGGCGGTACATTTCATGAGAAACTCTATTAAGGATCAACATTTATTTGAGACTATCATCTAAAGACGCTTGCGGGTGTGCGGCCTTTGTCTGTTTGTGTAGTATTGAGGTTAAATCATAGGATGTACTTAATAGAGAAATGAATTTCTCTCAAATTCAGCCAGTCAGTGCATCAACACAGCAAATGCTTCTACCATCTGTGTTCTTTGTGTGTCTGTGTGTTTGTATGTGTGTGTATGTGTCTATACAGCTTCAAATATAACATTTAACTAAGTTTATTAGCACATTATATAATGACATTACCAAGACATTTTAAGTCCAAATTTTGTTTTGGTTTAGAACTGAGGCTAGTGTTGCTAACCAATATTAAAAGCCAATTAGCACGATTCATCTTCATAGAAATACTTCACCAAAACCTTTTCCCAACCTGCTCGAATCATATTCAGATCATCCTTAACTTCATGCAGACTTCTGCTTATAGTGTAGCACTTATATAAATAAAAACTTACATAAAAAAAAAATGAAGTATTTTAATTTAAGACGTGTGGGTTCCTGCTGTTGTCCAAAATGACTTTTAGTGGAAATATTTTGTAGCTCACAGTAAGTCATACTGTGTCCTACTGTTTCAGTGATGTACTTCTGTGGAAACAATGTACGCTGTTTGTTTGACTATTGAGTTCTCGTGTTTGTTAACAATGTTGGCCTCACATCTGCTGTTCTAAACTAAAGAAGCAACACTTGGACAATAATAATGTCTCTGTTGATTCACTAAAACTGTAATGTAATGTAAAAACGCAAAATTACATGTAAATCTGATTTTTAGCAGAACTATTCCTTTAAGAATTAGAGAGAGTGCGTTTCACGTATTCACAGTCTAGGTCTGACTACCTGGAGCTCGAGAGTTCCTCTCCAGTGGAGTCTGTCAGCAACAATACACACACTTTTCTGCCCATCAAAACACAGTACAAAGACCATACATATACAGATACACACAGCTCCGGAGCTCTGAGACTTACAATCGGGAAAGAAATCAATAGTTCATTTTCAGTACCAGCTGAAAATGTGAAGAACAACATATTTTACCATAGTTGCGATCACTAGAGAAAATTTTTAAAAAATCTGAATAAGCTCACTACGTATTTTTCTTTCGCTGTGAACGTGGGTGTTGTCAACTGAATTAATCCAGCAGAAGATGGTTTTGCGCATCTAACGAGGAAAGATAGAATAAGAATGGGTCAAGCTTGGTATTGATAGTACTAAACTGGAAAAGAGGAAACATTCAAGCCTCAATAAAACGTCACCATTGACGATAGGGTCAAGTAGTATTCTGCTTAATGGACTAGATAATAAAGTACATCTGAATAACACAACCTTGTGATTTCTCCTGTTCACAGAAAAAAATGGATTTTCATGGACATCCATTGCCAGACAAAAGAAAAATGAAGTGTTCATTGGCAAACAGTCACCTGCTGCATGCACAAAGTGGACAATGAGCAGTAGATTAATTTTATCTGAACATGGAAAGGATATTTATATACACTGTTATTAACCGTGTGTTTAATATATGGTTGCCATGTGCTTTACATTGTTAAAAGCTGTACACTATGCTTGGTTATTGCTTATTTTCTTTCAGTATTAAGTAATTACAACTAATGCAGTTGTTGCAATATCTCAACAGAAGGTGCTGCGTAAGATGCTGCTTTACTGAAAGACACTTGGTTGAACTGAATGCAACATACTCATGCAGCTGAATGAATACATTTAATTAATACATGACTAAACGCTCCAGGCTATCACTTGCTAAATATGCAGTTATGCAAGAAATGACCTCTAACATTCAACTTAGTGCCATCATCTGTATTTTTGCAAACACTTTTGTGGAATATTCAGACACAAAGAGCTCACTTCCTTTCGTGAAGTGCTCCTGAGCTTTAAAGTGCTTAGAGTACTTAAGGGTTTGAATTGTTGCACAATATAGTATTACTGTAAAAACGTAAAAGGATTTTAACACACTTAAAAACAGTTTAAATTTTTTAGCCTATCCTAGTGCTCTCAGCCACTGTCATGTTTCTTTATATTTCACTTGGAATCACCTCATTAGTACTGAAAATACTAATACTATGCCTGTCACTGTCTTATCCTTGGCATGTTGAGTAGATTAAATGAAAGAAATTGAAACAAATGTTTTATTGCATGCCAAGTGCTTAAAGACACAAGGAGCCTAGATAAAGGAGTTCCAACCACTCAGCATTCAAGTTTCAAGTTTCAGGTTTTATTCTCATATACAGATAACAATGTACCATCATTAGTGTAATTAAATTCTTAGGCTCGTGTTCCCCCAACTGTACATAAATATATGGAAAATTATACAGATAAAAATAATTAAAATTTTAAAATGTTAGAGAATTAAATATATATATATATATATATATATATATATATAAAGATATGCGCCCTCTCTAAAACACAACTTTTC
>JBBPDC010000109.1:33551470-33577224 GCA_037974485.1 Hemigrammopetersius urotaenia
TGTGTGGAAAGACTTTCTATGTGATTAACACATGTTGGATAGGAAATTAAGGAATTCTGAGGACAGTCCAAAAATGCAATTTTTGTCCAAAAACACATGGTGAAAATTTGCTACAATTTGTACAGCAATGTATTGTTTGGGCTGTGTTTTGATGGTTTGCAGCAGTTTTCAGAATAAAAAATGTGTTTTCTGAGAAACATGCATGTGGTCTTATCACACAATAAAGTTCATTTTTCCAAAAAATGTGCAATGTTTTAAGGAAAAAACCTTGTGTGGGCACACTTTCTATGTGATTCACGCGTGTTGGCAAATAAATTAAGGAATTTTGAGGATGGTCCAAAAATGCTCATGAAGGTAACACTATAGCCTTACCTATTTTTGTAATTTTGGTCCAAAGACACATTTGTACAGCAATGCATTGTTTGGCTGTGTTTTGATGGTATGTAGCAATTGTCAGAATAAAAAAATAGTATTTTCTGAGAAATGTGCATGTCGTTTCGTCTTACAATGAAGTTCATTTTTCAAAAAAATCTGCAATATTTTAAGAGAGAAATCCTTGTGTGGAAAGACTTTCTATGTGCTTAAAACATGGTTGATAGGGAATTAAGGAATTCTGAGGAAGGTCCAAAAATGCTCATGAAGTTAAGACTATAGCCTTACATATTTTTGCAATTTTGTTCTGTGTTTTCATGGTTTGTAGCGATTTTCAGAATAAATATTCTGTATATTTATTGAGAAATGTGCATGTTGTTTCCTCTCACAAGAGGTTATATTGTGTCTGTGGACTCCAGGATCAATAACATTTTCTGATTCTGATTCTTAGAACTGTCCAAGAACACACTTTTGCATGTTCTTCATATACCTATCATACCTGTGCCAGAATAACTCACCTCAGAGTTTGGTTTTGTGCCTGAGTCTTTAAGACAATAGCTCTAAAGATGGGCTGCTGTGCGGCTTGCCGGTTAGCCACAGGTTAAATCTGGTGAATCATTGTGACTGTCTGGTTCTTTGATGATTTACAGTAAAAAATACAGCAGTTGGAGTCGTCCAGAATTAATGAGTGATAACAGACAAAGCTTGATGGTGAGCTGAAATTTCTGTGTAATAAAGAACCAGGTGGATATGAATTGCTCTGGAGAATGTCAGGCCACACCCTCTGCCTTATTCTGTCTTTCACACCAGTTTTGAGTTCACTTTTATGAGCCCAGCAACCTCAATATTGATCTTCCATCCACTTGTCCTTGAGGCACAGCGCATACCACACAGCTACAAGACCTCACTTGTTTGCTTTGTTTTTATATATATCCCTGTAGTGATCACCCAAGATATCTTTACTTTTCACAGAGACTCCAACCTCAGGTTCCAGAAAAAGAAAAGAAAAGAAAAGAAAATACAAGATAGCTGTAAGACATATGGTTAACAATTTCATATACATGGCTCTTATAATTTGATGAGCAATAGACGGCATGGTAGACCACCTGCTTGCATACAAACCCATATCGAATCTAAACTCATCCTGACATCCTGCAAGGTTTTAAGTTCATTTTTAACTCTAGATAGTTTCTTTGTCTTTACTCAGGACCTGTTGCAATAAACAAAAGCCCAAATACTCCGGCAGTATGCACAGCTTTGAAAACTGAAAACCAGAAATGTTGCTGAGATTAAACATGAGACAATATTTATACACGGCACACAGAGGAAATTGAATATGAAAACTTTGGACAGCTATAATACTGGATCCAGCAAGGCTGCTGTTTAAAGTCTATTTGGAAAAAAAAGCCTAAATCTTATTCACAAATATGATGGAATAGATTCATTCAGGCCACGTCACAATTCTGACCACCTGATGTCTCACAGAGGAGTCTGACAGAGGTAACTTTCACAGGAACAGAGGAAAACCCATTGTTCACTTCTTTTATATTTCTTTACATCAAAAAGAATGCATTTAAACGAGACATAATCAAAGTAAATTTGCATTTTTTTTCATCACACATTTTTGGAGCTTTGAGGCAGGTGGGTGTGTTGCATGCAGTATGACAAAGAATGACAAACCAGGAGCAGCATTCTACCAAGCGGATTAGATGCTCCACAGCAAACACAAAATTTCTGGATAGAGTTATAAGAGGCAAAAGGATGTACTGCAAATATCAGCCCTGCTTACTGTAGGTGAGAAGTCCCTATACTCACTATGACTCACTGATTTTTACATCAACACACCGAAACACCTACTGGGATGCAAACTTGGGGAATAATAATGACTGCCCGCCATCTGTCCTGAAACAGAACAGCTTAAGTATGTGAGGACACAAAGGATAAGATTGGCAAAAAATAGTTATGGCCCAGCAGATGGTAGCAGCTGTGTGCTATATGGCAATTTACAGATAAATAACCCTTAACTGTTGGGCCATAACTGTTTTCCAGGTTGGAATAAGCATTAATGAAACAATAGCATGATTTTTACATTAACCACATATGTCAACGTTAATATACGTAACATCTATCCAGAACTGTTAAGAGGATGGATTTTCTGCTGAAACAAAAGATGTTTGTCAAAACAGCATATACTCTTCTTTTCAGGATGCAATAAAGTCACCTTCAACTGTTGTACCATACCTCCCCCTGTTGGTGGGTAAGGAGTTTCCCATTTGAGCACAGCCAAAGTTTCAAATGTATTTAACAGCTGCGCATAAGAGTGAACAAAAGTGAACACGCAGGTGAAACAAGGTAAGGAAGGCAAAGTCAACTGCAATCAATCATATCCTGGTCATTCAATATCACCACCAATCATGTTGTGTTTCCCCTTTTCTACCACACCCATTTTTTGCCAGTTAATTCATTTGCTGCATTACATAAATTTGGAGCAAAGGAAAGTCTAAAATGTGAAGAGCAGTGTACACCAGGACCAGGAGCAGGACTGAGAACCACAGGACTAATTAAATTACAGAGTCACAGCACAAATTCAGTTACACTGAGAACCACAGGACTAATTCATTTACGCGGAGACATTAATACTAGAACATTCCTAACTCTGCAATTAAACTGTGCCTTGATGATGAAATGTGGAATAGGTTTCAAAATGGATCATTTGAACATCGTTTAATATGAACAAATATTCCTGCTGCTATATCTCTGTGAAACACAACTGGATCAACTTCAAAATAACAGTAATCTTTTTTTTGTGCTGAGCTTGAAGGTAGGAGCTCTTTGCAAAGTCTGAATGTATTCGTGTTTTATTGGGAGCAAAAATAAATAGTCTGGGTACCACTTTGCAGTAAGACTACCCTTATAAAGGGTTTATAAGCAGGTGTTTAATGTAGAGTTTATAAATCAAAGCAGGTATAGCTGTTGCCATACACTGATACAGGTTCATCACTTGGCAAGTAGTAGTAGTAGTTTTAATGGTAGTAGCATGTTAACAAAGCCCTGATGAAGCTGACAGTGTAACATCCTGTCTGAGAGGGAGAGAAGATCTCAGACCTTCCAAATAGTCAGTCTGCATCACTGTATAACTGTTAAAAAGTTTAGAACTGCCAATAATTTATCAAATGTAACAGCTATAAATCACTTAACCCTTTATAGGAGTCATCTTACTGTAAAATGTGCTCAAAGACTAAGATTTAAACGTCACAACAGAGGTCTGGTGTGTCAGATTCAGTAAAATATCCCTTGAATCACTACAAACAGGCTAAATATAAGTATTTTAGGAATTGAAATATAGCAGAAATACAGTATAGAATTGAAATATACTGCTCAAAAAGTGGACAGTTTGATTTCACAGACATGTGATTGACTTGAAGTTACATTATGTTGTTTAAGTGTTCCCTTTATTTTGTTTGAGCAGAATACATTCTCGTTATAGGCAATTTTCCAACAGGCAACCTATGAACAGCTGATATCCATGAACTCTGGTGCATGTGCTTTGCTTTCCTGTAAGTTGCAGTAAACAATTCCATGAACTGCACATGGCCAGCGGATGTCCATCCCTGCTTTTATATACTGATCAAGGGCGTCTGGACACAGTTCTTCGTTTGTATTCAAGTTTTCAGGGTTGATTCTACACATAGCCTTTAGACACTGTATGCATACAAGGGGGGAGCTGTGTTTTTTTCCATACATTTCTTTATTTAAATCCTCTGGGATAAATGCTTTACACAGATGGAGAAACAAGAGTTGATGAAATCGAGTGTGTGTGTGTGTGTGTACGCAAGTGTAAACCAGCACAAAAATGAGCAACAAGCACATCAGGTCACGTGGCACAATAAGAGTTCCTAGAAAAACAGTGCACACTTCTTAAAAATATTGCATAATACAGCAAATCAAATCAAGAGGAATAAATAATGTTTTTTTCTCCAGTGTTCAGAGGCAATTGAATAAAAATAAAGGGAGTACTGAAGGTCATTCAACACCATCTATTATCAGTGAGGATCAACGAGGGTACACTGAATCTCAGAACTAAAAACAAAGGGTTAATAAAACCAGATCTTTGTGCAATCCTTGCATTAAAATTAATTGAACGAATTTCTCTTTTCAAATGATTCAATTATTAATTTTTCAATAACTACGTTTCATTTTTTTTTCTGGGCACTAAATGATGAGAGTGCAAAGCAAAAGCGTTTTACAAGGCTAAATATTAGTGGCTACATTTTACTGCAAGACAATTCGGATTTCACAAATGGGACAACATCAATATTGCAGTTAGCCATGACATTTCATTTACAGGAAGCAGTGACCACACAGACACAAGGTATTTATATATTGCACTTTGGAAGAAATGAATAGCTCAACTGTAGAATAAATTTCACTGAACATAACCCAAACCAACCAAAACAATCTAAGAAAGGAAAAATCAGTTACACAGAGATGTTCTACCAAACCAGTATAAGAGGCTACATATGTGCAAAAATAAAGCTCATTTAGTAAAAAATAGCAACTTGCCACTCCCCTGCCCTTAAGACGATTCACAAACAAAAAGCAGTACTTTCAAACTAAGGAGAACAAATCCAACAACACCCATCACATTCACATCAGATTACTGATGGTTTTTTGTTTTATTTTTTTTTCTTATTGAAGAGGCTAAAACACACATCTTCCCAAACGGGAACTGGTCTTAATGCTTCACGTGCACTGCTCCTAATGCTATGGGGAAAAAATGTTACAAAACCCCACAACTGCCTCTTAAAAATATTACCAAAAAAATGACAATGACTGACATGACAAGTCTGCGTGGAGCAGCTGGAGTTAGTCAAGTGTAAATATTTGAAGTATAAATGTTTTAAAAGCCCTCCAAGACCCAAATTCAATATAAATAAAATAGAGTTTACAGTAATACTAAATTCAACACAATGCACCATCTTAACATAGATTACAATTTTTGAGGACAGGTTCAAGCAGGCTGTGACTACTTCCCTAACTTCACATTCAGGGAGAGCTGAACCCAAAAATCGCTTTTTAAATTGGGTAGTGAAGAGATCAACACTTAAATATGTACAAAAAGGTACAACCACCCTTTTAAAAAAAATCCAAATCTCAACCTCTTTTTTTTTTATCTACAGACAAATAAACCCACAAAATCCTCCGGCAGCACTTTATAGAACACACGGATCCAAGCTCTTTCAGGCCAGTTAGAACTCACTTACAATAAAGTCAGGTGGAACCATCTAAATGGATCAACATCCATACCAGAAAATGCTGTCTGGACATTAAAATGACATCAACATTAATATGCACAATAACTAAACTTCTAATCTATGTTAAGAGTGGTGACCACAAAACTGAAGCTTTCTCCACACTCAGATCATAAAATTAAGTATTCTACAATAATTCAGATGAAAAAAATGTGAACTGAGCTTCAGTCTCACAACTGGAGGTCGGAATTCGAGCAGAAACACGACCTCTCTAAACCTTTGAGTCAAAATGCCTGAAAACCAAGACGGACACTTTCTACAAGAATTAAGATTATAACACTTTATTGCAAACTCCACAAAGATTTGAATGCAACACAAGCAGCTTTGTAAAGAATAGCTTGCAACAATGTGCTAAATCTGATTAGCACAATTCATAACGTGTAAGGATTAAATGGTGGTCTGTTAAACTGTCGCTTGTTACCAACTGAAGATGGATTCAGATTATGTTGGATTAAGACTCTTCCAAAAATAAAAACAATTGAATATGCTGTTAAGATGCATCTTAAACCCGCATTAAAATGTGATTTCTCCAACGTCAAGCTCTAAGGAACTTTATCTTTGCCAAGACAGTAATAAAAACCTTTCAGACACAGACTGTGCTTCTGAACAAAACATTACTGCCACGCACCCAAGGCCTCGCTTACAAGTTATCACCTTTTAAATAATTCAAATGATGACGGAAAAGAGTCCTCATACTTCAAAGACTTCCGCACTGACTCGAGGCCATGTTTCCGTTTCTGATAGATTTGGAGCGCTACATGCTTCTGAGCATGGGAACTACATTCTGAAGCTATTGTCTCAATCATTTTGGACATTTCATCTTTTCCAAAGGAAGGCCACCAGGCAAGTTAAAAAAAAGAAGAAGAAGAAGAAAGCTAGACAAAGACACGGACGAAGAGGGAAAAGTTCTTAAATTAGTGTAATAATTTCCTTGCCATTGAGACTCTATTGGTTCGTACAGGTCCATGCCTTATCTTCGGACCTCAGCCTCTGGAGAGCTGGGCGTGGTTGCAGGGCCTGAAACGCGTGCTGGTGTTTGAGGAGAGGAGTCCGAGAGCTCCTCTGTTGCAGCAGAGACAGAGGAAGCTCAGCATGCCTGGGTGGCAGGCCACCATTGGTGGGGTTGTGAAGCAGAGAGTCTCCACTTGCTGGTATACCTCAGCAACTGAGCTGTGGTACTCTGACGAGGTCAAAAAAAAAAGAAAAAGGAAACCAAGCAACGCAGCTAGAATAAAGTTCCTCCCACAGCACCTCCCTTTGCTTGGGAAGGTTCAAGCACGTGCATCAATACTCAAGAAAATATTTTTAGAATTCCTTTGTTACATACGCCTATATACAGTAGATGTAACAAAAGGTCCCATGCTACAGACACCAAAAGCACCTTTTCAATGTGAGCGAGTGTTAGGGTGGTTAAGTTGCAGACACACTGCTTTGGTTCAGTCATGGTTCCTGATGGCAAGAGATGAGTTTCCTTCTTTCTCTGCACTGTGACACACATGGATTAAGTTCACAACAGCAGAAAGGTAAGACTGAGACAGGTGGAGATGTTTCAAACCTGTTCACCAAGGCCAGTGAACGACGAGCATGAAGCAGTTCATGGATAGTGCATCCTACTGGGTGAAAATATCAATAATAAAAAATAATTTAAATAAAAAGGGAAACAAATAAGAACACCACAATGACAATGCCAGCACAAGCATGTACATCAGCTGAGACACACATGATGCTGGCTGTGTCAGCGTCTGTGCCAACTCCATGGTTCTAGACACCCTCATCAGTGTGCCACTCATTATCTGGAGTGAGGAGAGTGGCACACGTACAAGAGGAGGGGAAGACAGAGAGGGAATGAGAGACAGAGAGACAGCTGAAGGAGCTCACAGCTGGTGCACAAAGCTGTCAGTGTGATTGAAGGATGCTGGGCCGTCCTGACGAAGCCGCTGCCACTGGAAGGTGGTGCTGAGAGAGCCCACTTCCTCTTCTTCATTCTCCTGCTCTTTAGCAAACTCCATGAAAACCTGAGACATGCACATACCATCAACCCATGAGAATTCAGAAACCACGGGATAAATAAAAAATCTAAAAAGATGAATAGGCCAGAAACACATTCAGTGCAAGTATGCAAACAAATGACTGCTATGCTAATGCTAATGCAACACCAACATACATTCCTACAGTACAAACAAACTGTAACTTCCAACATTATATGGCCAAATGTATGTAGACATTTTCAATAACCCATTCTGAAATCATCTTTAATAATATAAAGTTGACCCTCAAAATTTCTGGGAACGATTACTATAAGAGTTTGGAGTGTGCCTGTGTGAATCTGCGCCCATTCAGACAAAAGAGCATCTGTGAGATAAGGCGATGATACTGAACCAGAAGGGCTGGTTCAGAATCAACGTCACAGCTCAAAGGTGTTCAAAGGGATTCTGTCCAGGCAATTCAGGTTCCTCCACGCCAAACTCATCAAGTCATGTCTTTACGGATCTTTTTTGAGTCGGTCATAATGGAACATAATGGATCCATCCAGAAACTGTTGTCAAGGAGTTGGAAGAACTTGCTGAGCTGCTATTACTCCTTGATACTTCCAATTTAGCAATTAACAGCAATTAACGTTAACCTCAATTAATGTTGACCAGGGCAAGTCTAGCCAACCAGAAATTTTACTGGCTGTGTGTGGTTCAACCTGTAACAGTTGGGGTCAGATTATTAAAGATTTTTAATGCCCACATACCTTTGGCCATACATTTTAAGTAACTACAGCAACTACAGAGTTTTCTATGACGATAACAAAATTGTTTTTAATGGTGTGAGAAAGGCAAAGATGTACCAGGCCACCGCTAACAAGTTAGCTGGGTTAGGTATTTATCACACAACTAAAGAATGCTGAAAAAATGTTCAAACAAGATTATAAATAATAAACGATTACATTAACAAAAGCAGCTCTGGCAGAAAAAAAACTTTGCGCCGGTTTGACTTCATGAATTATGATGACAGACCATAAACTGTGCTGAGAGAATTGCACGTCTAGAACAATTGCACCGATACACCGAACAATCAAGGTATGCTGCAAGTTCCATGCAATCACAAGATAACCATCTTGAATACTTAAGGAACATGCCTTCTAATACTTAAGGAACATGCCTAAGGAACCACATCATCTGTTAATGAGATCTACAGAGATCTATTCCGAAAGCCACAATAATGAAACATGTTATCAATACAGTGTGGGCTGCTTTCTACTAGAATGAAGGGGCAACAATGTCTCATATGTTTACAGTAGCAAACTGGTGTAGGGAGAGATTTGTCAAACTGGTCTGCTTTGACAGCTGACTGGACGCCAGCACGCTTGTGGTACAAGACAAGTTGGTCAGGTTTGGCTGTCACTATAGCGTCTCATGCTACAATGCGCACAAATCAATTTGTGCCGTGGTATGAAATGTGTCAACACTTTTTGTAAGGACGTACATAACCATGTTTGCGGAGCTCAAAGCATTTGTGATCACATACTGGCATGAAGTGTGTTTCTCGCTGTTTGTGACAATATCACTGAAAAGAATCACCAACCTGCTCGAGCGTGCACTGAGAAAAGTTGTATTCTTCAAAGTTGAAGTTCTGCTTAGCTGTATGCACACAGGGAATACATGTTAACTCAATAAGGTGACACAAAGACAGGGTTTAAAAATGAAAATGCCAGTAATCATATACTAAAATGAACTATTAAAAAATGTAGGCACTTACCACTCTCTAACCGAGAGAAAGCCTGGGCCAGTGACTTCACATCCTCCATAGGAATCTTATAAACCATCAGGGTAGCAAAACTGCAAAACAACAGGCAACAAATGTAATCAAAAGTAGATTTTTTTTCCCCTCTTCACCATTGTTCTGAATACATACCTCTCCTGGCGTGCAGCATGAGGGAAGATTCTTAGTATTTCCTTGTGTAGCAGCGCCACCTGCTGGAGGCCTGTGAGCTCTTCTCGAAGCTTAATCTCCAGACTGTAGCCCCGACCATACTTAGCTTTCAGATGCTGGATGGAGCCAATACACCTGCAGAAATCCACATCATTGATTTCCAGGATTCCACTGTGTATTTGCAGTGTATCACTTACAGTGATAATGAAAACAACCATTTAATTACTTAAATCACTCATTGAACTAATGACAGAATAAAACCATTAATGTAAATAGTAATATTAAAAGGTTAAAACAGAATATACCAAACACTCCTAATTCGAGCCTTTTCATTATGCAGCACATGGACATATTTGCATTAAACACACTCAAACACTAGCACAGAACACTGCTGGCAATACGCTGGAAAGTGAGTGTACATACAGAAAATACATCATATCACAGAAGGTTTTAAGAAGGAGGTTTAAACATCCATCAGTGGGTGAAAAGAAAATCAGAGCTGAACTAACCGGAGTTGACCAGAGACCATGATGGCCACTCTGTCACACACAGCCTCTGCCTCCTCCATGTAGTGAGTGGTTAGGATGGCGCCACGCTGTTTGTTCTTAAAAGCCGCACGTATTGCTCTCCTGGCACAATGGACAATTATCAGACATTAGATCAGAAGTGCTTGACTGTGAAGCATGAACAGGAGTCCTGAATACAGCAGGCTCTAATGCACACATCAGATTATACAACCCCATTTTCAGCTGTTAGCAGACATGCTAAATGCATGTGATTATTTGTGATAAGTATAGCAAAGTTAGCTGTCACAAGACAGTCTACACAAATGGAGAAGTGAATCTTTCAAGCTTTAAAAACATGATCATGTGTGCTAGATGAGAAAAAGTACCAAAAAATGTGCATAGTGTGGCATCCCAAGGACTCAAAATGACAACCCCCGATATAAGTACAGACATTCAAGCACAGTATATTGTCCAGTAAGTCACAGTGATCTTACCACATGCGCTGCTTAGATTTGGGGTCCATGCCAGATGAAGGCTCATCAAGGAGCACAATCTGAGGGTTTCCTAACATGCTTATAGCAAAACATAACTACAAACAACAAACACATAGAAGAGTAAATCCTGTTATTAAGGAAGTTTTAAGTTGGAATTGAAGTGTGTTTATAAGGAAAAGCTATGGATAGTATAAATAGAGCAGAACAGAATAGAGGCATTGTTTATTGTCATTGTACAAATACAATAAAATGGACAGACTATTTAATACTATTTAAAACGTTCTGTTTTAGCGTTGGTCTCACCTTCCTCTTAAGGCCTGCAGAAAGGTTTTTAGCCTGTTTATGAAGATGCTCCTTCAACTCCAGTGCATTAACCACACTAAGAACACACAAACATTAATATGTGAATAAATGAAAGTCACAAATCAACATTTATCTTCTCAATCACAGAGTATGTACTCAGATCTACAATTAGAATATCCCATTAGACAGATGAGTGTATTACTTAGTGTATTACATAGGATTTGACTAGTCTGATGATCAGTCTTTTTTAATCTGAGTAAGCATGAAAATAGAAAGGAGGTGGAGTGGCAGAGTTACCGCTTGATGATGTTTGGTACAGCCGTGTGCCGTAAGCCCTTAATGGCAGCATAGATCTGGAGGTGTTCCTGTAGGGTGATCCTGGGCCAGAGAGGGTTCACCTGAGGACAGTAGCCCACATGCTCAAGTGGGTTATCCACTGGCCTGAACTCTGAGCCATAGTCTCCCATCAGAATCTGAAAAACAGGTGTACAACTGGCTTAATCAAATTTTGTTCGATGCTATGGTGTTGTATAAAGATACTGTAAGCTATAACTCCAGCTTAGTAAATGGTGATTCAAGTATCAGTTGTCACAATTTATTATAGATGAAAAAAACAGTTTGGAAACCGTTCAAAAATAGCAAACAGTAAATGGAGAAAGTACACACTTGTCCTGCAGTGGGACTCGTGTCCCCCGAGAGCATGTGCATGATCGTGCTCTTCCCTGCTCCATTAGGACCTAGAAGACCCAGGACCTCACCTGAGGAAGACAAGATGGGTAACATTAGTAGGGATTGACATAAGCGGTACACAAGCAAGAATCACGCACAAGTTTTTAGTCTGCACTGTGCAAATATGTGCTTGGTTTGAGTAACTTCATACTGGATCTCCAAGTATCACCACTCAGGAAAGGAAAACCTTAACAAGAAAACGTTTTAAAAAGGGTTCCTGCCGGTCCATGAAGCCTTGCTTCTGCACCAATCAAAATGATGGTTCCAGCACCCATAGTGGTTTCCATAACGGTTCCAGCGCCCATAGTAAGGTGAAAATTTTTGAATTTGGGAATTTGGGTGCGTACCAATTCATTAATGTTGGTACTCATTAGCCCTGAACATTAGGTTTAGACACCAATACTAGCAGACCAATACTGGGGTGGTCATCTAACACACAGTCAGAGAAAAAGGCTTGTACCTTTTTTCACGCAGAAGGAGATGTTCTTAGCAGCCACCTTTCTTCTCTTGCCAAGGGAAAAACCTTCTTTCTTGTCTGAGTGATGCTTCCGCAAGTTACTCACCACCACCACTGGTTTCTGAGAAAACACCACAAGCAATAGATCACCTTAAACACACAAACATTCACAGTCGACTATTTGCTTCTCAGACATAGTAAAGCTGTCACTGATCTAATACTGGGACACTCAGTATTATTGTTAAACTGACACTAAGTATCAGTGGATCCACTAAAGAAAGTACAATAAATAAAAACCTGTAACATTAAATAAACTTACTAAAAGGACAGTATTTAGGTTGCAGTATTTGTTATGACATCTGTCATCCTCAATAATGGAGAATGGTTTAACCAAGCCATATGGTTTAACCGAGTCATAACTGGACTTTGGTTTTGTAAATCCAAAGGAATAGTGTTTTAACCATTATATATAATTTTGGTTTATCTGTAAAGTATTAGATTTTTATCTATACAAAAATCCAAATGTATACATTTTTGTCTTTTAGCCTGAAGTGCCATTTCTTACTGTTTTTGGCCACGGTTTTGAGTAACAAGATCACCTTAAGAATATCAATCTCTTCCAAACTGTTGAAGTACCTCTGTGGAAACGGAGTCTAACAAGGGCAAGTACAAGTGACATTTTCCCTACCTCTTCACAGCACTGACAGGTAAGGGCCTCCTTCACTCGAGCCTTCTCCACCAGAAGATCCTCGTCCTCATCAACATTTTCCTCTGGGTTCCGCTGCACTTTGCCCTTGGCTTTAGAAGAGATCCTAGACAGAGAAAACACACTTTAGTGATGCAAACTCACGAGTGGTATTTGTGAGACTTCTTAGTAACCCCAGCATGTATCATCCCCTCACCCACACACAGTCAAACCTCTATTCAATATCACAATAACAAAAGAATAGACTGTCAGATCATACAAATGACTTCACAATAACACTGTCCAAATGCTGATGTAATCGCTCATTTCTTGGTAACAAAAGATAGTAGACAAGGGCCAGAATTGCAACAATGAAGTGTCATGAAAGAAAATGATATTCTGCAGCAAATTTTAACATTACATGTTTGCATTCTGCATATGTTCTCAAAAATATAGCTTGTTGTGTAATCCTCTTGCTGGTTACTTATAATGTGTACTCAGAACAATCTGTCACACCTAAACCTAAATTCTGATCTTTAAACAATACCTTGCTCAGAGAGTCTATGCATCAAATGAGTTATACAACTGCAAAAAAAATTCTGAATAAGAACGGTGAACAATAAACTATACATGATGCGCCACTCGTTCCAAACAAATAGGCAGCACAAGCTTGTGGGGCACAAACTGTAACCTGTATTATCTAAGAGGAAATGTGTTTGATCTTAACCTGCACAGCTGGTCGTTCTTCATGGTCTGGCCTCCATAACGGATCTCTAACCATCGCAGTAAGAAGAGCAGCAAAATGCATTGGAGGTAGGGCTACAAACAAAATAATACAGTGTAACTAATAATGAAGTGTCTGTTAGACAGACAGCCACACACACAGCCACACACACAGACACACACACAGACACACACACAGACACACACACAGACACACACACAGACACACACACAGACACACACACTTCACTCAATAATAGTATAAGAAACTCACAGCAATAACAGCAATAAGTAGATTCTTCCACAGAAATTCCTCATGGAAAGACAAAAGGAAGGTTGCCTGAAAGTTGATAGGTACATTTATAATTATACATATCAGAATAAAAAAGATTCAAATCATATGATACTTTTACATCTTATGTGATGCAGCTGATCTAGATTATTTTAGAACGGATTATTTTGAACAATATCAAACTGCTCACCTTGGTAATGCAGTTGAGGCAGCCCATCAGTGGGTATAGTGGGTTGAAGAAACATAATGTGTTATGCAAGACACGTGTCAGGACGGGGTTGTCATTCACAAAGGCCAACTGGACCATGGAGGCAGAGACTACACACACCTGAGAAAACACAAACACATACAAACACAAACAGACACACACAGTCAGTTTTGGTACTGCGAGACTACAAGATGTACTATCTTTGCATCCTAGGGGTTCCGTGTTTAAGTATGCATCATGCATCATATTAAATAAAATAAACTTATAAAAGATCAATTATTGTAGAGTGTTTCTTTTCACTTCAGAGGAAAAGTATCATCATGTGAATATTACACTTACAAAAACACTTTCAGTTGACATTAAGTTACTTTAAATGTGACCCCAACACTAATGTGTTCATTTCATGCTATGGTGATTTCTCACACTGTTACTAACCATCATAGAGACAACGGAGAAGAAGTCTCTGTTACTCTGGACTTTGGCAAACATGAACGACACGCAATAGGTGAAGAGAATCATGGCAGGGCCAAATCCTATTAGACAGAGAATCTGAAGACACAGTACAGAATACAACAACCAAATAAAAGAACAGGTAAGTCCATTAAATAATCATTTTTAACAACACATGGCAAATTATTTATTTTGCTTTTTTAAACAGAAAAGACAAAACATTTGTGTGTGTTTCTCCTCACCACAGACATGATGTTGCTGTTTGACAGTAGATTTGTGGAGTGGAAGGCGAACAGCGTGCTGGTCATGCAAATGAGGATGAGGTAGTAGAAAGGGATATCCACGGAAGCCTGGCCACACCAGTATGCAGAGGGCACCATACCGGAGATCCTCAGGGTTGAACGGCACTTTATCTAAAATGGACATAAATCCTGCTTTAATCAAGATACTCTTGCGGTCACTGTGTAATTTATCAAACTAAAAGTACAAGGGAGAAAACTGTAAGATATATGATATGTAAAAGGTAAATGTTGCATATGTAAATGTAGAACAAACCTAAAAAGTATCCCTCTATATAACATTACCTCTCGATCTCGTGTGTGATCCATTGCAAAATAGGCTGGCATACCAGCCGCCAGCATTCCCAGTATCACAGCCTCAATGTAAACCAGAGCATAAGACGTCGAATCTGGGATTTGCTAGGACACCAGTGAAGAAAAGCACTATAACAAAACTATTTCAACCACATACTCGGACAATTGTGGAAGAACTTCGCATTACTCACATAGTCAAAGGGTTTGGTCCAGGTGTTGATATGTCCAGTACCATTGAAACCCTTAAGCAGGGCATTACTAAGCACATTCACTGCCATTGGAAGAGAGTGCACTGTAGTGCTGTTAAAGGCTACAATATAACTAAAACCCTGTACAGAGAGAAAGAGACATGACAGACAAGGAGAAAACTGATGAGCAACTGAATTCAACTGATTGCCAAGGCATACGAACACAAAAAGAGAGAAAGAGCAAGATGTGAAAATTATAAGCATGCAGGCAAAAGGCTGAGACGAATTCAAATTCTGCAACATTTTGCCTCACCTCCCAACATGGCCTCTGACTCAGAGGACTAAAGGCAACTATATAGATCACAACTCTTCAGCCTCAGATACACAAGCAAAGCCTTACTGCTCTACAGCTCTCAGCCTGAGAGGATCAAGAGCTCAATTTAGCAGGACCGCCCCACTCCAGCTTAATATGCTTCCCACCCACACTCGAATGCATTAACTAGCATGTTTAATCTGCAAACACAAGTCAAGATACTGGTCAGAGGTAAAGGAGAGCCTCTTATGGACACACTAAAACTGTTTAACCATGAACTCGAAATATTACAGGGAACAGGTCAACCTAAAATTTCCATTTGAACCAAAGCAACAATGTTTTAAGCAGTAAGTTGCTGTATGTGTTGCTATGAAGCATGGAACTCACCTTACTGGAGCCTGTTACATTGATGGCAGCACTGTGAGGTGCAGCAGACATGTAGTCCACGTTTCTCATCGTCTCCACCTTTATGTTCTGAGCCTCTAGGTTGTGAATGAAGCTTGATATATCTGAGCCTAACAAAACGAGGAAAGGAAAGCTTAGCGAAAAACCATCACCCTGCTAATTAATGAGAGCCAATAGGGGCAAGTAAGCATTATGCAAATGAAGTCTCCTCTAGCTTTGCTTCCTCTAATTACATTATGTAGTTAATTCATGCACTTTACAAATGTATATTAAAATTCATTAAATTTATTGTTCATTTAATTATTAAATGATCTGCATCTTTGCTCAGCCATTTTAAAATCTGTAAGCTCCTGGAGAAGACGGACCAGATGAGTTGAGCACAAGCAAGCTGCTGGCATATTTGCGAGGTGTTTCATGGCGATGGAGCAGGTAGATAGGCTGGAACTGTCTGTCGGGGGAGTGGATCTGAATATTCCCTGTAGCCAGGGACAGAACCAGCACTGCAGTCAGAAAGACCAGGAACAGCGTCACACTAGAATGAAAGTGGGAAGCAGAGGCAGAGAGAAAGATAAAGAGGCAGACAGAGAGAGAGGAAACTCATACTTAATTTATCATGCAAAAGCCATTACTCCTGTACAAATATGATCATTTTCTTTTACAAATTGCCTGTACTCACTTGTATATGATGGGTTTTCTCTCTCTCTGCAGGTTGAGCATATGGAGCCAGGCTACTGTGCTGAATTGCTGCCTCCATAGTGCATGGCCCTTCACTGCATCCTGTCTGCTGTCTGAGAAGGTCAGTAGTCTCTGGTCCATGTCATCCACAGAGGAGGCATCACCCTCCTCTTCCACCTTGTCCTGGTTAAACACACTGTAGTCTGAAAGGGAATAAAATGCTCAAGTAAACCACATTGTGGAGATCTTCTTTACTGTCAATACTGTCTGCATCTGAGCAGAATTTCAACAGCGGAATTTATACAGATTTCTAAAAATAAAATCGGGAAAAGCCGAATAGGAATTATGCTTCATGTGCTGTTACTTGATTTTAGAGCATGCAAAGAAATCAATTTACAGCTATCCAGGACAACAGTTAAACACAGTCTTCTATACATCAACAGCCACAACAAATGAATATAGAAAATCATAAAATAAATAATCAGCTCTGAAAGTTTAGAAGGTAAAGGAGGGTGTATCCTACCTGCTTGGTCCACTTCTGCTTCCGCCTCCAGACGCAAAAACACATCTTCCAGCGTTGTCATGGAAACACCATAGTTAATGATTCCTAAGTCAGGCCTACAGTCCAGCTCAGCAAAAAGTCCTTAGTGGAAGAGGAGAAGCTTTTTACTTCATTATCTCATCATATAACAGAACAAACATAAAAAACAAATGTCTGATCTGCAAGTGGACTGTGGATTCACCAATTGTCTTTCTGGGAAATGCAAACAAAACATGCGTACTGTAGGGTCAAAGATTCTGATCCATGCAAGAAATGATCACTAGATTCAAGATTCTTTATCTGCCACATGCTTCGTCTAACATGCAAGACATTAGCCAGGCTATTTGAACAGAGAAATGGACAGAATCACCCTGACAAAATGGGGAGGAAAAGTATTTTACGACCCCAATTTGAACACTTACAGGCCCAGGACAATAAAATGTTTTTACCAAGATTTAACCCTCCATGAAGCCTGCCAGAGACACACACCCTCCCATACCCACCTGCATTCCCACACAGACTGAATCTTTCAGAAAAGAAGGGGAAAGGATCACTTTCTGTGTTTCTTATATGTTTTCAAAATTATTTGAATTTGGAAATGTGTTTTCTTTGCCAAGCAATCCCAATGTTAATCCTTTATCTACCTATTTAAATAGTAAAACCAAGATAGTTTTTGTCCGACCAAGATAATATCAATGAGTTTCCTTTTCTTTAAAGTAGACTTGTCATATTTGATCTCAAATTAATCCACAAAAAGAGGGGGAAATGATTGTAAGGTCCATTTCACTCAGAAACCTATACTTAGCAATTTAATTGTGGAAATAAGGACATCTCTGAAAAAAAATTCTGTCAATGAGAAGTTCCACACTTAGCAGAGTCATAAAGTGACTCATTCCTCCCAGCTAAGTCCTTGTCCCCCCTTTGTGACTGGTATGGCCTTGTGATTGGCTAGCCGTTGAGTAAGTTTGGGGGACAAGGACCCCCAGTTGCTGAGCATAAAGGACCAGCCACAGTTTGCTCCAGGAGCTGAGCAGAAAAAAGGAGCAGAAGAGCAGCTGCAGAAGCAAGGAACTATCTTGAAACTTCAAGAAAGCTCCAACCTCCCTCAGAAACCAAGAACAACTGAAACCTCAAGAAAGCTTGACTGCTCCTTTCATTCACCCGAGACTTTCTCAAGAACCATGAATACTCTGAAACTTCAAGAACTGCAACATTATCTTCAGCTTCAAGCCAAACTTCTGAACTACTTGACCTCAGCTCTCCTAAGACTCCAAATCAAAAAGCATACAGTTCTTCTTCATTTGATGACCTGGTGTAAGGTGTACTAAAACTGAATTGAATTATTCACGAAGCTCACTATTCCAAGACTCTTAGTAGTACCTTTCAGTAAGCCAATCATTTCCAGTATCCCATCATGGCTCACATTTACATTTGTGTTTGTGTGTTTATGTTTGTCTTGTGTAAATAAACGTTATCTTGGCGTGACCAGTGATTCAGTTTTTTGTCCAGAAAGGCGAAGTCAATTCTCCGCTGCGATAATGTTACCGTGCTCATTAAACTAATAACTAAATTCATCCAACTAATTCTTGTATTTCAAGTAAAACCCTTTTAACAGCACAATTAAAAGAGCTTCATAAGGTTAATTGCTTTATCCTGCCAGAACTAGTTTGCTGGACGCACAGTTCAAGCGGATACTTAATAAACCCTGCTTGAGATAAGACCTCTAATTAATAAATAATTAATAACTGATTGATTGATTGTTTGATCAATTGATGAATATAAGGGTGATTCTGGTGGAGAATAAATAAATTGAGCTAATGTTTTTCTTCAAATAATTGGTGGAGAATAAATACATTTCACTCCCAAACTAAATTTCCTACAGTACTAAGATGTCTGCATGTGCAGAAAGACCATGGTGCTAAATCTACAAGCCAGCTCTACTAAAACTGTGAAAAATGTTGTTATTCAATCAAGCATATGGCAGATTCTAAAGCAGAAGGTTAACAGAAGTCAGACCTGGAAACGTTTCCATGCTCTCGAAAGGCAATGTGAATGTGAGTTCAGCTTCTTGTTGCCTTGACAACTGAGCCTTCGGAACATGCTGCTTGACCAATGATGCGAGGCTGTCTACCTCACAGACTTCAGTCACAGACATCCTACACAAAATGAAATCACACATTTAGGAAAAGGCAGCATCTTGACGCCTTGTCACTTTCCCAAACGTGCGCGCACACGCTCACACAAACACACACAAACTGCAGGAGGGCTGAAATAAACAGTTTACTGCAGTCTAGCAATTACAATTTGACTCAACTGGTAACTAATCCATGCACTCATGTGCAACTGTGGAATTCTTAAGTAGAGCATGACACTGACCTGAGGTGGTATCCTACGCCACATTTTGTTTTGAGGTACAGAGAAGAGCCCACACATTTCAGCTGACCTTGAGAAATGACTGCTTTACGATCTGTACGACAAGAAGTTTGAAGAGACAGGAAATATAAAATAAAATTAAGTGAGAGCTTGTAGGCACAAGTGCTTAGAGAAAGAGCTGACAGTTCCGCACCGGCAAGTATGTCTGCCTCGTCCATATAGTGTGTGCTGAGGACGGTAACCCGGCCTGCTCGTCGACTCTTCAGTAGAGACCACACCTGATGACGAGACACTGGGTCCATACCTGCTGTGGGCTCATCCAGGAGCAGGATCTAAAGCATGCATACACATAAATTGAACCAGAAAACCCCACTAAGGTGATCAGTGACAATTACATTACCCTACATAACTGTTTTCTACCTTAGGATCCCCTAGAATGGCAATGCCCACAGACAGCTTCCTTTTCTGGCCTCCACTTAGGTTCTTTGCTTGTGCATCCATGATCTTCTCCAAGTCCAAATCCTTCAAAACTTTTCTAACCTGAGGAAAGGGAATTGTACTTTAACCTGAAACCAATATTACTTCTCCATACACTTAATTTGAGGTAGAGATGTAAAGATCAATCAGCGGCGAGATGTCGCACCTCACTATCAATGTCACATGGTAGAATGCCTTTAATGGCTGCAAAGATCCGGAGGTGTTCCTCTACTGTCAGCACATCAAAAATTATGTTGAACTGGGGACATATTCCCACAAGCTGCTTCATCTCAGCCCCATCTGCAATCTCCGCCACAGGAGAGCCATAGATGGTAGCAGAGCCTGAGGTCAAAACACCAACAATTAGAATAGTCCTGCACCTAACCGTTTACAACAACTACTAATGAACTCAGGATTTTACACTTTATCTTAAATAGGAGAAGGGCTAAATGCTGAATAGCAGGTTAGGCTACTTTTATGCATCAGACAAGATTGAAGGTTGCTCAATTATCAAAATTGTTGTTTTGCTACACTGAGAACAGTGTATATATGAATGAAATGAGCTTAGCTTATCTTTTTGACGAAAAATAATCTTAAAACAGTTCATAATCTGATAGAATTATACCTTCAGTTGGAGGACAGATGCCACAAAGTATGTTCATAAGTGTAGATTTTCCAGCTCCACTGTGACCCAACAGAGCTGTGATTTGACCCTCATAGATGTCGAAAGTCAAACCTAAAAACAAATGTAATAATTCAGGGAAAATCAAGGGCATAAATAAAATTCACAACATAACTCATAATATTTGGAGATGACAAACACCACATGTTTTGGACAACTAACTGGCTAGAGTGTTTTCAAGACCCTTGCACTTGGAAGACTCTCATAAATATGAGTAAAAGCACTATTAAAGTATATTAAAAATAATTTAGAGCAAAAATGTAGAGGAAAAATATAAATTCTTTTGCAAAAATAAAAAGTTATTTTGTGTTTCTTTTGTGATAAACTAAGACTCACCTCTTAGTGCCTCCACTGTGTTGTCCTTCTCTTTATAGGTTTTACGGATGTTCAAGATCCTAAGGGAATGCGAAAAAAAGCCATGTACACACACACACACACACAAATACAAACAAACACACGTGACGGATATTAAATGACACTCTTGGCTGAATGCCATGTCTCTTAGTGAGATGCGGCAGCACTGGCCCAAATCTCTGAGGGCTTGGCTGGAAATGAGCATTGAACATTAAAAACTACTGTTGGTGCTCACTCACGCTTTAGTTAGCATACGTGAATGGCATAAGCACATTAACAAATGCACTCATATCATGGAGAAAATCTAATAAAACTGAGTGCGGGGCATACTTTTAGTGAGGTCTATTCTGGGCTGGTGGTAAACCTCAAACAAGTTAAACTGGTACCTGATGGCCTCTTTGCCTCGGAATTCAGGAGAAACAGGCTCCACTGATTCATCGGCTGCAGGGGTACCATTTACTTCCACTTCATACACGGAGCTCACTTCCACATAACGCTTGCTGCGAGTCGACCAATAGGATGGCTTCAGAAAGTAAATTACAGAACGCCTCATCCCAAACTCACCTAGAAGAGAAATAAATGAAATATTATTTCACTTTATTATTTATTCACTAATGGATCTGCTTCCCAATTTTTTAGTGACTAGTCTCCAAAACAGTGACTATCGAGTAGAATATTTCAGTAATACATTGTTTACTTCTAGTGTTCTAATGTAAAGCTTTTTTGTCCAAAATAAAGTTCATAATGAATGAATCATTTCGTTCATAATTCACTTTGTTAAAGGATATAGTCTCACCTGGTATCACTTGGTCTAGATAAACAGCAAGCAGTAGATAGATGATGCAGTCCAGGAAAAGCATCAGCAGTGGCACATACAGTGGATGAGGGCCATTAGCCAACGTAGAGAACACGGCACCATCTCCCTGGGCCTCCAGATAGACCACCTGCACACAAACACACTTCCAATGATTTTACAGCATAAACAACATGTAGTGTAAAGTGCAATTCTTTTAAAAGTATACACAGAAGGGGTTAGATTCTATAGTAGTTCTTTTTAAATGACTCAGAGAAACTTTGCAATCTTGTGTTACAGGGAACTTTGTTTTTTGTGCATCACGAGGACAAACCGTTATAATTATGTCGCATTAAGAGTTGTCCTTTTAAGAATGTGCTTTGGGGGAACAAGGCAAGCCAGTGAAAGACTCTAAGCAATTTTTTGCTAGGAATCACTGGGTCTTGGCATTCATCTGGATGTACCTTGACACCTACCTAAGCACTTAGAAAGCAAGCACACCCCTTTATGGCAGTGTTATTCCTTTATAGCAGTGGCCTCTTTCAGCAACAATGTAGGCTGCCACACTGCAAAAATTGTTCAGACTGGTTTGAGGAACATGACAACGAGTTCAAGCTGTTGACTGGGCGTTCCACAGATTTCAATTCAACTGACTATCCGTGGGATCTCTAGTCTGATTCCTTTAGAACCAAGCTTTCATCTTAGAGGTTTTAAAGAATCTGAAGCCAACATGTTGGTGCCAGATACCACAGCACACCCACTTGTTGAATCCTACCTCAAAGTGTCAGATCTTTTCTGGTTACAAGAGGAGCACCAACACCTTACTAGACAAGGGGTTTTAACGTTATGGCTGATGTTCACCAGTTTCCTCTCACTCTTACAGATATTAGCATCTCAAAAGTACTGTGTCTGGAGGTGCTCATAATCTTTAGTAGCCTAGTCACATATACAACAGATTTACCAATACTTGCTGAACTATAACAATGCTCTACTGAGACGTTACCTGGGCAATGCCAATGGAGAAAGCACTGGGGGACAGCAGGCAAAGCAGCCAGACAGCCAGCTGGGGGAAATCCCTCATCAGAACAGTAAACAGAGACAGACAGCCAAAGACTAGCGTCAGCATAGAGCCCATGGTACTTGCAAACTTCGGCTTCTTAAACATAGGAGTCAGCATGAAGGAGAAGAATATCTGCCGAAAACAAAAAAAAAGTCACAGTTAGCTGTTTTGTCTAAAGCTTATAATGACCCAAATTGATGCAGGAATACAGGCAAAAGCAAGCAATTTACTTTTGTTTCTCTTCTGTCTTATATCTCTGAATTTATAGTAGGAGAGGTTTTTCCAGTGCAACTGGATTAAGACAAATTTAATTAACAGCACTTCGACAACAAAGAACACTACCAACTCCATATTTGTTGAGAACTGCTGTAACGAAACCAAGATGCCTATGCTGAAATTATGTTAAAGGATACCTACGCTTTTCTAATTAACAAGGTGTTGAAGATCTAACCCAAATCTCCACATCTACAGTCAAATGTTCCAAACACACACAAAAACCAAGAGCCAAAGTAATGTTTTCAAAACCAATATGTAAACAGTGTTAAAACTCTGCCAAAAAATTTAAAAATACATTTTATGTTCACAGATGGCAGGTTTGGCTTGATTAAAACAAACTCTTATAGTGAGGTTTGCTAGAACGAGCAGCTTGGGCTGTTTTCTTGGACACAAATTAAGCCTAGCCTTTGACTAAATTGCAGAGTTAATGATGAATCAAAACTGGAAATTCATTTAGTCTAGGCTTAGGCTTAATCTGGATCTTTAAAAATAAAATTTTGTGTATTAATGCATTATGTTTTTATTGTTTTAGAATATAAGACATAGCTGAAACAACACATTCGCAAGGCCAACAGAGCTGCATGTTTCAGAACAGTCACTGGAAATTATCCCAGTCAGGGTTGCCATATGTACACCATAAAATTTGCCAGATCCATATGACAGTTTTAATCTGTATTGTGTTCAAATACATTAATGTGAATGGATCTGGAAAACCAAACAACACACTACACCCAATATTCGCTAATTAACCTGATACTCCTAGGCTATACTAGTGTGTTAGGAAAGGAGACGCACTAAACTATGGAGGGCAGTGCTACTCCATGAATAGGCATAACAGTATTATTGCTTTTTAATGGATTAAACCAATAGTGCAACAAACATACAAGTGTATTCATTAATGACTTACAGTGGATATTCCATAAAGAAAGATTAAAAGGAAGATGACAAAGAAGTTGCTGTTGGAGAACAGGGGTGTCCATGTAGCGATAACAGCCATTAGGACAGACATGGTGGTCACCAGAGCGGCATAGAGAAGACCCCATGAGAGCCTGCACATGAAAACGCGCACACACACACACACACACCAGTTTTGCCATATTCAGCCAGCTTTCTTGCATTTACAATGCATCTCAATGTTATGGAAATTCATTCCAGAATTAAAGTTTCACAAGCTTTCTAATTACACATACACAGCACACTGGCTTAGCATATTGGCAGAGCCTTACAATAAAGAAAACAATAAGCGCTAATAATATCCATTTTTGCCCCATTAATCACAATACCTACCAAAATGCTGTGTCATACAGCCCCATCATGCTCATAGTATCTTTGAGTCTGTGCTCCTTCTCAGCTGCCACATTGACAATGAGGAAGGAAACAAAGGGTGTGAAGGCCAGGACCAAGTAGATGGAGATGAGAGCATGTGGGAACTTCTGCACCTCCACTGAACCAGGGTGACCCATCATCACTGCACGTAGATTCAGCTCTCTCCATACCGAGCGTTTTGTCTGCATCTGTTCCCAGACAAAGCATAGAAAGGGAATGTCATTCGACTTCAACTAGTTTACTTGTAATAGTGTTATTCCTCACAGAAGTTGTACTTAATCTGAGCTTTGCAATCACATTTCAATAAAGTGAGACTATTCCCTAAAGATTAGACAACTGTGTGTTTAAAACTGTATACTCAAACTCAATTCACAAACATCCTAACCTGGATGATGGCAGCGTCAATCAGTGACTGCAGGCGTATAAAGCCAGAGTACCAGTAGTTAGCTGCACGGCAGTTCAAATAGTTGGCATAACAGTTTGCTGTGGAATAGGGGAAAAATACATGGTACATATGATCTCATATAAGTTTCTAAATAATAATAACAACAACTAATATTTATGCCTTTGTATGCCTTACCTATTGACTCAGTATAATCACTAGGTAGAGGAAGCTGGTTGTATGGGAAACGCAGCCGGTAAGACATATTATCAAGAAACACCACTCCCACATAACCTAGAGGCTCATAAAGGCTGGCGTTTTCCAGATCCTCTTCAGTAGAGAACATCTCTAAGCGGTCCTGCATATCTGAAAGAACAATCGCAAGCATAAGAGGCCCCTCAAAATTCCTGTGGGCAAAAAACATTTACATTTATGCTCAGATGTTACAGCAAAATGTGATGTTAGGAAAACCTGTTCTTCCAACAGCCATATTAGGTGGAAAACACAAGTGTTGCATTTTTTATGCATGTTCAGTAGTGGTGCAACGGATCACTGTTGATCCGTGATCCGAACCGATCTCTCTCCAGGGTTCGGCACGCACGTGATCCGAAGATTCGAAAAAAAAAAAAAAGGCTGCACGTGCCGGCCCAAATTTGAAATCGTGCTTGCGGGTCTGCAGTGGGGGCGCATTTCGACATATCTACGAAAGACACACGGAAAGCCGTTAGTAAAGCAGGGAGGGGGTGGGGGGCGAGATTCTGGGCCGGGGCCGCTCTCGATGTCGTATCGTGCAGCCGGGCCCTACTCACTATCGTTCTTTCGGGGGTGCGGGGGCTGACGGGATTCTGCGCCAGCCCAAACGTGACC
>JBBPDC010000109.1:33607364-33623688 GCA_037974485.1 Hemigrammopetersius urotaenia
AAGTGATTCCAGTTAAGTGTACCATATGCATCAGACGTTTAGCCAACGTTCTGTGGGCGTGACGTCTGAGGCTGAGAGAAGGTGGCGCTGAAGTGTTCCCGAAACACATCACTCCTGGAGCTTCAGCGAGGTGAAGAAGAAGCACCATCGGGACCATTCAATTCACTCAATCGACTCTTTTGAATCGTCCCTTTTTAATGAATCGATCATCTGATGCAAGGCAGCATGTTGTTGCTCATTAACACGCATTGAAGGCAATAGTTGTATCTGTTGGTAGAGGAACCAGTCTGCATTGATTTTTACTGTTTTATCTATGTAACAGTGTTATTTTTTGCATTGAATGTTGCGTTGAATGTAGAACAGGGGTCTTGTTAGACAAAGCCTGCTGCATATGGGCTGTAGTGCTTTACCAGCCTTCCTTGCTTAAAATGTAGAGCTTTATTCATGTATGAGGATATATTAAATGTCTCAACATGTTTTATGGCAGAAATGGCACACGTGCATATGCAAATAATTTTGCTCCTGGTTGGGGTTATAACTACATTGCAACACTTTTCAGTAGAAAAACATCCACAAGATTTTGGAAGTTAAGTGGGAATTTAATTCTGTAGATCATTTATGAGGTCAGGCACTGATGTTGGGCAGAAGGCCTGGCTCACAATCTCCATTACAGTTCATCCCAAAGGTACTGAATGGGGTTGGTCGGGGCAGTTTGGGCCGGTCAAGTTCTTCCACACTGAACTCATCCAACTCTTCCGCAAACTGTTTCCCCAAATTGGTAGTATGGCGTTGTCCAAAATGTCTATGCCATAAACATAGCTTGCTGCTAAGCAATATTTTGTCCATATTAGTGTATGTTCTCTAATCTTTGAAAAGTCAGTTCAAAGTGCATATACTGTATACATAACCTCTGGAGGACATGTCCCATTACTCTTGGTCAGATAGTGTGTGTACTCGAATCTTTAAAGAGTCAGTTCAAAGACAGTGAGTCTCGCGAGTCTCTGGTTACCACGGACGCTGTCTTCTCCCAGCGGCACCGTTAGCAAGCGAGCTAACGGGTTATTTACTTACAACACAACCCAACGCCGGCCATTTAAACCCAGCAGAGGACCTTGTGCCACTTTCCTCCGACCGTATTGTGGACAGAAAAAGGTGAGAGCTCCACATTTGAATTGTGAGGACGAAAACGGGGTGGTCCACCGTTAGCTCACAGGCTAACCAGCTAGTGATAGCAGCTAACAGGAAAACAGCGGCCCGGGATTAAAGTGTGAAATTGGAGGCAGTTATTTTTTCTTAAACCCTCCGAGTCTTCTTTGTAATTACAGTAGTCATGAATAGCTTGGTCGAAATGAAGTAAAACCTGGTTTGTTTCAGTGGGAGCAGTGCCAATGTTCGGTAGCCCGTTAGCTGTAGCAGGGCTGTACGATTGTACTGCCACATATTATGAAGGAATATACACAATGTGGACAAAAGTATTGGGACAACCCTCTTTTCCAGGGTTTTAAGCTAGCCAGCCGACTTCTAGTGAGGTTCAATCTTACTACAGCATATCAAGACGTTTTGGTATGCTTCCAACTTTGTGGACACAGTTTGGAGAAGAATATGTTCTATTCCGGCATTACTTTGCCCGAGTGCACACAGCGAGCTCCGTAAAGACGTGGCTGAGTTCGGTGTGGCAGAACTTGATTGGCCCGCGCAGAGCAATGATCTCAAACCCACCCAACGTCTTTGGAATAAACTGGAACCGAGATTGCGAACCCGGCCTTCACGTCCGACATCGGTATCTGACCTCATAAAGGTTCTACAGAACGAATGGCCACAAATTCCACCAGAAACTCCCAAATCTTGTGGAAGCTGTTATAGCTACAAAGGAGGGACCAACGCCATATGAAATCGTGTATTTGAACGCAGTGTCATTAAAGTCCCCATTGGTGTAATGGACAGGCGTCCCAATACTTTTGCTCACATATTGTATTAAAGCGTTTTGACTTTGTGACATCTCAAAACTATAATTTGAAAACGGGCTGTTTTGTAGCTCAGGTTTCATGTATGGGCTATATGAATGGACTTAGTCAATGTACTGTTACAAGCTTTACAACTTTTCATCCCAAAATGATGAAATTGACTTTTAACATCTTCAAAAGCAATATGTAGCAGTATAATGATGTGTTGCCATTATTGTCTAACCCTAACACAGTCCATGAAAGGGATATAAAATGCAAGAAACAAGGTTCAACGTTCAAGTTTGCTGTTATCGGTAGCTTAAAGTACGTACATGGTGTGATGAGATGTTTCGTCACAGGCCACGGTGAAACATGTAGCAAGACTTAACAAAGTACAACTTACGTCAGAGACAATACAGTACAGTAATGTGATTGTATGATCGCATTGGTCACAAAACCTCTTCTTATTCAGTCTAAGGCAGTTGGGCCTGGTTCATTCATGCTGAAGCTCTAAAGAGTGTTTCAGTCTGTGCTGCCTTTTGAATAAGGTACAATGCAGGACAGTCAGTCAAAGAAAAGACAATTTACATATATCAGTCTTAAAGGCAAGGTAATAAAAACAGCCTGTTTAATAAAGGGATAACCAGAGGTTGAAAACTGGGCATGCATGAATGGAATATGGTGGATTACAAATTATATTTTTGGTACACAGACTCTCACTAAATAAAATAAATATAAGTGTAGAATTTGGAGCACCTAATTTGTATACAACTCTCTGTGATATCAGTAGTGCATAACAGTCAATATATTGGTACAGCCTTACCTTACAGTTTTTAATTAGTTCTTAGTTTGTGGCTTTCTGGTTTGGGGCTTGACACTCAGTGTTGCCTCTTTTACATCCATAAATGTATCATCTTGCAAGCCAGGAATCTGAAGAGCTTTCATTTTAAATTATTCAACCCAGGATACGACAGAGACTGCGTTTACCTGAAAGACTGCAGTGCTGTAAAGACAGCTGGAGATATTGTGATAGAAGTGTCACCTGTCATAAGACACATCTGCTCTGATGAAGACCTGCTATCTGGCCTCCTGAAACACTTCTGTTCTACTTTATTGCTATATTTATTATACATTTTCCTTTTAATAACCGTAAGTTCTTTTTCTTACAGGAGACAGCCCCACAATGTCCTTTATATTTGACTGGATCTACAAAGGGTTTAGTGGTGTATTACAGTTCCTTGGTAAGTTTATAGTCTCATTCAAATGAATATACACTCGGTTTAGTATAGTAACAAATTTAGTTTAGTAATAACGCTCTTTAACACTCCCACACGTTATATTTTCATGTTAAAATTGCAGGTCTGTATAAGAAATCAGGGAAGCTGGTGTTCCTGGGGTTGGACAATGCCGGAAAGACGACTCTGCTGCACATGCTGAAAGACGACAGGCTGGGGCAGCATGTGCCTACACTGCATCCTAGTAATAACTGCTTTGAGTTCATTAGCTGTTACACAGTTGCAGTATTCATGTTCTAATATGTTAATGTCCCTCAAAATATTTCTGTTTCATACATTTTTCTTTTTTTTTTTTTCTTCAGCCTCAGAAGAGCTGACCATCGCTGGAATGACATTCACCACATTTGATCTTGGTGGACATGTACAAGGTCAGGCTTAACATTCCTGCTCCATTCGATGTGAATACATGCTGCATTATTTTATATTACTTGTAATAAACTTAAACTTTGAGAACTAAGCAGTAACCATACTTTTCTTCCTCCAGCCAGGAGAGTGTGGAAGAATTACCTCCCAGCTGTGAACGGAGTGGTTTTTCTTGTCGATTGTGCAGATCACGAACGTCTTCCCGAGTCCAAAGTTGAGCTCGATGTAAGCTTTGCTACACGTTCATCGCTGTCCATGTTTGTATTTGTTCTTGTATCTTTTAAACCTGAAAGGTTCCTTTGTCTGCTCAGGCCCTGCTCTCAGATGAGACTATATCTAGTGTGCCAGTCTTGGTTTTGGGGAACAAAATCGATCGGCCGGAGGCAGTGAGTGAGGCGAGGCTGCGAGAGTTTTTTGCTCTTGATGGACAGACCACTGGAAAGGTCAGAGTCTAGGACACACTCACGCACAGGGACATGCACAGAGACCATAGTAGATATTGTCAAATTGGACAAACGATGTGTTTTAAACTTCGGTAACAAATTTAGTTAGTTTCTGTAATTCTTGAACTTGAGCGAGAGGTTGAATTCAAAGTTGAGATGTTATAAGATGACTTAAAGTGCCTTAATTCTGCAGTGTTTTAATTGCACACGACACTATATCAAATACACTCAACGTCACCGTATCACAAACATTAAGTCCAAAATTTTCATATGATTTTAATTGCCAACATAAGACTTTCTCCAATGGCTCTCTCCCTCTCTCTGACATAAATATCATACACATTCTGACAACCATCTAAGTTTAGTAGATGGTGGCAAGCCTACTGGCTAAAGTAAAGTTTCACCCATTCCAACCCTCATGGAGAGAAGAGTTTGGGTTTCTTTTTTCCAGAGGAGCATGCTGTATGCTCTTTTTTTTTTAATATATATATATATTTTGAGATGATGTATGAGGCCAAACCAATCATATGTGCCCTGTCCAGTTGTTATACGCAAATTAACACCCTCAAAGCCTGCGCCACTGCTAAAAACATGTATGTAAAGCAAAGGATCACACTGTGAAACATGGAAGAGTATTCACTGATGACAGATGTGTGAAGGAGTCGTCTGCCGCTCAGTGGTTCTGTTTGAAGTCTTACCAAACAGAGACACTCAGCTATGGAATATAAGAAATTCATATAGCAGGTTGAGTGATACTGACTGTCAGACTTCTGTATCTTATAGTTCACAGGGGTTTGCGCAGGTGTAGCTATCCTCACTCAGATATGTTTTTCAATGGGGTCAGCATTTGCTCTCAACGCAGTACTTCAGCAGTACAGTACAAAGCAGTAACTGCTGAAACAGTGTTTTGAAATTGTGTGCATTGAATAACTAACCATATTGGGGTTATCAGTTAAGTTTATATCTGATTAACAACACAAGTTTTGATAGATTTAGTTAGCTAAAAAGAGTATATTTTTTATATAGAGTCAATATTAAGCTGTTTATACGGTACGCTAATTAACAAGAAGTTGCTGGTATTTCATGTCAAAGGGCTTTAGGAGGTGTTTTTAAAATATTTTAATTTGTTTTATTTTTAATCCATATCGGCCAGACTTCCAGCACTAGATTTACTGGCTCAGTGGCTAATTTCAGGAATAACATTGCATTAGCCTGCAAAATCAATCATGGAGTGCCCAATATAGAAAGCATATGTGACATTTCCATTCGTCAACATCATTGTCATAAACGGGTGGCTAAAATGTTCAAAATATGTTGCGCACTGACTATACGTAAATACATATGGACAAAAGTATTGTGACATCCGACCATTACACCAACTGGGACGTTAATGACCTTGCATTAAAATCTATAGACTTTAATATGAAGTTGATCCCTCTTTGCAGCTGTAGCAGCTTCTCTTCTTGGAAGGCTTTCCACAAGATTTCAGAGTTTCTGTGGGGAATTTGTGCCCATTCATTCTGTAGAGCATTTATGAGGTCAAGTACTGATGTTGGACGAGAAGCTCTGGATCACAATCTCCGTTCCAGTTCATCTCAAAGGTGCTGGATGGGGTTGAGATCAGGGCTCTGTGTGGCCAGTCAATCTCTTCCACACTGAACTCCTCCAGCCATGTCTTTATGGAGCTTGCTTTGTGAACTGTGACACAGTCATGCTGGAATAGAAAAGGTTCTTCTCCAAGGTGGTGTTGTCCAGAATGTCTTGGTCTGCTGAAGCATTAAGATTGTCCTTCACTGGAAGTAAGAGGCCCAGCCCAAAACGCTGCAAACAGAATTGCCCAAAAACTGACCATGTGTGGTGTACTCAACTATAACTGCTTCAGTATTTTCACATTTTCTAGATTCCACAAAAAGAGCAAATGAGTTTGCTGAATGATATTGAGGGATAATTTTAGAATGTTTTGTTTTTGTTTGTTTTTTTTACACCACATTTAAATGTGAGTGTAAATTAATAGAATAGTATTCTGTGTTGTAAGACAGCTTTGCATCGTCTGTTTTCAGGGAACCGTGTCACTGAAGGAGTTGAACGTGCGTCCGCTGGAAGTCTTCATGTGCAGTGTCCTGAAGAAACAGGGCTACGGGGAGGGTTTCCGCTGGCTCTCTCAATACATTGACTGAGGCAAGACTTGAAAGGACTCTTACCTCTGATGAGTGATTGGAGAGAGAGAGTACTGTCATAAAGGGATTCGGAGAGAGTACTGGATATTGGCTTAAAGAAACTCATTCACTGAGCCCAAAACACTCCCACATTCCATCCAGGAAAACCAGATATGATTTTACAGCTTTGCATCAGAAACAGAAACATAGAAAAGCATTTAATCCTGTAATTGAAACACACAAATACATGATTTTTGCATTCTGAGTGTTCACATGCGACACATTTTTATTGTAGTGTTATATTTATTTGGTGCAAGGACCCAGTTTGAGTTTAGGCCTGGAACCCAGTAGCAGTGCTGCTTCTGTTGATCCAGGCGAAGTACACACTGCCAACATGAGCTCATACAGATGGTACCCATTTACTAAGATTGACAAAAAACCAACAAACAACAACTCTAAGAAGATCAGGATATGCAAAACAGTCATTCCCAAGGACACACAGTACTGTGCAGAAGTCTGAAAAATAAAATGTGAAGCTGAGTATCTGTTCAGAAAACCTTTGTTAAGAAACACTCTAACAGTAGAATAAATACAAATAAACAATACATTGCTATTTTATGTGTCTTAGCTTAATCATTTCCAAACCTCTCCTCGAAGAAGCCTAATATTTACAGCTATTATACAGTACCTCACAAAACCTTGTTCTTTACACTTAATGTAATTGTTTGAGTTCACTGAGAACTACTGTTGTGCTCTTCTAACTCCATTCTTCTAACCAAATCACTAACTTCTTGAATGTCCTTTATTTGTATTTATTCTGTTATATAGTGTTTAACAGCCAAAACACATGTACTGCCAAGATGAGTAGTTTTTAATATTCTTGTCCACCTTTTGCACAGTACTGTATGTGTGAGTGTGTGGCTTTAATACTTGCTTTTAATTAATCGCTTAATTTCTTGCATTGCAGAAAGTGCATGGTATGTCTACTTTATAAACATTTACTGTTATTGATAGTTATTTCGCATAATTATTTGAGATTAATAGTGCAAGTGCATGTGGAGCCGCCCATGATTGTTCCATTCTGGTATTGGGAACCGTTACTGTTATCCAGTAGGTGTTTATGAAGCAATAACACTTCAGCTCCATGGAAACAGCTCGAGAATGGTCGGAAGATCCACGGAAGTTTTTTGAACTTTACTCATTGTCCATGTACCTTTTGGGTAGGTGTCACGCAGACCATAATGTGTGATGAAAACATGACAAACTATGGCTAGCTTCCAAAATACACCACTCATCTGATTTTCTTCGAGTTGTAAAGTGATATATTTGTGTACAGTCTGTGTGTCAAATTGTAGATAATGTTCATATTGTCTTCTGTTTGCGTCCTCAGTGTTCTCGCTGTAGTACAGAGATGTGTGTGCAGATTCCTTTGAGACGCTGCAGGTACTTTGTGAATATCAGCGCTGATAGGAGAGTATGTGCAGCATTAAGTAGCTCATGAATGTGGAACTCCATGTATCAGTATTTGAACTTGCACAGTTGTAAATATTGTACAATGAAGTCCATGTGTTTCTTCACATCATAGCCTTGAACTAAACCCAGGTATTGGAAATGGTTGATTATGGACAAGAAAGCATCATATATAAATATTTTGAACAATTCAGATCTGCTTTTGTGTTTTTAAGCTCCAGCAGGCAGGAGTCCATGCACAGTACCACTCAGATGGTTAGATCTAGGGCACTATGGGTTTAAACTGCACTGCACAGCCTAAGACTTGGGAAAAGCTCCCTTATTGCAGATGAAATAAGCCTTTAAGGGGAAAAAAATGAAAGAAATTACTTTTGCTTTAAAATAGACTGGGAGGTTAATTGGAGATCATTCCACACTGCAGCAGCAGAAAATGCCGCGAGGTTACAGAATTTCAGAGGGATAATTATCGAGTGCTCATGCCATTGTAGTGCAACTGGAACTTCTTACAAATTGTGCACCATGTTCCAGAGAAATGGATAACCGATATTGCTGGGAGGTAAAACTGTAAAGTACTGGTCTGAAAGTCTTACATTCCAAATGATGGTAAGCACTGAAGCAAGACACTACAGATTTTTGTGTGATTTCTACCCATATGTCGTAACTATAATCAAAAATGTCAAAACTCAAGATGGTCACTCAACTGTACTTTATTAAATATAGCCACTGCAATTAAAGTGTAAGGCATATATTTCCTTTCTAGTAATGACAACAAAATCAGGGTTTCTTTATAGTAAGAAGCAAAAGTCTCTTCTTCAATACTCAGATCTGTAAAATCTTCAAATCTTTTAAATCCAACATCATCAAAAGCCTAAATTCAGGTTTTTTGTTTTTTTTTCTCTTTTGTAAACTTCAGTGACCTAAACAGTACTGTTGGAGAGTATTGAGCCAGCCCTTATTCCTTTATAGTTTGCTTTTTATCACCTTGTTGGTGCAAACATATTTATGTTCGGCAACCTGTGTTCTCTTTGGTATATTGAGTAGATTAAATTAAAGTAAGTGCCTAAAGATACAAGGAGCCTAGATAAAGGCGTTCCAACCACTCAGCATTCAGCACCACCAGTATACTGATCACCGCCTGATCATCTAGAATCATCTGCTCCTGGTTCTTCACTGGTTCAGGACTTCAGTTAGAGGCTCTTTGTTCTGCTTGAATGATTCATACGTAGGTCACTGTGTGTCTTAACCAACAGAAACATTCCTCTGAAACTGGTCAGGTTCAGGTACTGGACTGGAAATGGGAGAATATCTATAGATCAAGTTCTCTGCCTGCGGTGTCTCGGGCTTAAGTGCTCACCTCTGCATTAAAATGTGAAATGAGTGTGAAATAACGGATTTACTATCTTCTATTCATCTCTGGGTATGACTACTCTAAATGTTGGATGATATAGAAAAGAGCTCAGCACTTTCCGATCAATATTCACAGCCCATGCATTTCAGCTGCACATTACAGGCCTCAGTTTTTCTGTCGCTTCCAAATCTCCCAGACTGTGACGCTGTAAACACCAACAGCCTTTATTACAATAATTATTTCACACTTAGTGCCAATTGCAGATGTAGAGGTTTGGAAATTGAGTTAGTGGCTGAATGTCAGATCATTCTGATTCATTTGCTCAGGCTCATGCTATTCATACCAGCATGAATTCAGATAAGTGGAATAATGCAGCTGTGCAGGCAGCAATTAGTCACTTTATGTGGGTAGTTCAGTTTTCCTCCACACGGGGCAGCTGGAGACCAGGAAAGCTTTCCACTTAGGATGAAAAGAAAAGAACAGGCCATTTCTAAGCAGTGTGAAACAGTAATGGTCATGATAATGATACTAATGTTCTGTAGCGTATCAGGAAACAAACTTTCTATGACTTTAACAATAGCACAATCATTTTAGATGCTTCACAGAACCACTTTAAAATGATCCTTTAAAAGGTTCTGTCTAAAGAAAACCATGGATGTTTCCAAAACTATCAATAATAAAACTGACCAATAGAAATGCTTTTAATTAAGCAATATCTTTTTTGCATTTTTTCCCCTCACCTATTATTATATTTCACCAAAAACAGTCAACATTTCCATTATCATATGTCAACTGATATATGTAAATATGCTCTGTTCTGATTGGTTGCTCAATTATGTGCCTCATTTAAAAGAACTGCAGACTGAAACACTCCTTCGATCTTCATATTAATGGGTGGAGATTAACTGCTATAGGCTGAATAGGGAAATATGCATTGGCTCATCATGAAAACGGTGAATTCATAACTGTTCTTGCAGCTGAATTTGCATCTATGAACCGTCTGGACTGAAGAGTAAATTGCAGATTTAACAGGAGAATTCAGTATAAGCCCTTTTAAAGCAGTAGAATGGTCCCCATTTTGAGCAAAAATGTTGGGATCCCTGAAAACCGAGAACCAGTGTATTATTGCTTTAAAGGACTATAATACTATATAATTGGATCTTTATTGTTTTAATGAACCATTTAACCATAAAAAGAATCAAGTCAGAATACAACCGTCCTGTGAAACAACACAGAGACAACAAAAAAACCCAATAAACCAATGGTTCCAGTGCCTGTTTATTATCAAATATCAAATACAGTGGAAAACATGGGCTGAGCTAAAGAGCACTGAAGACACAGTAGCAGATCAGTGTGATGTGACGTGAGAGAAGAGGTGGATGTTTTCTGGGTTTATAGTACAAAACCATAACATTGATTTCTTCAGAATTTTCTGTGACACTTCATGGTTCTGTTTAGAACAAAGTTATCTGTTCAGACAGCTGCTCTGGACGAGTCGGAGATAACTGCTACCATCTGATTTGAATGCAGAACCAAATATGTGCACAGCTCAGAGCCACGTGCTCGTCTCTCTCCAGCATGCTTTAATTTAGACTGCATGAAAAGCGCATCTCTACAGAATCCCAATCTCTTTCTCTGATCTCCTGCCACCTCCACATCGCGCGAACGTGCATCCAGTCCATCCGGCGGCACTGAGGACCACAACGCAAGAGCAACTGTAGATATACAAACTGTGATGCTGCCAGCGTGACCACAATGAATTGCACCGGATAGGTATGGTTATACAATACATTGCACGGTAGAAGTCATTTAAGATCTATTCTTTTTTCCCTTTTTATCATTCTTGAAAGAAATGGAGGCATCAGCCTCATTAAAATTCAACATTCACAATAGAAACGGTTGCATCATAATGAATGCATTGCAAGACATCTATGATGTGTTGATCTCTTTTAATATCACTCCACAGGCAAGTCTCTTGGGTCTACGATGGTCCAGATAGCACACGACTGATCCTGCTTAACATTTCAACTCATTTAAACCAGCAGCTGGCGACGAATGACTCTGACGGACTTTGTCGAGGTTCGCCGTTTCGTGGATAATCTGTCTCCTCATCATCTTCCCTTCACAATAGTATACAACGTACAGTACATATTTTCATTTAAAGAAAGACGAATAGAACAATCTAAAGACAATTCAATAATATATATATATGTATATATTATTCACAATAACATTTCTTAAGATTCAGCCCAGGACTGTACTGAAGTCACCAAGTAAACCTTACTGTCTATTTAGGATCCTAAACGCACAAACGGATAACTGGTCTGGAGAACTGCTGGAGAAAGAATGAGTGTTATTAGAGGGCCGTAGTAGTCAGTGTTCAGACAGTAAAGATACATTCTTCTGAACTAACATGCAATATTTAAAAACAATCAAATTCATTACTTTTTTAAATCTTGCAATTGGCATATACTGGGAAAAAAAAAATTCAACATCGTTGGAAAATCAAGTACAGTTTACACAAAGCACGAAAGAAAAGAAAAGAAATGCACATTCAAGCAATAAAACACACATGGCACATTCATCAATAGAAGAAGAGGTCGTGAGGACTGGTGCATAAAGCTGTGTGTGTATGTATGAGTAAGTCTAGCTGTGATTACAATGATTTCTATACTAAACTAAAATTGAATCTAGTTAGTGATCTGAAGGTTTTCAGCCCTGATTCTAGATATGCGTTCTTACTCGGCTACCTTTTGCTTGGGTTTTTTTTGGGGGGGGGGGTCTGGGTGTGGAGGTAGCGGACTGACGTACCGTGGAGGCTGTGAATGGACCTTCACTGTAGACGAAGATCAATACTGATGCTGTGCTATAATGTGAACTCTACCTCATGGAAAATTCTTTGAATAACAAATAAAATGGGAAAGAATCCCTTTAACAATGGTGCGCAGCTCAGACTATTTTCCCCCTAGCACAGCACAGGCGTGTTCTGTGTAGATAATATATAAGCAAAGAAACCGTGACACGTAATTAGGATAAAACCTGCTCCGTCTCTTTACATTATCTTCCCGCAGAGTTACCGCACTGCCCCTTAGCCCAGCTCCTCCGCAGGTTTTTAGATGCAGTCAGCGATTTCCCTGCACCTGCTTTCAACAGCAGTGAAAAGTCCAATCCACAAAGGACTAGCGTTACATGAAATCAACAATGAACACATTATACTCAGCAAATCAGGCGATCAGAGGCTACAATAGGTTTTAATGCCTACATGTTCCATTTTGGGTTATTTGTTCCTGTTTTGCACCTGATTGGTTTCTAGTGTTTAGAAAAATTCGTGGTCGTTTGCTGAAACAGCGGTGTAGGTATGGTTTCATGTGGTTTCGTTTCATTTTTTGCTATTCCGACTTTCAATAAAAGATTAAATGCATATAATGTACATGTCAAATCTCATGTTCAGCCTTTTCCAAAAGTGTCAACCAAGCAAGACTTGAAATGAACTGATACCGATTTCAACAGATGGTCTTCGTGGAGGACAGGCGTTATAATGATTGTGAATGTTTTTCTACCAGATGTATCCTCCATCATCAGTCTCTCCGGGCTCTGCCTCCTCCTCCTCCTCAGCCTCCTCTCCGTTCTCCTCCGTTTCTTTCTCTTCTTCGTCCTCCCAACCCACGCCACTGCCGAAGTCCCCGGAGTAGCCCACTAACTCATCTGCACCAGAAACAGGGATGGCATTATAGACATAAAATGCAAAAACATTAACAAAATCTGGGATCTCCAGTGTCTGCTACCTGTTTTAGAGTAGAAAATTAGCCCTCTACTGAAAAGAGAATGATAAAAACAAAATAAAAAATCAATCAAACTTACATTTTATTATTATTATTTTTTCTATGATCATTATTATAATAATTTGGCACCTCTTCTCCTACAGTTTTTGACATGTTGGCATGGCTCAAACATCAAATTAACATTAATAACAATAAAATTAGTAGATTTCTGATCAGAGGCCGAATATTTGAAATAATTTGAGCCTTTGAAATGTACGGGGAGAGAGCAGAAAGTCGAGTCCCCTTAAAAATGTGTGTCGGAGAGAGAGTCTGTGACATTGTGCTATGGTGGACACAAAGCAACAAAACACTGAGGAACAATTCAGTGTTAAGGAGCAAAAGATACAACAGACTCACAAACTTTAAAGCACTAAAGCTCAGGGCAGTTATAAAAAGGACATGTGTCACTGATTGTTGTGGTTTGATTAAAAATAATCAGTCTGTGAATGCGGCGGCGTGGGCTTTCAGCCGTCCTTCACCAGCAATGGCTTGATAAGAGGCAGCAACTTCATGCCCTTGTGGTGCAGTGGGAAAGTAAAGAGAACCAGAAGAGACTCTGGTTCAAGTTGTGGGTAGAATTAGTTTTTGCCATAAAACCAGTCCTAGAAAGTGGTTTTATAGCAACCACGCAATCACACTTCGCATTTTCTCACAAAAATTCACGCTAGTTTTCTATGTCCAAAATTAAAAAATTAAAAGTCTTCTTGAGGGAATGTTTAAGTGACATTTTGTTTCCTGGCTAAATCCATTCCACAGTGTTGTTTCTAAGCAGCGTCCATGTTTCAGCAATTACTGATTCATATTTCATTATATGATTATATGTACTCAGAATGATTTACATGATGCATGTTAAAGAATCCAAAACATCACACTTGAACATTATTTTCGGATGGATGAAAACTGATGAAAATTTGCTTTTGTCTGGCTGTTCCGCCCCAAGGAGGATTAAAAATACCCAATAGGAGAGTGAGGCCGTATTTGCTACCCTGAGGCAATGCTGTGCAATAGAGGGTAAAGGTGCATGATGAAATAGCACCACACTCAACTCTTACAACTTAATGAACATTAAAACTTCAAGCTTAATTAACAGTTTGATTTTTGAATTTCAAGAATTGTGTAATGATTAAAAATACACAGCTCATTATAAAATTCTTCAAATGATAAATATCTGTGTTTCAGAAATGATTTGAAAGGAACTACCCACTGAAAAACAAAACTTGGTTCTCTGTGGCATCATAGACAGAATTACACACACACACACACACACACACACACACACACACACATATATATATATATATATATATATATATGTACATACATTAAAAAATTATATATATATGCATGTCTTGTTTTGGCTTAATATATTAATATATGCCATTTTTGCCATGACTTAAACAAATGGAAAAAGTCAGTAGAGAATGCAAAGCGAACGTGACTGCATTAATAATGCAACCAATTATGCAATGAATTATGCAACTAGATATAAATATGGTTAGTAATCAAAAACAGGTAAATACTGCGTATTTGTTTTATATGTTGCAGTTGTTTTATAGGTCCCGGCTTTAAATAAGAATTCAGACTCAGTAGACATATCCTTTTGGGTAAATAAATAAAGAGCATAAAAAAAACACAAAAAACATGTTTGACACGGTGTTATAGTGACACACACCACAGTCAGGGTTGCCATGAACACGGGAGCCGGTGACCTCGTTGCCGTGAGGGTCGACGCACCAGCACTCTGCCCTGCTCTGATCGCACTGCAGCTTCCGATAGTACCCATCCTCATCACAGCTGGGGATGTATAGACCTACACACACACACACACACACACACACACACACACAGCATTGTTAAATATTTATACACTTAACGCCACTGTTGCTGTGCAGTTATTAATTAGTATTATAAATGCATTGTTAATGCAGAGTGATGTCAGGGAGAGACAGAGTGGTAATTGTGAGAAAGCCACATATTAGCACTTTATTTACATGCGCAAATAATTACAACAAACAAGTCCCTATTTCTTTCACTGTATTTATAATGAGAGAGTCCTTCAATGCATAAAGAAGATTGGAAAAGATTTTAGTTTTCGATCAGTTTTGCCCATTTATCAATAGAACATAATAAAATGCATAACAATAGAGAAGAAAACGATAAAATAGAACCTAACAACAGAATAGAATAGAATAGAATAGAACAGAGGAATAGAACAGAAACGAATGCAATAGAGCAGAATTGCATAGGACAACAGACTAGACTAGACTAAACTAGAATAGAATGGAATGGAATAGAATAAAATCAAATGGAACAGAACAATAGACCAGAACAGAAAAGAAAAGAACAAAATAGAAGAGAATAGAAAAGAAAACAACAGAATAGAATACAATAGAACAGAAAGCAGAGGCTGAGAGACGTCAGTTCTCTGTTGTTTGTATCCTACAGTGATTGACAATGTTAACAAACCAACGGCAGCGCGGTGACAGGCGAAGTGTTCCCACCTCCCGGGGGGGCTGCTGTCATACAAAACAGTCACTCAACATTACAGCCCAACACAGCTGTCTAACAAACCAGCCGAGAGACAAGGACAGAAAGATATGAGAGAGAAACAAGAGAAACTGAGAAACTGAGAGAAAAGGAGAGAGAGGGAAAAGGAGAGAGAGGGAAGAGTCTGACAGGTAATCCCTCTCTCCCTGTGCCTCGGCTTTTATAAAGAGAACTGAAACATCAGTCGGCTAGGTGTGAATCAGCTGTCCTCTGTCAGTACACACACACACACACACACACTTGTACACGTGTACAAACACACACATACACACACTCACACAACACAACATGCCTCTGGGAAATTTAAATTGAGAGTAGTCTAATCCCTTGCCTTTATGGGATGTGTGTGTGTGTGTGTGTGCATCTTTCTCTCTGTCTATAGCCAACTCATCCTGTAATCCCAGTCTAATTAGTAGTTAATCCCAAACAGGGCTCTATAATCTGCATAATCAACCCTCTATAGTGGCTCGTCTTGCTTCAGACCAGGAATTACACCATATTACACAATATGTGCACATTTCTGTTCGTTTACCCCTCAGCACGTACCTGGTTTCTTTTTGGAAGCCTCGTGCACTTGGATCCTCTCAATCTCAGCCAGACAGGGTGGCTCTGCGGGTCAAAAGACGTTAAGCTCACTGTGACTATTTTTAAATCAATGGACTCTTGAAAGAGTCATTACATCACTGCAGTATTACTGGGACAGTCATGACACTTAAAGTGACAAATTACATGAAAAAAGAACACAATCTTATGCCCAAATAACCTAAATACAAAAATTCAGACTTTAAGAGAACCGTTTTTGCTATGCTAAGTGAATGGTGTCCACTATAGATAACAGTACCATACAGTCTGTGATGTCACTAGGGCTGGGCGATTAATCGAAAAGTAATCGAAATCGACATTCAGAACCTATAATCGATCAAATTTTTCCAAGTCGA
>JBBPDC010000109.1:33641468-33652115 GCA_037974485.1 Hemigrammopetersius urotaenia
TTAATAAACACATTCGCATGGATCCCTGTGTCTTGGCCTGCTCCATGCATAGAGGGAGTTCAGAGTGTGGGCTTCGCGGCCCCCATTCTGACAGTAGGACATTTATATTTCATTTGTTAGGCCCAAAATATTTTTTTGCATTCCGTGTGACCATGGCCTCAGTATGTAAAATTTATCCAAGCAAAAATGCCTGGTTTGTTGTTGGATAGAACCTACTGTCTAAGTCTCCCACACTTATTAAACTGTATTCAACCATGTCCATTTTCTCACTATCTTTGACATTCTGACCTTAGTGTCCAGAATATATGGATCCTTTCCAGCACATTAGTGTTCACGCTTAGTAAAGAGTTAATGTCTCTTATACCCTTTCTGATTTATATTACACTACAAATATCTGCTGCCAAAGTCAACACAGCATCGCTTGCTCATTTTAGCACCTAATGTGTAAATAAAAGCCTTCAGTGGGTATACATCCCCTTATGCTTCGGAGAGGTGTGAGACACAAGGTGCAATGTTGCTTTGACGCGAGCAGTCCTTGTCTTTGCTCGATTTTGAGTCACCCAGTATCATGGTTCTCTCATCATCCACTTTTTAAGTACTCAATAATGATGCAAAAATTTGATGATTACAAGATTCAGCTAATCCTTTAGTACAAAGAATCAGAGGGAATAAAGAAGAGTGGCCACAAAAACGAGAAATATTTTTTGGGAATGCTATTGCAAGGCTTGCAACACTGTTCTGGATTCAATACAGAATATTAAACGTACTGCTACATGTTCCTGTTTGCACTAAAGCCAAGCCCAGACAGGCCCCTGTAACTGGGGAAATGGTGGGGGGGTTAGAGATGCTCTGTTTTTCAAGGCAGGGGGTCCCGAGGGTCTCGGGATTCATAGCAGCGAACATCACCCTGGCAGCCGTGCCAAAGCAGTGCTAGCTTAGCCGCTGTAGAGCAGGATGCTCCGGTTAATGGAGCATGACTGTCCAGATGCTGCTCCGGCCCTCCAGGGCTCACGTTAATGCTAACACTTATGCTAGGCTGCCAGTGGTTGGACACAAGCCGGGCTGGAACACTTTACCAGCGACAGCACCATGCACAATGTGTTATGTACTTGAAACAAAACTTTTTAACTGCCTGTCCTTTCATATGTATTCTTCAAGGGCACATGTACACACAACTGTCTGGATGATAAGAGCCTTCCTCCCTGCTCTCACGAACACTCATCTCGAAGGGCATGTCCTCTACAAACCATAATTTACTTACACAGGTTAACAACGTACGTACATGTTTTCACATATTTATACAGCCGAGAAAATGGCAGCCCTTGCAGTCTGTTCTAATCTTGTCAGGTAGGCCACTCTAGGGAAGATGCTCAAACCAACCAATTTCAATCCACTGAATACGATCATTAATAAACAACACCAGAAAACACTGAATGAAAAATGAAAGAAGCCGTGGACGCTCAGAGTTGCGCCCTGACAATGGAACCATTTCTTGTTCTATTCATGTTGGTGTCTCTTGAGTCCTTGCTTAGCGTAAGTGGAGCATGACCTACTGGGAGGCGCTGAGGAAATTCAGCCTGGTTCACATTTGCATCTGTAAGCTGCACTGGTCCAGCACATGCGTTCAAATAGCAGAAGAGTCTGCATTTCAGTAATCGAAACAACCTTCAAGCCACAAATGAAGACTAACAATCTGCCATTTTACTTTAGCTTCACCTTTAGCTGTGCCACAAACCTGTGTTTAAATTTTGTAGTCAAATCTCTTTCACAAGAGGGCAGGAAAAGGTTGGTGTTTGAAAAGACTGTTCTCAAGGCAATGGCCTTCAAGAGCCACTCAAAGCAAAGTTTTTTCTGATGGACTCTGATACTGCCTACAGATGCCGTCTACAGATACCAATAAACTATACAAACAACACATAAGGCTCTTGACACCTTCACTAGTCAAGAGAAATATGCTTTGTTGAGTAAAATGTGGAATACGTAAACTTTCCAAAGGAATACAGAGTATAAGGCTGAAAAGACAATAATGAGATACATATGTACTCACATGTAGTGCACGTATTGCGAATGCAAAATGTAAAAATTCAAAGCTACAGATAAGCCTCAGTGTATCCTTCACAATCACAACGATTAAATAAGCTTTGAAGAGAGCCTCAGCAGCTCCTTCTCCCGCCGTTAAGTGCCAGTTTCATCATGTAATTTCTTTCTCCCTGTGATTGGCAAAATTAGTCATGACGGTCCAACATTTTGCTATGAAAGCCGGGCCGACAAAATGCACCACTCAACAAATTGCTTGGCAGGAGAGAGAAACTGTCACTCTTTAGGTTCAAAGGTGCCTCTGTATGCGGCAGGGGACTGAGCACATTCTTCCCCGACGCCGTTTTCTGCAGTGATCTGCAAAAGGCTGTTGTGCTCTGTGATCTTCAGTGTAAACTGTTAGCATTGCACCACGGCTCCTCTGAGTAAACTGTCTTCATATCTCAGTCAACCAGGCTGAACAAAACTGCCTGGACTGGTTTTTGCTATTATTCTTTTGTCATCTTGACAAAAGATACCTCAAAATTGCATCTTTTTCAAAAGAGAGGAGTTCTGCCTGATCATGACAACATGCAAAATGTAGTTAGAGCTGATTCTACAGTACAAACAGTGAAGAGGGGTAGGCTTGAAAGAAAGAAAAGAAAGAAAGAAAGAAAGAGAAAAGAAAATGTATTATTTGAATTATTTATTTTGTGCTTGTACTTAGCAGTAATTTTATTTATTTGTAGATTTATATTCTCTTAGTGACAACAGTATTTTGTGTATATTGCTTCATATATTTAGTACTAAGAAAAGTCAGAGTATTTCTGGAGTGATTATTCTGACTTTATGTTTATATTATATTTTATATTGTCCTTGTCTCTGTGTCTCTGTTCAGTCGTAGCATACGCAGTTTCCTCCGGGGTCAATAAAGCTTTCTGGCTCTGATTATTTTCTTCCCAACAGTGACTCTTTGGCGCGGTACGCTGTGGTCTCGCAGGGTCGGAACTGAGTGTCTCTCTGTCCTACAGCGTTCTGAGCAAGAGAGAGAGTAATGGTGGAGGCCCACTGCTGTTTCATCCACTTAAAATGCATTAAGAGCACCTTGAACACAAGGACTACATATCGGTCAGTCCAGACCCACAATACACTCTGACGCAGTCAACTCTAATTCCACACTGCGTGGACACAAAAGAGCTCTTGAATAACTTCTCTTTAAATGAGTGGGTTATGCCTCACGTTAAACGGAAGGACTCGAATCTGAGAGTATGTTCAGACTTGGCCGGTTTGGTTTGATTAAAAGGAACCCTGGTGTGTTTTCTCTATTAGTGTGGTTCGTTAGAGCGAGTGAGAACACTGACACGAGAACCCTGGTGCGCTCCAGACAAAGTGGACCAAGACCCCGAGCAGGTCGATCTGGGCTGGCTTCCAGACTCACTCTGGTTTGGTTATTTTTGAAGAATGAAAGCAGTACGTAATAAAAAGACAAGACAGAATAAACCATCCTGTCTTCTCTGCAGCACATGTGTTGGTACATGCACGTGTATAACTCCTCCCCCTGTCACTCACCTACACAATAATCTGTGTAATAACCCGATGCTACTAAGTTATGCAATTTCCTATTGGGTTTAAATCATCATGTGCATTATTATCTTAGTATCTTATGTGCAGTAGTCTTACCATGTGCAGTATCATGTGGAGTTTTCTTATTTAGGTGCTAAATCAGGTGCTACAGTCTTACCATAAGTAATACTGAATGAGACTATCGCTACTTATGTCAGTATTACTTATATACTACTGTACATATTTCTAGTATGTGCAATTACAGACTCATAACCCCCATTTATGTTATTAGAATAGTAAGATACTTATCTATAGTATTTACACACAATTTGTGTTTATAACATAGTATATTTCATGCAGGGCTTTTACTGGCTTTATATAGATGTATTTATATTGTATATTATTCCGGTGTCTCTGTGTTTCTGTGCCGTCGTAACATAAGTATAAAACCATGGTAACACATTGCCTCTTGTGACTTTCTGCTCTGATATATCACAAGACTGAATATGACAAATAAAGCCATTAAGAACATTTGGTGGATATGATCACAGTTACAGCAACTGCCAGACTAAACAGCACCCTTCATGAAAATGAGCTAAAATCTATATGTTAAATAAACACAATTCTGGATAAGAACATCCGCTAAATGTAATCCACACATGCAATAAGAGACTTTCAGGCTTAAACGTATTTTTTCATACTATGTTTTCTTCGTTATTTTAAACATATATTAAAAATATTTGCACCCTGTTATTAGTATTTGATGGAGAATAACAGCACTGAGCCATCTGCGATGATTCGCACAGTCAAGGGATTTTGAAACACTCTGCAATGCAGAATATTTCCAGTTCCCTGATGTTCTTAGGTCTTCACTTGTGAACTACGCGCTTCAATACACAGCACAACTTTTCAACTGGGGTTGAAGTCTGGAGACCCAGAGATCCACTGCAAAACTTTTGAGAGATTTTGTGTTCCTGCAACCTTTTCTGTATGGATTCTGGTGTGTTTGGGGTTATTATTTTGCTTTTATCAAAGGTTTCTTTGATGGAACTCCTCCAAAACAGCTTCTGGTCACGAAAGTGCATTCTGAAATTTAAAACCCCCAAGAATCAACTGTGCAGTCATGAAATTTTAATCTTTGGGTTCCTCTTTCCCTTACCATCCACCTCATTGTTTGTAAGAGCAGTAAGCTCATGCATCCTGGCAACTCTTTGTTTAAAGTCTTTTCAACTGACAGGTGCACAAGCTTCATTCGGTATCACCCATGTTAAACAACTATTGGATTTTACTTTTGTGTAACATCTTTACCACAATATTCTTTTAGAATATGTTTAGAATATGTATCTTTTTGAAAGAATACATTACTCTAAATCTAAGACAGCTAGATAATCTAAATGCCAATCCATTTATTCAAGCATGTTTGAGGTACGTTTGAATCATTCATTAGTTTTTTGTTTCTTGATGGGTGATAATTGTTACAGAGTGTCACCAAATTGAACGCATGAAAACAAAACCACCAGATCAATAATATATTGGTTTAGCACTAAGGTCTAAGCCTCTGACACTAAAACGATTTGACAACGTGTCACACACCCAACCATCAGACTCTATAACTCCTCCTCCTGTCACATACCCAAACAAAAAAATGTGCAATAACCTGATGCTACTCAGTTTTGTAATTTCTTATTGTTTTTAAAACATTTTCATTATGTGCATTATTATCTTATTATGTGCAATAGTCTTAAATTCACTAATATTCGTGTTATTAGTAATTCACTTAACTGTAAACTGCTTATCTATATTATTAATATCCCTGTATTTGTATATATAACAGTACAGGGGTCACCAACATTTTTGAAACTGAGGGCTACTTTACAGGTACTGAGCCATACGAAGGGCTCCCAGAACAGAGTCTAGCTAAACTTATCCAAACTTCATGGATAATAAACATGTTTTAAATGCTTATTTTAGATATTGTCATTTTAAAATCGATATAAATGCAAATGTGATTAAAGAGCAGCAACAGGATCAAATTAAATGTTAGACTCTGTTCACTGGTGAGCTGTGCTACTATTAGAACAGGTCCGCAGGCTACTCATGTGGTCCTTGGCAATGACAGTGTATTTCAAATTGAGTCATTTTCTGCAGTTTTGTATTGGATTTATTTAGACTTTATATTGTTCTTGTCTCTGTATCTCTGTGCAGTCGTAACATAATATCGTCTGGGATCAATAAAGTATCTGCTTCGGATTCAAATGCACTGATGTGTTTTTGCACCCCTGTTTCATATGATTTCCTACTGAATGAGTTGAATGGTGATTCTAAAGTTGTGCATCCGCAGGCGGGTGTTGAGGTGTGATGGTGGGTGGGGTGTGTTGGGAGCTCGGGGGTCAGAGAGTTCGGCTGTTAGTCAAGATGTTCATGACTCCAGCTGATGAATTCTGCAACAGCACCCTTGAAAAAGGTTACTTAAGACTTAAAACCACTACAGGTGGTGCTATCCCTGCATGTGGAGAAGTCGCTTTGGGCAAAAGCAATCAGCAGAGATGATTAAATGCAAATGTGTCAGGTGCCCTGAGGTTGAAGAAATGAAGGGAAGAGTGAACTGCTGGACTCCTCTCCCTCTGTCTGCCTGGCCCAGAACCGCGGAGTCAGCATCGTGCCTCGCGGAGAAGACTAACCTTTACGATGAGATCATCTGATCTCATGAAAAAGACTATTTGCAGAGATGAGAACAATGATTTTTTTCTTTTCAGAATCATTTTTCTTTCAAAGGCAAGGAACAAATGTAGTCCTCGGGGCAAAGAACTTTGAGTCTCTCTGTCTTTTCTTCTTCCTTCATGTATAATAAAAAAAAAAACGAAGGAGCAAACAAGCTAACAAATGGGGAAAAAACAGTCAACTGATCTTAAATTCCAAATGTATTCAGGTTTGATGCTCAAAGCCTGCAATTTTTCGAAGTACGGACTATTTATGACTCTTCAAAACAGCGCAGTACCTGGAGACTCAGCAGAGTGCCTCCATTGTCATTCTGAGATCGTATCTCTGTGAGCTTCCTGAAAGGAGAGATTAAATTATTCCCTGCTATCTGAAACCCAATCTAACATGTGAGAGGATTTGAAATGAAACCGCTCCGAATCCTCGGATCTGAGCCCTCCACGCCGCACTACATCACAGGCGGCACCGCGTTCTCATAACACTCCACGAATCAAAAAGAACGGGACAATAAAGGCTTTTAAATTCAAACGGCTGCGAGAAAAAACGGGGCGGCGAAATCAGTGTGGAAACGGCAACCTGCAAATTCTGACTGCAGGTAAACCCGTCATGACTCTTATGAATAACTCATGACAATTGATTTTATGATCTCTTTGAACGCTTGACACGAACACACAGGACGTCCGATGACTATATATAAACCAAAGCCGAGCTGAAAAACGGCATTTCACACCATTACTGCTGTTTATTGAATGGCCTCCCAAAATATCTGGATCATTCACATGCCAACTTGAAGTAAACATGGGATCCGGACCTAGAAAACAACTAAAAGCTGAGAGGAGTCAAGTGGATATATCAGAGCTAATAAAGCCAGACCAAATAATCCAGCTGATTGTTTTGTATTTCATACCAAAATGAAAGCAATAGGAGTGTGTACAGCACAAATTAGCAATTACATTTTCCTCTTCTCATTCTTTGTAGGACTGTGGATATTCAATTTGTACTGCTGTTTGTCCCCTGAAAGGACCATCTGAGCCCCAAATGAGACTGTGATGCTCTGTTCTGAGGGAAAGAAAAAGCAGCTCAGTCCATTTCTTCCCAGAGTGGGACACGGCTGATTAAGGTCATTTCAGTAGGACTGCTCTGCATATCCATTAGAGTCTCTCTGGGCTGAAAAAAAAAGCTACTGCTTCCTATACCTCTGCCTCACACACACACACACACACATACACACCTGGATTTGGAGTGGATCATCAAAAGTACACACTATCAGGCTTTTGCATTCATCATCCTCAAGCTCTGGAATGAATACTCCTGTATATAAGGCTTGGTTGCCTGAGGTTGTTTTAAATGTGCTTCATAAATAAACTTGAATATGCTTCCATACAAGGGATGTGATATTAAACATTAAATCATATAATATAATAATAACACACGTCTTTTTTTTGTAATCATCAGAAACCACAGCACATTTACATTTACATGCACATTTACAGTTTTTCATGCTAATTTCAGATCTGCTGTCAGTTTTTTTTTCAGTCACATCTACTTTTTGAATTATGTGTAATATTAAGTTTGCAATAGACTTGCATGTGGTTTTATTCATTTATGGCATTTATCAGATGCTTTTATCAAAAGCAAATTCAAATTCCTAACTACAGGGGGCAGTCTCCCTGGAGCAACTTGGGGTCTTGCTCAGGAACCCAGTGGTTGTATACTGAAGGTAGGACTCAGGTAGAACCCATGTCCTCTTCATCTAGAGGCAAGTATCCTACCCACTAGGCCATGACCACAGCGGCCATTAAACCACAGGCACCAATCAAGTAACTGTTTCAATATTTTCAGTGTGAAGTCAGACAGGCCACACTGTGGCATAGATATAATGATCAGTGGCAGTCAGCTACCACTGTTTCTTCAAAAACACTCAGCATATGATTATTATATGATCATTATACAAGCTATCATGCAGTATAGAACAAGCATTGACCACTGTATGTGCAGATAAAACTAAATACAGCATGAAAAACACCACAAAACCAGTTGACCTGTGTAATTAGAATAAAGTATAAAGCACGTCTGAGAAGAGACGAGGTTAATTCCTGCAAGTCTAGAGGAAACATTAATACTAATAATTAAACTACTACATTGTTTCCAATCTGGGAACATAATGGCAATTATCTTCTGCATAATTACTGCAATACCCGATGCCAAATCATTTACAAAGAACACATGTAAGTGTTAGAGAGCCTTAACCTGTTTTTTCCTGATGATGTAATTATCATATAATTAGGAACTGGGCTGGCTTCTAATATTAATCATTTGTAATAATAACGTATGTATAGTGATAACACTGTTAACATGTGGTGGCTCTTCATGTTTGCTTGGTTGGAAAACTGTAGCACTGTCAGGTTGGCGTGTTGGCACCCTTCTGGTGGACGGGCTCATTTACTCTCTACTGGAAAGATCTCATGCTTCTTTGTGTCATTCCCATGTTCCCCCGCATTCCTTGTAGACTAAAAATCTACATTATTATCTTTCCAAGATGAATTCAAAGCATGGACACGCATAGGCTAATTAATGATGCTATATTAGGGCAGCCTATAATTAAGCACAGTCTTTATTATCACTGTATGCAAGTACATCACATTCTACCATTACAGTGTATTCAAGTAAACTAAATAAAATGACTGTTCCATTGGAATGATGCAAATGTGAAGCTAAAAAAATATATTTACTTGATAATAAAAGAAGTAACTCATAGATATTGGCATTTATTTAAATGATTGTGATATTACATCAGCCAAAGGCTATTAGGTACATAATGAATTACATTCGCAATTCATTTTGATGGATTCAGGCCTTCCTGCACAAGACATTACACACAATATTAACTTTTCATCAAACTGAAATCACAATGAATGTATCAGGTTTACTTTATTTATTTATTTCTATATCGATAGTATTTATATCCATTTCTCTTACTGACCACAGCATTTCCATCTTCCTGGGGAATTTTATTTTGACATCATATTATATTTTATATTGATCTTGTCTGTGCATTCATAGCATTTCCCGGGATCAATAAAATGTCTTGATTTTGATTCCGACTGTCAGTGTTACACTGTTATTTGTTATGCTGATGTTCCTGTCGTTGTGTTGCACTATAATCTTTTCTTTGCTTGTTGCATGACACAAGAATTTCCTTCAGGATAAATAAAGTTCTTTCTTATCGTATCTTAGTCAGGATTATTTATATAGCACATTATCATCCACAGGTCATTCCATGCCCTTTACAGCAATAGAATAAAAAAAATAGAAGAGATCAAGTAAAATAATAGAAGGAAAAAAGATATAAACGAATAGATAAAGTGCAATAGATGTGCTGGAGTATAAACAAAGCCAGGTGAGAATAGGAAGGTTTTTAGAAGCTTTAGAAAGAGAAATACTGAAACAAAAGGAATAGAGGGGAGACTGAAGGCATATGGCAAGCAAATAGAATACAATAAGGTAAGATAAGGTAAGTAAGTGGACAGTAGAAAGCACAAACAATAGAAGAAAAACTATACAACACAATATAGTATGAAAAAATATACTACTGTATACTAATAATACAAGGATAAGAGATGAGTTTCTCTTTAAGCCTCTTGTCCAACCCTGTAAGCTCAGGTTCTTCACCACACTGTAAGCAGCTTTCTAGCATCAGAAAATAAACACTGGCAGCAGAGGCGAATCACAGAGGGGGTCAGTCCAAGGTGGGACGGACACGTTGCCCTGGGCAAGAGCACTTAACCGGAGCCCCGCCATCTCCTACACTCACATGCAGCAGGACAAGCAGCTCTGCCAGCAGCTTATCAAGCCTCCTGCGTCTCTGCTGGAAGTATTTATATACCGCAGTTGGCACCGCACCACTGTAAAGTCTCACGCAGCAGAAAGCAGGGCAGCATGGCGGGGGGATGGGGGGGGATTTCTGAAAAAGGCCAGGTGTGTTTTGCAGATGATTCATTAAGAATTAAGAACCATGATGAGGTGGGGGAGCGCCTGCGTTGATTCATCACCTCCCAAAGCAGCGCTCATTAATACCCGAACACCGAGTACCATCTAATCAATGCCTTAACGAACACACTCTCAGCTCCAGAACTTCTAAAGGCACAGAACCTTCTAAAACCCAGGCAGAACACAAAGTCAGATCTAGAGTTTTAATCTGAAAATGTTGATTTCTTCATATCGTCATGGACCACAGGCTTCCACCCACACAGCAAAGTCAACAGAGATGCTGGTGTTACGGCTGGTGGCCATTGAGGGCCACTGTTTTTCTGTTTTTCCCCTGAGTCAGTTTTGTTTGGCTTTTATTTT
>JBBPDC010000109.1:33678853-33704189 GCA_037974485.1 Hemigrammopetersius urotaenia
CCACCCATTACTTTCCATAACTTCTCCCCGTCACACACCCACCCATCTGACTCTATAACTCCTCCTCCATTACACATCCACCCATCACTTTCTATAACTCCTCCCCCATCACACAACCACCCATCAGACTCTATAACTCCTCCCCCTATCACACACACACCCATCACTTTCTATAACTCCTACCCCAGCACACATCCACCCATCATTTTCTATAACTCCTCCCCCTGTCACGCACCCATCCATCAGACTGTATAACTCCTCCACCTATCACACACCCACCCATCAGACTCTATAACTCCTCCCCCTGTCACCCACCCTCTCCTCACTTTCTATAACGCCTCTCCCGTCACACACACCGGTTTGTTTAACTGTCCCCGGTGTGTGGGGTGTTAGTGTCCTCACCCTGCCCACAGTGTGTGGGGTAGAGTCTCTGTATGTTAGTGTCCTCACTCTGTCCCTAGTGTGTGAAGTAGCGTCTCTGTGTGTTAGTGCACTCCGCCTGTACCCGGTGTGTAAAGTAGAGTCTCTGTGTGTTAGTGTCCTCACCCTGTCCCCGGTGTGTGGGGTACAGTCTCTGTCCCTTCAGTAGGAAGTGCAGTGCTCGGTGTCTCTGGTTGTTTTTAATCGCCTCCTCCGCGATCTCAATACAGCGCTCGGCTTCTTCTCTGTTCCCCTCCATCTCACACGCACATATACACACACACACACACACACACACTCACACCAAAACACACACTCCGCTGCACCAAAACATACACCCCGCTGCACCAAAACACACTCCCTGAAACGATACGCACCCCCGGCGCCTGCTGATGACGCAGGGCGAAGCTTTCAAACTTACGTGTCCATATACTGAACCCATTAATCCACCGAGCTTTTGTGTTTTCTTCTGTTTTGGCTTTAAGGCCATACTCGAAAATATATAAATATTAAATATAAATATAAATATTTGTAGTGCTTTTAAGAAATTTGGCCATAATAATATTATGAAATTATATAAAATAATAAATTAAATTTATATTATTCTTTTTATTTGGGTTATATTATTTGTTTGGATTATTTAGAAAACAACTGAAAAAAATAATAAGAGTAATTAAGTCAGTGAAGTGCTTCAACAGTGGACTCCCTTTCTGTTACTTTGTCAAAGAGACATATATAGAGGGTCATATAAAATCATTACTATGCAATTACATCGTCGTGAAAACCAGCAATCTACGCTGTAATAAATAAATAAATAAATACATTCTAGTAATGTGTGTGCAATATTTAATAATTTAAAAATGGTTTTGATACTTCTAATAATGTAGGAACCTATTTTATTTATTTTCTCTGCCACCAATTTCATGAGGAATGTAATTCTTGATAATCCTCTATAATATTTATGATAGAAATGTAATTCCTTTACTGTTACAGTTAATGTATTATGATAAAACAATTATAAGGTAACACATCTACTCATCTATATTATTGATTTTTTTTGCTTTTCCGTGCTACAGTAAACATTTATTGTATACAAACTAAAGAAAAGAATCATTTCTATCAGCACAGCTCAGTGAATACAGCATTACTATAATAACTAGAAATAAATGAACCAAACACTGACACACACCCTTTTTGGGTCTCACTGGAACATGAGTGATTTTTTTGTGATGTTTTCAGTGAAAACCAGTAAATGAGACCCTAAAAAGCCTCAGCATTACTATTAAATAAACCGCCGTATAATCCACCCATTTAGTGAAATGACTCCATATGATCTGCTCTTAGCGTGTGCATTAAGTCTCCTGAGGCCGTCTGAGTGTGTGTGTGTGTGTGTGAGAAGCAAATGGAGAGGAAAACCCATTTACTGTCTACAATAGTTGTTCTTCCAGCTTCAAAGACACATTCCGTTTCATAAAACAACAGACATTTATTTTACAGTGTAATAAACACTTAGTATTTCATCCAATTTCTAAAAAAAAAAGTCAGGATTAGGCCTGTTGTTTCCTGAAGGCTGCACATCTTTGTGTATGATGTATAATGCGCTGTATAAATAAACTTGAACTGACTGCATCCTGATGAAGAATAAATGTAACACCTTTAACACCTTTACATATAAACAGTGTAGATCATGCAGGTCACAATACACTCACAAGCAAATTCACATATCCCTCATATACAGTTTCAAAAGGGAGCAGTAAGTTAGATAAATATCATCTGTTCGTGTTCATGCAGGCCTCTAAATGACACATGAATCCCTTCTCAGATGTTCCAGCCATTTAGCAACAGCAACACTGCATCACATCCAGAGCAGGCTGAGACCCTGGGGGTGCTTTGGAAAGGAGAGGAATGAGGGTCAGTAGGACTAAGACAGAATACCTGTACATGAATGTAAGGGAGGAAAGTGGAATGGTGAGGATACAGGAAGTAGAGCTGGAGGAAGTTAAGATACTTGGGGTCAATAGTCCAGAGTAACAGGAAGTGTGAAAGACAGTTGAGGAGAGTGATTTGTGTGTGTTGGGAGGAGGATGTTGGGCAGAGACTGTGAGTGTCTTGGGTGGAGGATGTTGAGGAGAGACTCTGAGTGTGTTGGGAGGAGTATGTTGAGGAGAGACTGAGTGTGTTGGGAGGAGGATGCTGAGGAGACTCAGAGTGTGTTGGTAGGAGGATGCTGAGCAGAGACAGAGGAAGATGCAGAGGACAGAAGGAAATGAAGACAATTGATCCACTGGGGCGACCCCTAATTGGAAGCAGTCCAAAGTAGAAGAAGAAGAGGAAGAAGAAGATCACTGCAGCATAACTACAGGGGGGCTGAACCTCATTTTGCATTACAGTAAATACAAGATTAGTTTAGTTAATAATTGCTATAGTAACACATTCTGAAGGTGATTAGTTGGAGTTATAAAATCAACAGTGCCTTCATCATTTAAAAAATCACCTAAAGTACTGTACAAAAATCTTAGGCCACAATGCAAACAGTTTAAAGCCACTTCTCTCAGTGTGTGATAAAATGTGTTTCTGCCATGAGAATAAAAGTAGTTGATACTGTATGAGCTGGTGAGGAGAACACAGGTTTGCTTCCAGGTTCCTCCTCGGTTCTTCCAGCCGTTGTTTGGATTGTGAAACTCCATCAGCAGCTTCTGATTTAAGTTAATGAAGGACTGATTGAGTCAAACCAGATTTCTGATGAAACTACAGTAATACTGAACTTTCACAAGAACTCACTGATATACTGAACATAACACTATTTATAATAGAATCGTATTTTGTGTTTCTTCCTTTTAGTTTTATTTAGTGTATTGAGTAATATTAACATGAAAATACTGCTTGTCTAAACAGTTTAAAAAGGTTATTTTCACAGGTGTCTAAGACTTTTGCACAGTACTGTACAGCTTGGAGTGGGGGGTGGAGTGTGTTTCGATTCGAAAGTACAATATTAAAGTATTACTAAAACACCCTGAGTCTAAAAATAAACAAAAAAAAATATGTTTTGCTTTATGCACCAGAGATTTGGAACCCAACATCCATTTTGTTACAATCATTATTATTACTAGTAGTGATGGAGACATGATCTAAGACATGTCCTACTCTACTGTGGAGCGAAAAGGCCCCTTTAAGACGGATGGCGGTGTTTTCTTCAGGCACTGAGAGAAAAGCGGAGTGTTTTCAGGTAGTGGGTTGAAGATTTGGTCGGTTAATTAGAGTCTGAGTGCAGCGTCCTACACGTGTTCATGAAATCAGTGGTCACTGAGGTGTCGCCTCAATTTCATCCATCGAATCACTGCTTTCGTCATCACCCTCCATTCCCAGCTGCTCAAAATCATCTTCCTCTTCAGCGCCAAACTCATCTTCATCCTCCTGGGTCGGATGTTGCAGTGCTTCAAGTCCCAAGAAGCGTTTTAGAAGGGCAGCGAGTGCCTCGACATCACTGAGGGTGGAAAAATGACGGTCAATACACTAAGATTTGGATGTTACTCACCTAATAATTACTAAAATACATTCAGTATTCTTTGCTGACAAATTGACAGTATTTTGACCATCCTTTATTAGCCAGAAAATGTCATTCTTGTATTAATCAATAGTGACTACAAAAAACACAAAATATTACTATAATTATAAATATATTGTGGACTTTCAGACAAACTATTAAGTGATAAAACAGTCAAAGAGTGCATATAAATCTTAAGGACGCTCCCAGTCAAAAGATCTGGCACATTCTCTACATTTGTGCCTCACTTAATATTCAATAAAATTACAGAAAATTGCAAAAAGATAAATATACATTTAAGAATCTTTATTAGATGGAAAATGTATTTTATTTTTTTTGCTTATCAGTTCCTAAGTGCTACATATCACCAAGGACATGTGTAGTTTATCTTCCAGGACCTGTTTTAGGTGAATATGTTAATGAATTGATACTTATTTATCATGTCAGTTAGCATTTAACTCCCATAGCTTCGAGGACATTCTGAATGTTTAGAATAAAAGGATTGATCTGTATGGAGTCAATATAGGGAATCAATAAGAACTGGAGTTGGATTAAACAGAGTTGGAATCGGAATAAATAAAATTGACCTGACACCCAGCCTTAGTGACACTGACAGCAAGTAAACATGAACAGTTTTAGGGCTCACCTGCGGGCCCCGAGTGTGGCATTCTGTGTGAGAGGGTGAGAGAATCCGGTGGCCATCCGAAGCACCAGCACGTAGCCCTTCCCCAGGTAGCGCACCTTCTCCTCCTGGACGCTTATGTCTCGCAAGTGCCGCAAATCCAGCAACACTGATGAAGACACAATCACAGCCATTTCCTCCAGAGCTCCGACAGTACTACTAACACCAGCTAACGCGACTGACGTGCTGATGTGACTGTTGCTAAAACACTGTCATATAAAGATATGTCCTCATTTGGAGCTTCCCCGTGTTTAGATCAAGCTTGAGACGTTACAGGAAGTTTTGTTTTGTTGTGTAAATTTAGAGAACTTCAAACAATATGAAATCTATTTTTATTTCTGATCATAAAAAGTGTAGAAAACATGGTGTAATTAGCCACATGTGTGTCTGAGTGTGGTGTGTGAGGGTGGTGGTGGGTGGAAGGGGTGTGTGTTAGGGTATGTAGATTTTTCAGGGTTAGTTAAATTATAAAAATAATTATCATATTGGCTGGTTGTAATGAAAAAAAGGACATAAGATACTTGCCCACTACACATTGTTTAAGACTTTAAATGTTAGAAAAGAACAAGCAATGCTAAGAGATAAAAAGGAGAAATGATGAGGCATGAAAGATATAACTTACCCTTTTCATGCCCCTTTCTCCACAGGGTGAGGATCATTGCATACAAGTTGAATGTTTTCAGCTCTATCTTTCCCCTGGATTTGTCAAACACTGCCTCCTGCAAATAAATAAACGGCATTTGTTAAGAAATAAGCAAGCATGTGAGATTTTAATGTGTGTGTGACTGGAAAAGCCAGATTTTACATACTTCCCACTCCTCCATATTTTGTACAGCAACAAATAAGCAGCCAGTTACATAGAACATCTTCCACAATATACTGTCTGCAACATAAGAACAGAAAAAACAGTTACTAAAGAACAAAATGTTAGTATTGCAATTATACTCCTACATATTATGATGCCTTTCAATATATTATCGTCACCTTACTTTAATTAAAAAGGCTTATAGTCTGTAAATATTGTTTCACTACATCTACACAGTAAAAATTGAAAAAACAGCCTTAAAGGCACAGTCACAAAAACAGTCTGTTTGCAAAATGGCCACGTAAAAATGAATTCTGACGGATTATTAAATCTTTTTGGTACACAAACCCATCAAAAGTCAAGAAAAATTCTATTGAGGGAAAAACACCTCAATCAGGGCCTTTAATGGTTAAAGATTGGTCAAAATAGTTAAAACTTGTTACTGTAGTCACTGGTCACCCTGAGATACGGTGATTAGTCAGGGGCTCATTCGCATATTGCAGCCTAATTCAATATCAGCATTGTAGAGACAGATATTGCAATAACCTTTAACAGATTATATATTTTGTAGCCCTAATTCACACACTGCGATGTACATCACTGTTTTCAGGAAGGAATATGCTCACCTGAACTGTAATACGCTGCTGCCAGGCCTATTGAGGCAATGCCTGAATCAGAGAAAGGAAAGAGGAAGTGTCGGTTAAAAAGAAAAAGTGAAGTTCCTTGTAAGTGAGCTGTAACTTCTTATCTTCTTTCAAGCTCCTACCGACGAGCAGAGACCATGAACGGATCCCAGGGGATCTTTTCAGATGGAGAACATCAGTAGTGTGCTCCTCCACCACCATGTACACCATCTGGGGTAAATACACAACGAGTCAAGTAGGTGTTTACTGTCATTTCAGCAATATAAAAATACACAGTGAAACCAATCAGTGTTCCTCCAGAACCATGGAGCAACACAAAACCAAAAGGAGGAACACCACAACACTAGAAGTGCAGAATGGACAAAATACACAGAGTGTAAAGAGAGCAAAGACACAGAGTGAAAGAAAAATACATGAAATCAAAAGGACAAGATGACATTTAGTGCAGTCGACAGCTAAAGTACAGGTTTAAATGAGTATGGTATGATAATGTATAATGACGGATACTGTTTTCTAGCACTGGACTCAAAGTGTGCAAAAATGCAAATATATAGGAACATAAATAATATTTGTGCAAATAATGGCAGGACAGGATGTGTAATAAATAAAAGGTGTTTGTAGTGGCAGTTGGGGTGTAAGTTGGCAGAACGGATCAGTGTATTAAATACATGTGTTAGGAGAAGGAAGAATTTAAGTTCAGGGGTGCGTATGTTTGTGTGTGAACAGTGTATGATTCAGAAATCATTATTGTAAAGAATAGATAATTATAATTAATGAGAGTCCATATCATAAACAGGTATTATACAGATCTCCACAATGGTAAAATCAAGGCTAAAGTCATTCTCTTCTACCACCAGTTAGTGATCCAGACACATCATGAACACGCTCATCATGTGTATGATTGTGTGCATTAATTTGCTGTGATGTGCAACAGTCTACCACGTGCAATATTGTGCAATGTTCTTATTGGGTGCTCCAACATTATTTTAATGCAGTTTCTTATTATGTGAATCATGTGAATATCACTACTTATGTCAGCATTACTGATCTACTGCTGATCTCTGCTAGGTACAATAACAGACTCCTAACCACTATTTGTGTTACTAGCAATTCACTTAACTGTAAGAAACTTACCTATAGTATTTAAACCTAGCATTTCTGTGTATAGCACGGTGGATTTCATATTGATGTTTTGTTGGATTTGTGTAGACTGTATACGGTATTTCATCATTATAATCACATCATAAGTAGTTTCCTTCAGGACCAATAAGGTTTTCTGTTCCTGATAGTATGTGTTTCATATTGAGGCTTTACTGGATTTACTTATACTATTTTAGATTGTTTTAGATTGTTTTTGTCTCTGTGTTTCTTTGCATTAATCAGTGAACATATGAACATACGCAGTTTCCTCCAGGCTCTATACAGTTCTCTGATTCTGAAATAATCCTGCATTACGACCTGATGACATGATCAGTTGCTTCCAGAAGCCCAAAGCCACCACCCATGGAGAGACCATCTCACATCTCGTCAGATTATAGAGATCAGACTCACCTTTTCAGCTTCCTGGAGGTGCCGCGCGTCTAATTCTCAGGATCCACGTTTGATCAGAGCGTAATCTACCCCAAAAAGTGCTTGGTTTTTGTCCACACGTCTCTCTCACACGCCTTTGGGTTTTTCCAACTTCCTCCAAAACGCTCTGCGTTCTGATTGGCTGAGAGCGTCGGTGAACCACGCCTCTGCTCCGCCCCGAAGACTTTGAGCTCGGGACGCTCATAATACAGTAGAAATTAGGCAAGACAAATCATGTGTGTGTGAGTCTTTAATTATTAATACTGAAATCCCAATTATTTCTTAACACTGATTTGCATGAATATGTGATCTAAAGCTTAGAGCAGCGACACTATATGGACAAAAGTATTGGGGTTTTCCAGGGTTTGGGCTCCTTACTTCCCTTACATTCAATCTTAATGCTTCAGACTACCCAGATATTTTGAACAACGCCATGCTTCCAACTTTGTGCACCCAGTTTGGGGAAGAACATTTTCTATTTCAGGATGACTGAGCCCCAGTGCACAAGGCATCTGCAGGCATCCGGTGGAATAGTCAGGTGTCCCAATACTTTTGTCCACATGATGTATGTACCACTAATAGCACTCCACATTTCCTTATGCAATCTAAATATTTTGAAACACTCTCATAGCTCAACTACTCATTGTATATCATGTGCCATACGAGGTTTACTTTATTTTTATACTGTGACTGTGTGATGTGTCACGGCAAGAAAATCAGCAAACTGACAAAAGATTCTTCACTCAGAACAAATACTTTATTTTAACTCTGAAAAAGGAGAGAGTTATTCATCACCCAGGGCAGTCCTGGATTCTGAAGTTCTCTTCTTATACTTTCAAATTGACCATTCAACTTATCAAAAACCCATGCTGATGACCCTGAAAAAGCGCTTTCTGGTCTACACAAAACACCTTATCTAAACTCTTGAAAACATAGTGTTTCAACAAAATAACAACCTTGCTTTAATCATGTCACTGTGCCCTAAACCTTAATCATTAGTCAGCAGATTCACCCATAATATGAGCATAACTAGAAAGAATCATCTGAATGTGAATCATCAACTGAATATACCGATTTTCTCTTATAATATATGTGATTTCTAGGACATATGTGATTTCCCCGGCAGATGTCTCGTGTCTGGTCAATTTAGTATTATTTTTTCCTGATATATGCTTCGTTCTATTTTTAATCATAATGTATGAAGGTACTGATTAGACTACTGCAAAAAGTGTAGTATATATAATGACAATAAATGAATATACAAATAACAAAATAATACAAGGAGATAAAATAATGAAATAAAATAATATATTTCTAACAAAAACACAGTCACGATGACGTAACAGCACGAGAAGCCATTGGGGCGTTTAACGCATGCGCGCCGGAAGAGCTGAAGGACAATGAAGGCTGGTTCTGCAGGGTACAGTCTCAGAAGAGGGTTTCTTCAGGATTTCTACAAAACTTTCGAGCTCAGGATGGGTTCTCTGGTGCAAGGCGACAGACTCGGGCCGAGGGAGTACCGCTGCTCTGTTTTTTGATGACTGTTCGGACCTGAGTCAGGAGCCCGTCCGAGGAGATTCAGTCTCTTTCGGTTTCTAGAGGAGAAATCTCACAACAGACCTTCTCTCCTCACAGAGTGGACCTTCTCCCTCAGAGCAGACTCGGCCAGGGTTCGGACAGTCAGTCAGCAGAACAAGCCGGTTCCTTTTAGATTCAGACTCCAGGAGCAGCAGGAGGAGGTAACAGAGGAAAAACACACGGGTTAGAGTTACAATGCTGTTAACAGTTCTAAAGTCAAGATTCGATATAAATGGCTAGAGAGACAGAGAGATACACGGATAGCCATAGATACTTACATACACACGTACCTTATTAATCCAGAAGTGAATTCGGATAGATCGATGTATAGAGAGATGGATACATTAATAAATATTTACATACAATCTTTGTTGATCTGGGAGGAAATTCAGATAGTGAGATTGTTAACTAGAGAAATTTGTTTGATAGAAAGATACTTACTTTATTGATCCCAAAGGAAATTTTAATTGCTGTAGTATCATCAGAACATTATTCAATATACACATGTTGTTACAATAATTGCATAAAATACAGTGATATACACAAAACTATAATATGAATAAACGGTACATAAAGCGGAAGATATACGATGCTGCATTTGATAAAATGTGATAAAACTGATTTCAGTTGTATTTACTACAGACATTGGTTCCACTCTGAGAAACATTTTTTGGCATAAATTATACATAAAGTGCTTGGGTTAAAACCTTATGTAGCAAGTCCATATACAATGCTGTACAAAAGTCTTGAGTCCCTGATGTCTTATTTGCCTCCAAAAAATAAGATTTCTTGTACTTTTAATCTGTTCTTGAGGGACCGTTCCCCAGGCTTCCTGAAGGACTTTCAAAGTCAGTTTCTGACCATAACAAAGACCATCTAACAGAATCCTGAACCAGCGAAGAAGCAGGAGCAGATGATTTCAGGTGATCAGGTGGTGATCAGTATACTGGTGGTGCTGAATAACTGATCTCAGAGGGAACTTGTATTGTTGGAGAATCTCACACAAAAAACATCATTTAAGACAGATACAGATAGATAATACCGATACAGCCACTCTGTAGGCTTTATATTATGTGTGACCAATAGTACACATAATATAAAGCCTACAGAGTGAAGGGATCTCTAGTAATTTATATGATCAAACAATGCAATACATTAGTGGTGTGGTTCCATTGTGCTAATTCTGTATTCTTAAACAACTATACCTGCTTCATAATGTAAACCACATGAACAACAAACAATAGGAACTAAGCAGTGTTACAGAAGAATAGCGTGGTGTCCAATCTTAATTTTTTGATGTATATAAATAAATGTTAATCTTTTGATGTATATAAATAAATGTAAAATATAAATGCCATTTTATACATTGGAAAATCAATGGCTCATTTAAGAGGGGCTTTTGCATGTGATTAGCATAAAAATTTATGAAAGTGTAGCAGTCAGACAAAAAAACACAATTGCCTAGTCAGCTGACAAAAGTTTTTCTCATAACTCCACTTGATAAAACTTGAAAAATGCCTCAGACGTCATTACCATTTCCTTTTATTTTATTCCTCATCTTAATCATCCCACATTATTACTGTCTTGTATAGCAAAATGAGCAGGGGTAGTTTCAATGTGACATTTGATGATCGAAAAATGCAATGGTGCAAAAAAACAGGCCCAGAAATACAATTACTCACACTTCAGCTTGTTAGCCGTTCGAGTAAATAAATCCAAATACCATTGGCCAAATCCTTAATTCTAGCTGGCTTGTTGGCTCACAATGAGGGATGATTGACCCAACTATAGGATATTTTATATAGGATATAGGATATTTTATTTTAGGCCATACCTTTTATGAATAAGGCAGAGAAACATCCTGGACCATCCATGCTATATTATTGTCTACATAACCTTCAAATTGTTGACAGCGTCAGAAGTATTTTTTATGAATGTCATTTTAGCTACTTCAATGGACTTCTCCTCTGAGTCTGGTAGATTGGGTTTGATTGACTTAATAGCCATTCAGTCAAAGTGTAGCTGGGCGTTAGTGGACATTTAATCACAGTTCATGCTGAATCACAGATGGACAGTGTGAACCTACAGCTGGGACTAGAGGTAAATCAGCCCTATCTTTACAAAATGACATTTTTCTTACAACCCATTAGTAGTGCTGCTGTTCAAAGGTCCACAGAAGTCCGAAATAGTCAACTTTGATTGTTTATCAGTAAATAAAACGTGGATGCCAAAACCTTATTTTGATGCTTTTGGTTCCTTGAAGGAGAGAGAGGGCTTAGCCCTACCAGCCCATTTATACCAGTCTGAGTATAAGAAGTGCATAACGACACTGAGATAAAATATGAATGAACAGATATAAATATGTTGATATAAAAAAAATACTAAGGAAAGGTAGAAAAGAAATGTTGTGACGTGTCAGGGACAGTGTGGACTCTCTTGATAGTTCAGATGAGGTGCAGAGAATTGCTGCAGTGTGGTTGTATCAGAGGGGAGCTAAAGGTGCTCTGCTGTCAGATCAGACCCTTATGTAGTGGATGAGTCATTGTCCATGAAGTACAGTAGCTTAACCAGCATACTCCTGAACAGTCAGTTCCAGATTAGAGCTGCACAATATGGACAAAATCAGTATTGTGAATAGTATTGCATGCCTTTCTATGCATTAAAAGGCGCATATAATATATTTATGAAATCAAAACGGTTTAAAGTATGTGTATATTAATAAGGTTTCGAAATATATGATCAGTCCCCCATTTTTTTTTAAAGTGTCATGGACGTTAATGGTTAAAGATTCATATAAAAAATATTTTTTACTTTTTTATATGATTGCCTTGATTCATCAAAAGCCCAATCACACTTCCCTGTTGCTGTGATTGGTCTGTCAGAAACACTGTGGTTACAGACTATTTTGTATACTGCAGCCTTCTGTGATTTCAGCATTGCAGAGACTGAAGTTGCAGTAACAAGAAACCAATTAGATATTGTGTAGCCCTAGTCCAGATTGACCTGAGTGACCTTTCCAGTCTTAATGATTAGTTTTAGTTTCATAGTATCTCCAGCCTTCATGCTGCTGCCCCAGCACACTGCTACAGAAGATTCTACGAGTGATTGGTAGAGCATGCATAGCTTCTTGTTGCAGATGTTGAAGGACCTGAGGCTCCTTAGGAAGTAGAGTCAGCTTCGCCTCTTCCTGTAGACTGCCTTGATGTTGTGTCGTCCAGTTTATTGTTCAGATACACCCCTCGGTACACGCCCTCCAACTCCTCCTCCTACCCCAGAACAGAGATGGATTCATGAAAGTCGAGGACCAGTTTGTTTTTCTGTTGAGATACACGCCACAGACCTGAGCTCAGACTTCTGCACAAAAATCATCTGAGAATTTCTGCAGTCAGCCAAAGTCAAAGTAAACTTTGTCATCTCAGCTATAAACATACAGTGAGATGTTTTTTAACATTTTTAACATACAAAAATCATACAACTGTTGCATTAGCAGTTAAGTGGAAAGCAAAACGAATGCTTGAATGTAATTGTGTGCTTTATACACTATATGAGCAGAAGTATTGGGATGTCTGACCATGACACCAACAGGGGTTTTGCATTCAAATACATAATGTTAATATGGGCTTGGTCCCTCTTTGCTACTGTAACAGCTTCCACTCTTCTTTGAGGGCTTTCAACAAGATTTTAGAATTTCTGGGATTTTGTGTCCATTCATTCTGTAGAGCATTTATGAGGTCAGACACTGATGTTGGACGAGAAGGTCTGGATCACAATCTCCGTTCCAGTTCATCCCAAAGGTGAACTGGAACGGATGGGGTTGAGGTCAAGTTCTTCCACACTGCACTCCTCCAGCATGTCTTTATGGAGCTTGTTTTGTGCACTGGGACACAGTCATGCCTGGAATAGAAAAGGTTCTTCCCCAAACTGGGTCCACAAAGTTGGAAGGATGGCATTGTCCAAATGTCTTGGTCTGAAGAAACATTAAGATTGCCCTTACCTGGATATAAGGGGCGACCAGAATTCAGTAATAAAGTGGTGTGTGCCAATACATTTGACTATATAGTGTGTGTTCAAATGAACAGCAGCAGTTTAAAATAACTGTAGTCAATCTATGAAAATACAGTAACTCACAGTATACAGTACAATGTAACATGTCTGTAGGTGGTGTGTCTGAGCTGGACATGAAATCAGATGAGTGCAGCGTGAAGAGAAATGCAGACAGCACCATCCCTTTCTCCTCACCACCTGGCCGGACACATAGTTATGCAAATGCACATGCTGGACAGGCACTTAGTGATCTGTGTTCTAATGGTGGAGCCAAATTGCATACCTTTTATCTTCCACTTAGCAAGGAAGGCTGGAAAGTGATAAAAGCATTTTTTAAAAAGAAATCTAAGAACATGACCCTCACCTTATTAGCCACTTCATCCAGGTGAGAATGGGCCCTCTGCAGATTTAGGTTTAAATCAAATTCAGAATTAACATGAGCTCTTTAGAAGAGATCGAGTGGTGCCAATAGCTTTACATTTCAGTGCGTTTCCTTTTTTCTGGTGTGTTTAAATTGTTCTACCTCTCCTACTGGCATTTGTGCACAAAGCGTAGCGTATTTAGTACGAGACATTTCTGTTAACATTTTTTGTTTTTACATATACTTTGTGCTATCCTTGACTATATGTCTTTTTGTGTGTCTCTACAGTGATTCTGATAGCTTTACAAAATAAGCACTACTTGAATCCCTGATTTTCTTTCTGCAAGGACATTTATTTACCAGTTTTTGGTGTATTTATTAACCAAATTGTTGCTGTCTTCACCAATTGTTTCTGTCCTGCAATAGAGGTCTAGTAATGTGTCACCTGTGGGGATTTAATGAGAAGATACACAGTCTGTCTTTGTCAATCGAAATCTATCGTTATCTATTATCTCTATAATGCTCTCAAAACAACAATTATGTTCAGGTGTGTCTTGGGAACCTTTAATTATCATCTATGTTCTCTTCCTCTGTTTTTTAAAAATAATGGCAGTGGGTTTCAGGGTACCACTTTCTCCTCACTGTAATCTGTAATTATAGTCTTTATTTATGGGCCCGTGATTCTGATTGGATGTTCGGGATTTCTTAAAACTCGACAGATCTTAGCTCTGGCTCATTCCACTTCTGCCGTCTCCCTGCACTGGATGGAAATATGCTTTACATTTTCAGCCATTAAATTTTCAAACCTACAGGAAATCATCTGTGCCACCGATTTTGTGTTTTGCAGGAATTTCTTGTATAATGTCTGAAGTTAACATCGCAAGGAAAAAAGAAAAGTGTGAAAATTGCACTAAGCAGGTAATTTGTCAAAATGCATCCAAGTGTGTGTAGTTTTTGAATAGAAATATTAATATCCTATATCTGACTGTTTGTGAATTATGTATTTGCAGTAATTTGGTCTTGCTTTGCCTTCGTTTTGTCTCATAGTGCAACAAGAAACAGAGCGATGATGCTCTTAGCTCGCTGCAGGAGAAAGGTGTTGTCAGTGGACAGGTAGGTTGTTTCTTGTTGTATCACAATATCCAAATCTTTGACATGTATCTTTCATATCATAAGGAGCTTTGAATAGGCTGTAGTTCAGTGTATATTTCAGAATGTGTGATCTGTTGGATTCAGTATTTTGTTTTTCAAGATAGTGGACGTTTTAAAGTTTAGGTGTCTACATCCGATAGGGCAAGATTCTCCTTTCTAAGCTGGTTCTGTTTATTTGGTCCTCAGGTGAGTGAATATGGTCCAGCCCAGCCGGTGCTACTGAGCGCCTGCCTCTCCTGCGATGGCTGTGTGTCTGAAGAAGAGAGCCAGAAAATCTCTCAGCAGAACCTGCAAGAGATCAACCGTGTCTTCGCCCTCAACAAGGTAACATAACATCTGGACTCATTTTTCATACGAATGCTTGTGAATGCATGTCCATCTCAAATGAGATCTCGCAATGACATCTGTTATTGTCTCAAGGTTACAGTACATAACTGCACTCCAGCAGTCTTAACAATATTAAATATTAAATTAAAAAAATTGTGCAAGTCTCTGTACTGTGAGAAGATCTTGAGCCATCTCTCCTTTCTTTATATTTTGCTTTGAATCACCTTGTTGCCTGTCAAACTGTCTAATCTTTGGAATACTGAGTAGATTAAATGAGAAAAATGTGAACATATTTTACTGTGGCAGGCTACAAAGTGTCTAAAGATACAAGAAGCCTAGATAAAGGAGTTCCAAGCACTCAGCATTCAGCACCACCAGTATACTGATCACCGCCTGATCATCTGGAATCTGGTTCTTCACTGGTTCAGGTCTTCAGTTAGATGCTCTTGTTCTACTTGAATGATTCATGTGTAGGTCACTGTGTGTCTTAACCAACAGAAACATTCCTCTGAAACTGGTCAGGTTCAGAGACTGGACTGGAAATGAGAGTCTCTGAAAGTCCTTCAAGAAGCCTGGAAAACTGTTCCTCAAGAACACATTATAATACAAAAAAGTGTGGATCTTTAGAAGCAAAATATGATGAAATGAGGGGTGGACAGTACTGTAAGTTTATGTTTACCCAAACCTGAAGCAGTCTGTGTGTTTCATACAGTGTGGCTTGTTTTTGTGTGTGTATGTGTGTTTGACAGAAGTGCGATGCCTCGAAGCACAAAGTGCTGGTGGTGTCTGTGTGTCCTCAATCCTTGCCGTTTTTCGCTGTCAGATTTCATCTGGATATTCCAGAGGCTGCACAGAAGCTGTGTGGCTTCCTGAAAAGTGTGGGTGAGTCTAATGACAAACTCAGCAAACACGTCCTCTCAGTCTGCCTCCAGATACCAGTCATGTCACACCTGCTTGTTTCCCTTCCCACTTTTTTGACTTTCGGTTTTGATATATTCTTTTGTGGCCGGAAATGCATTGCACATCAAATTTGAAACTGTTGCACTTGTTCAGATAGGACATGTTTTGCTTATTTGGTTTAGAACCTGAGCTATGAAACTAACTAAAGCTAGAAAATGAAAAACATTTCTATGAATACATTCCCAAAACTCCTAACCCCTCAGAACAAATCCAGCTCTTCCTGTGTCCTGTGGCCACCCATCGATAAATAACATATTTTGGTCATTTTTAATTGAAAAGATGTAAACACAGTCTCTCAAGGAAATGGAAAAAATGCACAATATTTTCAGCAAACATTGATGCATAGTTACTTTTTATGTCATAAATTGAACAAAGATATTGTGGCACCCTACATAATCAGTACTTAGTAACACCACCTCTGGCAGCTATCACAGCTTGCAAATGCTTTTTATAGCTAAAAGTCTTTCAATTCTTGTATTTTGGATTTTCTCCCATTCTTCCTTGCTTCTAGTTCTGTGATATTCTTTGGTCGTCCTGCATGCACAGCTCTTTTAAGATCTACCCACAAATTTTTAATGGTGTTTAAATCAGGGGACTGTGAAGGCCATTTCAAAGCCTTCAGCTTGCGTCTCTTGAGGTAGTCCATGGTGGATTTCGAGGTATGTTTAGGATCATTGTCCTGTTGTAGAAGTCATCCTCTTTTCAGCTTCAGCTTTTTTACAAATGGTGTGATGTTTGCGTCCAGATTTTGCTGGTATTTAGTGGAATCCATTGTTCCCTCCACCCGTGCAATGTTTCCTGTGCCACTGGCTGAAACACAACCTCAAAGCATGAAAGATCCACCCACATGCTTAATATTTAGCAGTGTGGTCTTTTTATGAAATGCTGCTCTTTTCTCCAAACATGCCTTTGCTGATTGTGGCCAAAGAGTTCTATTTTAACTTCATCAGTCCACAGCACTTATTTCCAACATGCATCAGGCTTCTGTAGATGTTCTGCCATGAAGCTCTTGTGGAACGTTGCACCACCACTCTTGAGTCTGCTAAATGTTCCAGTAGGTTTATTGCAGTCAAATGGGGGTTTTGGTTTGTCCTTCTGACCAGCATATGAGCAGTTCTCTCTGAGAGTTTTCTTGGTCTTCCAGATCTCATCTTGACTGCTGCACTTCCCCTGAACTGCAACTTTTAATTACATTTCTCACTGTGGCAACTGCAAAGTGACAACGCTTTGCTATCTTGTAGCCTTCTCCTGCATTGTGGGCATTAATAACTTTCATTGTCAGAGTCTTACAAAGCTGCTTAGAGGAATTCATGGTTGCTGAGTGTCCACAAGTGTGTGTACAAGGTTTGAAGAGTATTTGTAAATTGGCACCAGCTGACATTTACTAATGACAGCTGTTGCCATGCATCAGATCTAATGAGTTTATTAAAGTCTGAAACCTTGTAAAATTAATCTGAGACTTTGGAACTCTATCATGGCACTGTGTAAAGGTTTGTGCATACAAAATGTTTTTTTATTTTTGTTCAGTTTATGGCATAAAAAGTAATGCGTGAATGTTTGCTTAAAATCTTGTGCATTGTTTCCATTTCCTAGAGAGACTGTGTTAACATCTTTTCAGTAAAAAAAATCAGCAAAATTTGTTATTTATCAAGGGGCCAAACCTTTGCATCAGACTATGTATATAGTATATTCAAATTTGTGACATGTATAAATGGACATTGAATGGATTATTATAATTAATGGTGTTGTTTAGAACACATGACTTTCTGTGTGCTATAAAAATGGATGAAACCTCAGTCTTGTTAAACCCTGCCAGCAGCCTTTCAAGGAGTAGGCGTGCTGATATATAAACATCCTTTTTGTAATGACCATCTTAAACCAGTAAGGATCTGGTCCAGGTTGTGTTCATTTATATATCTGCCAGTAAGTCATGATATGTCCTGAACCACACTGTCTGTAGCACCTTAATAAACAGCTGGATATGGTTTAAACATGTTGAGAACTTCTGGTGTTTGTTAGCAGTATTAGCTTCATAACTTCAGCATGACACAACAAGGGAAAAAAAGCTAACATTTAGGCCCCAAACTTGTCTTGGCTGATCAACTACATCTGGGCTTTGTGGATAGTTGCATAAATGTGATGTCAAGGAATGATTGAGTGCAGTTAAAATATGTTTTCTATTTGCCCTCAGGAGTTAAATATGTGTTTGACACCACACTGGCTGCTAGTTTCAGTATTCTGGAGAGCCAAAAGGAGTTTATACAGCGATATCGCCGCCGACATCATGACACTCATGCGATGCCAATGTTTACTTCTTCATGTCCAGGTGAGCTGGTCCTACTGTGCAGAAGTCTAGAGCCATTCCTCACTTCTTTATGTTTTGCTTTAATTCACCTTGTTGGTGCAGAACCACATGTTTATGTTCATCAAACTGTATTATCTTTGTCATATTGAGTAGATTAAGTGGAAGAAAAGGGAAATAAAATGTTGTACTGTGACAGGCTGCAAAGAGCCTAAAGACACAAGGAGCCTAGATAAAGGAGTTCCACCCACTCAGCATTCAGCACCAACAGTATACTGATCACCGCCTGATCATCTGGAGTCATCTGCTCCTGTTTCTTCACTGGTTAAGGACTTCAGTTAGATACTCTTGTTCTGCTTATTCATATGTAGGTTACAGTGTGTCTTAACCAACAAAAAAACATTCCTCTGAAACTGGTCAGGTTTAGTGACTGGACTGGAAATGAGAGGCTTTGAAAGCCTGGAGAACTGTTCCTCAAGATCACATTAAAATACAAGAACGCCTGGTTCTTTAGAAGCAAAATATGAAGAAATAAAGTGGCTCAAGACTTTCTCGTGGCACTGTTAATACTGAAATTCAATTGCTGTTTAAACTCAACTCTACAAGATGAAGCTCCACACTGCTTTGAGAAGTCAGCGCATCCTTTTTACTAATGTTTTACCTTTATGGTTTAGAAATTGTGTGCGTGCGTGCGTGCGTGCGTGCGTGCGTGCAAGCTGTTCTTTAGGGGTGTGTCTACATTCAGATAGCCAAAACACCCTGTTCCAGTTAGATAGGCCTGTCAGGATAACCTCCCACCCTGCCAAGGAGATACTGAGCACTTTGTGCTTCCCCCTCAACCCTTTTTCCCTTGTGAACGCTCCAATAAATGAAGCCTTAAATTAATGCTTCACAATACAGACAAAATATCTGTGTTGCGATTTTACTGCTACATATTGTGACTGCAGTTCCCTTCACAATATTACCGGGCCTGTGCGATCACTTTTCTGGAATTAAAAAGACTTAATCTCCATATTCGCCCATCCATATATGGAACACAAGCCACAAAACAGCCTGTTCCAAATCAAACTTTTTGTGATTTCACAAAACCAAGACATTTAAATACATCTCCTTGTTTCAGGTAAATGAGTTTAGCACCGTCCATTCGTGCAGTATTTGGCCATTTATCTTTAACTTTTGTTGGATTACATGTAGACCTTGTTTAATCAAAACAGTGAGTAACTCGCCTGTCAGAAACACTGTTGTGTTTGTTTGCTTTTTTTTATAGGCTCATTTGCATGTTCCAGCCTTTTGCGATCATTATTGCAGAGACAAATAGTACGATAACAGTTAGAAGAGGATATATTGTGCAACCCTGCTGTAACTCCACTTGAATACATGTGAGACCACCACTCTATTGGGTCTTGCTGTATAATACTCTGATACAATGTGTGTGGTTTACTGTGTGGTAATGATGTTTTTCGACTATGGAAGATAAATGTTTAACTGTGTGTGTGTTCATTATGTTCACTTAGGATGGATCCGCTATGCAGAGCATGTGCTTGGAAGCCTCGTTACTCCACACATCTGTACAGCAAGGTCTCCTCAGCAGGTCATGGGCTCTCTCGTGAAAGACTACTTCACCCGACAGCAGGTTAGCTTCCTTACTATCACTGTAAACTGGGCATGCACACCTGAAGTTGTGCCTTAAATTACTGGGTAAAAGACAGTGTTATGAGTTATGGTAGGTTGCACACTTAGTTAAAGCAGGTACAAAGGTATTAAATATACACAGTACTGTGAGATTCATATGTAGCTCACTGTGTGTCTTAACCAACAAAAACCTTCCTCTGAAACTGGTCAGAACACATTAAAATGTAAAAAAGTCTGGATTTTAGAAGCAAAATATGAAGAAATGAGGGGTGGGTCAAGACTTTTGCTCAGTATTATATATTCTTGGTGGGCTGGTATAAAAGGTGGTGTAAAGAAGGGCTGATCCTGTGTTTTTTCTCTTGGCAGAAGCTGGCCCCAGAGCAGGTGTACCATGTTGTGGTGGCTCCCTGCTTTGATAAGAAACTGGAAGCAGTGAGAGAGGAATTCTACAGCAGCCTGCTGGAAAGCCGAGATGTGGATTGTGTGCTTACCTCAGGTATGAGCTCAACTCGCTGGGTTTAATCACCTGTTGTTTTTCTTTATAGTGTGTCTGAACTTTTCCCTACAGTGTATTTTTACCCAGCTATAAATTTGACTGAAGGAGTGGCTGGAGTGTCATTGTCTTTTTATCTGTGAAATAGACTTTTAGGTCTTCGTGCCTGGGAAGATGTTTCATTAGCCATGGCAATATACAGGACTGCGCAAAAGTGTTGAGCCATTCCTAATTTCTTAATATCTTAATACTATTTAATACCTGTCAATCATTCTTATCTTTGTAATACTGAGGAGATTGAATAAAAGAAATTGGAACAATTATTTTACCGCAACTGGCTACAAAGTGTCTAAAGATACAAGGAGCCTAGATAAAGGAGTTCCAGCCGCTCAGCATTCAGCACCACTGCCTGATCATCTGGAATCACCTGCTCCTGGTTCTTCACTGGTTCAGGGCTTCAGTTAGATGCTCTTTGTTCTGCTTGAATGATTCATACGTAGATCACTGTGTGTCTTAACCAACAGAAACATTCCTCTGAAACTGGTCAGGTTCAGGGACTGAACTGGAAATGAGAGTCTTTGAAAGTAATGAGAAGTAATGAGAGGTGACTGAAAACTTTAGCACAGTACTGTCCTGTGTAATTCAAGGTAGCTTGCCATAGCAGGGCCAACAAGTAAATGCTGGGCTTGTTAAAATGCAAGCTTTGCTTTTTTGTTGCTCTTAATAAGACTAAGAGAATATTAACCAGGCATAAACCCCTCAAGACGAATATTTAAAAGTTTCCTTCTACTGAATCCCACGACTACTCAAATGCAGATGGATTTACATTTACATTTACATTTATGGTATTTTATCAGACGCTTTTATCCAAAGCGACTTCCATTCCCTAACTACAGGGGGCAGTCTCTCCCTGGAGCAACTTGGGGTTAAGGGTCTTGCTCAGGGACCCAGTGGTGGTGTGCTGAAGGTAGGATTCGAACCCATTATTTCTTGGTCCAGAGGCAAGTATCCTACCACTAGGCCACCACCACCCTATGTTTTTTCCTGCTTATAGAGTTAGCTGGAATATAGCCAGCCATATTCTGTTCTGACACCACAGACAGCCTGAAGTGTTTTCAGATATCTCTTTCATAATGTTGACCTTTGTGTTGTTTCAGGGGAAATTTTGCACATGATGGAGCAGAGTAATGTGTCCATGGAGAGCGTTGACCCTGCTCCTCTGGATCACGTGTAAGTTATATTACCACCATTTTACTGTGGTGCTTAAAACCGGCACTCAGGAATTCATAAAGCCACAGGAAATGGCAGATATATGAGGCACATATTCTCTTCTTTAGGCCAGTTCAGAGCATTGAGGCATGCAGATATGTGCACTTTGTCATATGTGCAGAAGATTTGCATGATATAAATAGGCAGACCTTAATGAGATGGTTTCCCTGTGGCTGTTTAAAAACTTTTCGCCCAGTTGTGCCCTTGCTTGCTGGGAAATTTTGCTTTGAGGTTTGGTCATGATAAACCACACACTTTTTAAAGCTTAATGAAGTCATGACTTCTTCCCACCACCAGAGATATTTTGGTCTTTTTTTTTTTTGTGACAGACCCAAACTGTTGTTTGGTTGGCCACAATAGCTGTGACAGACTGTGTGTGTGTGTGTTTGTGACAGGTTTGGTGAGATTAATGATTCAAGTTTGATGAGACATGATGGTCGAGGGTCTGAAGGTTTCCTGGAGCACATTTTCAAATATGCAGCCAAAGAGCTATTTGGCCTGGACGTTCAAGAGATTGTATACAAGACACTCAGGTAAGTCAGTATATGTAAGAAAATGGTTCAACACTTGATGCTTTGAACAAATAATTTATTTGTGAAAGTGTTTACATATTTAGATGTATCACATAGTTATGACATAGTTAGTCACCATCTGCTCTTTTTCCTGCTAGGAACCGAGACTTCCAGGAGGTGGTGCTAGAGCGTGATGGAGAGACGCTACTCCAATTTGCTGCAGTTTATGGCTTCAGGAACATCCAGACACTTGTGCACCGCATGCGGAAAGGCAGGGTGCCCTACCAGCTAGTGGAGGTTCTGTCCTGTCCTGGAGGTATAGCTTTTACTAGCAAATGATGCTAGCTGTGTAGCAGTAATTGACATCTTTGTCTTTTTCTTCTTTGAAAGGATGATTGGTATATTTTGTTACGTTTTCGAACTCTCTGCCTGCCTCTGTTAGTCATTTTTAGTGTTTTGATTTGGTGGCACCTGGTGGCCTAATAGTTAGGCCACTGTGCCTGCGATCAGAAGGTCATAGGTTCAAATTCAAGGACTGCAGTGGCACTGCACACACTGCTTCCTGGGCGCTGTGTTCCTGGCTACCCGCTGCTTCACTTGGCACCTATGGAAGAGTGTGTGGGGACGGTACCTCACTCAAGGGTACCACCATAAGTCTTGGGATTCAAACCCACAAACTTCTGATGGTGTGGGCAATGCCCTTACCACTCAGATTTCTAAGTTAGAAATGATTGAAATGATCCCTGAAAGTATAAGGTTAAATTCAGAGGAAGAATTTCCCGGAGGAATCTTCCTGAGGGATTAATAAAGTTTTTATCTATCTATCTATCTATCGATCGATCTATTGATCTATCGATTTATCTAGAATTTCATGCTGTTCACATATGACAAATGGACAGTTTACACTTTTTAACACTGGTGACTAATATGGTCATTAATGTAATCTCAAGTGTCTGTAAGGGCTTGTGCACATTAGTCAGACCGAATAATTACCTGACCTCTATTTAGTGATAATACTTTATGTGATAAGGCAAGTGGGTGTTTTAGCCATATACACAGAACAGTGAAATGATACTCAAGTCCTTCAGGTTCCTTGTGGTGCAACACAAAGAACAAAAACACAAACACCACATGACTGCACAACAGCAAGCAGAACAAGACAGAAGAGCAAGTACAAAAACACAAGAGCAACAGTACAGTAATTCGCTGGACAAAATAACATACAGTGCAGCCAGCAGGAGGAGAAACAGCATTATGACATATGAAATTATGATATTTTAGCTGTGGAGTCATTAAATAAAGAACATACACCGGTAGACAATAATTGTGCAAAGACAGCACATAGTAGCAAGAGAATTAGATAAAATGTACAGTATGTAATGAATATGGGGTATTTACAGAATCTGTAAATAGTAGTTGGGGGAGTCGTGTGTGTGTGTGTGTGAGATGTACAGGAATACATAATTGTGTAAAGAGAGCAAATCGTACCAACAGGATTAATGTACAGTGTGTAGTAAATACAGGGTATATACAGAGGCCAGTTTTGTTTGTTTATGTGGAACAGTTGAATGTGTGATTGGGATAAAGGAAGCAGGTGTGTGTAGGTGCGGTTGGGTGATGCAGCTTGACCAGCTTAACCTCTGGTATCTCACTATACACGGCAGCTTTGATTTCAGTTCAGTTTGGTCCCTGGACTTTCAATGAGCTGCTTGAAAGTCACACAAAGTCACCAAATGTGCAGAGATGGTTTTGAATAGTTCTTCAGGTTTATATTCTCATTTACTATCCCTGCAGGTTGCGTGAGTGGCCGTGGCCAGGCGGAGGGCGAGGGGGGGCGGCCTGACCGTACCCTGGTCCAGCAGATGGAGGAGGCCTACAGTAGTCTACCTGTCCGTCTGCCTGAGACCAACCTCGAAGTCCAGCGTCTTTATCAGGACTGGCTGGAGGGCCAGGACTCTCCCCGGGCCCAGCAGACCCTCCACACCAAATACAGCAACCACACACAGCCTCTTTCGCACACTCTGGTCCCTGATATACAATGGTGAACACCAAAAGGACTTTAATAGGACCATTATTTTCCATATGTATGGAGAAATGCACCATTGCTTCATGAGTGGAAAACAAATGATTCCAAGCAGATGCTTTGATCATACTGGCTTAAAACAGACAATTCAGTATAACCTGAAAGCCTTTTTTTTTTTTTTTTTTTTTTGTCATTTATTTGCTTGTAATTCTTCTTCCATTGCCTCTAAAAGATGTCATGACTTACTGAATAATTATTAATCTTGGAGTGGCATTCATAAAAGGACAAAAGCAATAACACTGGGCATTGACCACTTAAACGAATTTGACCAACAGTGGGGTGAATCAGATGGATGGACATTGTCTACGTGGACTGTCAGAGCCTAGTTGTCCATAAACTAGCAAGGAGCAAAAATCATAATCATTGGTTGTAAAATGTAATAAAAAGGAACTGATTACTGACCAAAGCTGAAACGGTTCTCAGTGCATTTTTAGCCTTGGAGGCCTTTTGGAAGCTTTTCACAGACTCTGGATATTCATTAGTGTTTACGAACAAGTAACTTATTCCAGTTATTCTCTAGTCATGCTGCAATTTCAAAGTTTACAATGCGAATTTAAAATACATTTTCTGGTTACGTTTTTAAACAAAATATTCTAGTTTTTGGTTCATAAAAAGTAGTTTTTACACGTGCTGTGATGTTCTGTCAGATAAGGAGACAGATCTGACTGGGTTTATTTACCTAGATAACATCAGTAATGAAGTTCAAGACTTAACACAAAGATTTTACAAGATCTTAAACTTGTGATGTGTTATCGTACTCACTGTAGCTGGTTTAATGACTCAAGCAAAGTTTCATCGCAACTGAACGAACTAAAAAGAAAAACAACAAAAAATGAGATTCTGAGTTACTTTATTGTTCTATACCGAGTCTGTCATGTGTTGTATAGTCTCAGCCTCAGACGTCACGCCCACGGAACGTTGGCTAAACGTCTGATGCATATGGTACACTTAACTGGAAA
>JBBPDC010000109.1:33727732-33749809 GCA_037974485.1 Hemigrammopetersius urotaenia
ATATATAAATGGAGCTGACAGAGCATCAAACCATGTTGGTGCTGTGGTCTTTCAGGACTGGACCTGAAGAGTGAAATAGGGATTTGTAATAAATCGTAGACTAAAAAAACTGGTTAGCTTCTGACTTCTGCATTATTTCATGAGGTACTGCAAAAGAAAGTAAATGTAGAAAAACATATATTCACATCGTCCATATGAAGAAAACTTGATTCAATAATATAACAAGCCAAAAATAAACCTCCAAATAAAAGCCAATGAAATGCAAGATTTCCTGAGAATTCACCAACAGCCTTACTGGTACTAGATCGAGATTATAGTTACATTACGATAAATCACTATGCAAACAATACGGGTTTGATTTCTGTATAACAGTTCGGTTGAATATACTCAACAAATGCCACAACAGGGATAGCTCAAGTCTAGCTTCTATAAAATCGTCACAGTTTTGCAATATATTGTAAGAATATCTGATTTCGGTCTATAGAATGTAAGTATATATTTGTGTGTCGTGTCTAGTTCTTCTTTTTAAGGTTAAGACATCGTAAAACATAGAATTATGTATTATTGCATATCTCTTCTTCCGTTTTAAGGACTCTGTCGATAACATGCTATGTTACAAATATAAATGTTTGGTAACTTGTAAAGTGTAATATGTGGTTTGCCCAAGTGCATGTGAAGTTATAAACTCTCATTTTTGCATATGTGAAATTTTAGTCCTTCCAATAGTATGTGAAAACTACCTATTGCAATAAGGTGTGGTTAAAGAACCAACAAAATCTGCTCGATTACACATGAACCCTTAAACCTAAGTATATTTAAAACTCACTTTTAAGAGGTAGTACAAAAAACCTTTATTCTGGAATGAACGTTTGTGGTAAAAATACATCGGACTGATGATTGCTCTCAGGTTCGCCTTAAATCGACCATCGGTTCGGAACGCAAGCGGAGCGGCTGGTAAACTGGCATTGTCATGATCGGAGTTCGAATCTCACATTATACGAATACGGGAGTCGCGTTCGAGGTTCTTCTGCTGTGCTACTTTATCGACATTATGGCAAGGTAGTGTTTTGTCTGTAATTCCGTCGTCTTATGGTTTTATTCTGTGGCTCGTGAAACACTTTGACCAGTTTATAAAAATGGCTCCTAGAGGTTAACTGATAATAAACATTGGCTTCTTATCAAATAAATGACCTTGCATATCAGAATCTTGACCAGAGCAAATATTCCCTCCCTCGGTTTCGTCTTTTCAGCCACTATATATCTTGTACATCTGTTTGCCACGTAATACAATAAAGCTGTAACTTCAACATTTTCACAGGCTGATATACATTTCAATTTACATCCCTGTAGTGCAAAATGTGACAGTGTTTTCCATTAGGCTATACCTCTTCTTACCAGGAAAGTTTATGACCAATATGCAATATTAACCCTCACTCCAATACTCTACTACGTAGTCATAGATATATATATGGATATACTTTATCAATATAGATTAATATAGATTTTTACTGCTCTTACAAGAACGCACACCCATCCAAACAAAAGGGCTTTTGAAATCAATCAGCGCATGAGAAACACGATCATGAAAAAATGTTACTGAAAATGTTACATGAAAAAAATAAAAATAAAAACATTAAAAATAAAAATAAGCTTCAAGTACAATGAACACTGAGGGAAAAAAAAAAAAAGTCCATCTGGCAAATTGATCAAAGTCAGGAAATCAAGAATATCCTCATTCCAAAGAAAATCCCCATTAAATCGATCTCTGGTACTGAATTGTCTTTTCGTCAGCTTTTCTTACCTGAAAAGAAAAAGACCTGGTGTGGAAGAGGAAAAAAAGTGACCCTGTTCTCCCAGGTCCTGTGTGCATCGCTCTGAATGGGCTCTTCCAGTGCTGTTGGCAGTGAGGTAAGTCTCCATCAGGGCTTGAGCTCATGGCTCTTGTTTGATGTAATAACTGCCGGAGCCGTTGCTCTCTTGGTCCGAGATGCCCTGCGAGAAGGTGAACTCGTCCACCTCTGGAGTTTCTTCCTTTATCTGCAGCGAGGCCTCTAAAAAAAACCAAGCAAATAACACAGAAAGGTCAGTTCAGTTCGTACACACTTGTGTTTCTTCTTAATCCAGTGTCACGTTATCTTTTAATAAACATAACATGGTGTGGGACACCTGACCATCACACCAGCAGGGACTCTGATGACTTTGTATTCAAATACATAGACTTTAATATAGAGTTCCCCACAGCAGCTATTACAGCTTCTACTCCTCTTGGAAGACTTTCCCCAAGACTTTGGAATGTACTGCAACGGTGATTGCGAGCCAGACCTTCTCATCCATGGGCACAAAAACTCCAAAGATGCTGGATGGGGTTGAGGCCAGGTCTCTGTGGGTTCAATCAAGTTCTTCCACAATTAACTCATCCAGCCATGTCTTTAAGGAGTTCACTACTTAAAAAAAAAAAAATACAGCCATGTCTGTATGTTTTTCTACAGTACACCTGGCATGCCTCTCATACGATGTGGAGAACGCCATAGCACCCCGTCCCTGAGGGACTGGTAATGAATTTACCTGAGTTGAGAGAGAACCCGTGCTCCACACCTGAGGTGGGAGGTCGGCCGGACCCAGGTGGGTGGGGTGGGAAAAAGGCTGGAGTCTGTTCTTCATCATCTGATAAACTGCTCCTCCTCAGAGACCCCCCGAAACCAATCGGCCTCCTCCCAACCGGAATCTTCCTCTCTAAACACCAAGCCAAACTGAGGTTACCCAAGTTAGCTACAAAGTTCCACTCCATAGAGCCACAACCTTCTTTCCTTAGAGGGCAAATGTCTTCTACTGACTTCAGTCCTGGTTTCTGCACTCAATGATAGAAACTAACCTACCTCACGTGTCAAACAAGTAATCGTAAAATTCTGTCAAATCCATCCTTAGAGTCCTTCACCCGTGAATAGACCATCAACCTGCTCATTATCATGTGATCAAAACACCACCAGCTCTGCTACCAACATGACCAAATCAGACCCAGACCAGACCAGACCAGGAGAACGCTGTGTGAGGTGAACACAGAGATGAAGTGGAAGGAAAGTGTGCCCCTTACTTTTCTTTTGTCCTTTGTACTGCTGAGCTTTCTTTTTCTGCTTCGTCACATTAGGAGGCGTGTCTCTTGTTGCTGAGGAAGAAAACAACAAAAATAATCATCGTTGAATAGTGAGAATCCCAATCACTTCTCACATTACCTCATAACAAACTGAACCTGTTAGATAATCATGCTTCAGATCATTAATGAATATGACATCAGGGCTACAATTACTGTTTGTCTAATTTAGCAGCATATTAACTGTTATGGGACATATTGAACCATTATGCCTTCTGCTAAAAAAGCATTAAAGAACACTTATGTATACAACACACTTTTTCCATAATCAACAAAGTTGACTGTCTAGTTGCCAAAGAAAAAAAATGACAAAAAAGCATCACTCAACAGTTAGAAACCTAATCATTTTTAGCATCACCACCCCTTTATCATACAAAACTGAAGCTTCTATGGAACAATGCTACAGATCAGTAAAGTATATGACATCAAGGCTGCAGTTAATCATTGTGTAATTTAGCAACTTATTAACGGTTATGGGACTTACTGAACCATTACGCCTTCTGCAAAAAGAGCAACACATTTACACAACATGCTTTTCCACAAGAGTCACCCAATCGGCTTTGTTGAGTAATTGCTGCAGCAATATAATATAATCCTTTAAAAAGCTAAGGTAAACTAAATCTGATACTAAAATGTAATCCAATTTCACAAGCTGAAAGCAGCTGAGAGGTCATATGATGCTACAGTGATGTTGTGGAAGATTCACTCACTCTGTGCAGCAGGTGGCTGGAGTTGGTAGCCAGTGAGTTGACACCAGCCCACTGGGTAAAGGTCTGGAGACTCACAGTCCACCCACTGGTCGTATTCATCCTCCCAGCCATCGAAGTGGATGCGCAGGAGTCTGTGAATGATCCTGGTCACAGTGGCTACACACACCAAGCGTGGCTCCATCAGGTCTACTGCCTCCAGCTTCATCCCTTCACGGAAGCCATGATTTGGGACGTCCTGAAGAACATACGAATAAGAGCTTGGAAACAGGACCCAAACACTCGAACGTTTTATGAGTCATCTACCAAAAAACGGCATGGGCCTGCCAAACTCGATCTGAAATCATCTGAAGAAAACTACAACAGACATGGAAGACCCCGTTTTCTTTAAGGTGACTTACTTTGTTAAAGAGCTTCACAGGGGCTGCTATTGAACCTGTTTCTCTGAGGTAGTCAAACCATTTGAATGGCAGTTTGGTGTACCCTGTGGATCAGGTCAAGATTCAAGACAATTCAAATGACTCAATCAACAATGTGTGGCAGAGAAATGTGAATATTAAGGGGAAAAAAATGCGTATTACCTCTTGGGGGTGTGAGCTCAATCTTGTTGATTTCACAGAAGCCTACAGGGAAGATGGAGGGAGAGGTGGAGTGATAGCAGAACCAGTCTGACCCATCTGCTGCTTCTGAGCCATCAATCCCAATCATGAGGTACCCGTCTGCCAACACCTAAAATAGGGAAAGTCAAGTCCAGAGTGATTGACGTTTACATTTACAACTTAATTCCATATTTTGAGCCATTCACCTACATTGCAATTTCTACATGCCATTACCTTTCTTACAGTAGCAACACATATAGCTGAAAGATTGAGAGGGTCTATCGCCTCCAGCTTCATGCCATCTTTAAACCATTCACCGCTCTGGTCCACATCCTTCACCTGTTTTTTGTTTTTTTTTAAATCGCAAAACAGCCAGATAAACAATCAATCCATCAGTAGCTCATCAGAAAACTGGAGCTTATCGTTAATAACTAAACGAAACTACCAAATTACCTTCAGAAATAGCTGGGAAGGAGCATCCATTAGGCCTTCAATTTTCTTGGTCACATCTAGATAAAAAATTAATTGCATTCGTTATTATGTTACATTTTAACACAGTGAGGTGTCCACACACTCAGGATAGGATACATCTCACTCTTACCTTATTTTATACTTCTTATTGCACCATTCAGTATGTATAATGTGTTATGTCTGTGGCACTATATGTACACTAGAAACTCAGTCTCTCTGTGTACTTGAAAAGGGATGAGATAATGTTCACTTTGAATTTTAAATGAATTAAAAACTGTTAAGAAGTCTTAAGTCTCCCTTATACATGAAAATCATGATGATTTAACACTACCATAAGCGATGAAGCACTGCTGTAAACTGACCAGATCTTTTAAAGCGGTGCCCAATACTCCTCGACCAGCCAATAGAATGAATGAGTGGGCTAAACATGTGACACCAGAAGTCATCCGTGCCATCCTGACTCTCCTCGTAGACCAATCGGAGACGACCACCGATCACCTGCTCCACTAGGGCCACTCGTGTCCGGCACAGATGCGTTTTATCCACCACCTCCACACGCATTAGCTTCTTAAATGGGTACTGCATACTCTCCTGCACCTGTCAATCAAACAGCATTTTTCAGAACTCCTTCCAGCTACTGAGGTATTAAGAAGTCCCCAAGCTTGCACATAATCAGATCTCATTTTTACGCCCATCGAACTAAATATTTTCAACTGAAATATACGTAGACATATCTAATGAAGACGTGCGTGAGATCGATCAGGATTTCAAAACCGCTTCCAGAACTCTGCCGTCATGGCCCTGCAGGAAGCCAGTGAGGTTTACTTAGTGGATCTGTTCGAGCCTGTGCGCCATCCACGCCAAGACAGTCATCATCATGCCTAAAGATTTTCAGCTGGCCCACCATATCCGTGGAGAGTGTCCTTTAACTAACTGTACTTAAGGTCCCCAATGTGGAACGCCCTCCCTGAAAATTTAATTGACTATTCTTTCATTTTTATTTCTGGATAAATGTAAAGTGACCTTGAGAGTTGTTAAAGGCGCTTATAAATAAAAATTATTATTACTATTACTATTATTATTATTATGTGTAATACTTGATAAAACTCTTGTAAAGCTCTCTGGAAATATGATATTCCTGTGCAGAACAGGGCAGGGCAGGGCATGCTTACCTTTGCAGCAAAGTCAGGCGGGAGAGTTTTAGCTCCAGTGAGTCGCTTCACAAGAAATGCTTTCCAGTTTGAGCACTTATGCTGAATTGCTACGGAGAAAAAAAAAGTTATGTCCATGACAGCCAATTCTGCTCCATTCACCTGAGCTTCCAAAGGGACTACACCTGCAATGCTCTACTGACTGCTTACTTTTGGGAGGTACCAAGGGCTTTCCATTTGAGGCACACCACCCAACCGGATGGATTTCTGGTACACACAGATTACACCAGAAGTCATGGCTCGAGTCGTTATCAAATCCCTCATACCGCAGAAGAGCTTTGAAACCTGGAGAGAAGATTGAAACACATCATTCCTAGTCCTACTAAAGTTTCAGCATCAGGATGCTGTGGGGTTCGCAGTTAATTAGGGCCAAGAATTTCCCTTACCTGCCAATTTAACAATCCCTGCAATCCAGTAAACTTTGGTAGGGAGGTTTGTGTCAGAATTGAGGACCTCTACCCTCACACCTTCAGAGACGTCACACCAAGAATTACCCATGGGTACCTGGAGAACAAAATGTACAATAGAACATACCGAGACAAAGCTAATTAAATTTAGGATTTTGATCCTTTAAAGAAACACAAAAGGCACCAGTAATTTTAGGATAATACTCACATGCTTGAAACAGCTTACTGGTGCCCCGACCAGGTTATTGCTACAAATATATCGACCCCAATCAAAGCCCTCAACAGGAACCACTACAGGAAAAGAAAAAATGCATAAATATGTATGTCAGCTTCATCCCAAATGTCCCCTGCATGTTCAGAGATGCAAAATGTTTGTGCTAACTACCTCTATTTAGTCCATATCCACCCTTAATCTACTGGCAGATCATTTTGCTTTTTTAAGAAAATGCTTGAAACAAACAAAACTATTTGTCAGTGGAATTATTTTATTACGCAGTATTGCTTGGTAGACATGTTTAGACATACATTGAATAATCAAATTATATTTTTTCAACAATACCATAATAAAACAGGAAGATATAAGATAGACATAGGATATAATCTGGTTTATAATCTGGTTTATATCTGGTACGAACAAGTGATCTAGTATAACAGACCATTTTTCACAGTGCAATTATATCTCGAGTGGTCAGAGATGGGGGAAAGTTGTATGTCTTACCTGATTTTGATTTAGATTGGCTCTGCTGATTTGCTTGATACTGTGCATAAGCTGCCAACTTTGCCATTAGAGGCTGTTTCTGTAAGACTTTTGCCTTTTTTGTTGGTGGTTTACCCTTCAAGAGACAAGCAAAACACACACAGCATTACATTTAAGAGCACTTCCAAAGGCATTAAAGCCTGCTTACAGACTTGATCCTCCAATATCAAAATATAAATAAGACAAGCAGCCACAGCAGGAGTTATACTTACAAGCAGCTACTCTGTATGCTGGTTAAACTGTCTATGCACTCATTATTTAAGAATGCAAACTGAATCTGTTATTTTCACAAGTTTTATACTGGTTGCACAATACTCGAATACACTGCACATTTTTTCCCCCAATCATTACACGTTTATATACAATGTACAGAGAGCTGTCCACACACTCAGGACAGGTAAAATCTCACTCTTATCTTATTCAATACCTCTTTACATGCACTGTTTTGTTTGTTGCACAATGCCTACTAGTACACTATATGCACACTGTGGAACCAGAGCTTCGCAATTTCGTCTTTCTGTACACTTGTGTAGGGTTAAGATGATGAAGTGTTTACACCCAGCTTTGACTTTGACTTAAGAGTTGACAAAAAGAAGTTACCTGAAGTCGTGCCAGTATGCTGGCTTTTTTAGAATTGGAGGAGTAGCTTCTGGAGCAGGACACACTACAGAACCGCTTTGTTTTTGAGTAGAAAGCATCTCGTACTCCAACCATCCCGCACATCTCACAAGTTGCTGTAAAAGTAAAAGAAAGGGAACACAAGGATCAGTGCACATGTATCTATAGCCAAAACTATAACTCCATATCATTCTCTAAAGCAGGGCTGCCCTCTGCTGCCACGGTCACCCCTTACTCCATTACTCATCTCCTCTTTGCATAACAAATGTACACATAATTCTCAGATACACTATAAATATACTGCACATCTCCATCTCTTTTTAAAGCTCCGTAAAATCGTTTCCACCTGCCTCTGAATGTATTACTTTATTGCTTTTTATTTTACTTAATTCATTCAGAATTCTTTACTAACCATCATATTTCCTTCAGATATTTGTTCACAGTGTAATTTTCTGGTCTCTATAGTAAGTTACATGTGATTTATTTGTGTACATATAGTGATTCATATAGTGATTAAAATATACATGGTATATGAATTTAATGTTATATTTTGATCCCGGAAGAAATTGCTTAATACATCTGGGGATGCCGCACATGCAGACACTCTTTATATTATGTTATGACTGCACAGACACACAGAGACACAAAGACAAGAACAAAATAAAATATAAATGTAATTTTTCCCTACAATGTAATCTAGGTGGATCTAGTCCTAGTTGCTGCTTCTTATTAATAAGCATGTATCAGCATGAACATCTACCCAAATACGGAGATGGATGGATGGTTGCTTTATTGTCATTGTGTCAGAACAAGATTAAAAATTAAAAATATAAAAATTAAATTAAATAATCAATTATTTGTATCCAAAGTCCTTTACCTATTGATGCTGGACACTGACCTGACATCCTGCCATTTAAGGGATGTGGCTATGTAGTTAAATATATTAATAAAAAGCCCCACTGACCCATTCCAGCCTTTCCATCTGGGTAGGTGTAGACCTGGCCATTGTTCTTGATGATAGGTAGGCTGGCAGGGATGGTGCGCACTTCATCCTCACTGTCCTCCGAGCTGGAGCTGCTGCTCGACTCCTCGCTGCTCTCGTAGCCATCAAACATCCCGAAGGAATCTCTCCTCTTGCGCTCCGGGCGCGAACTGCGCTCCGTCTGCACATGGACAGTAAAAGCAAGTTAGTTTAACAATACTGGACACTTTTACATGGTCAAAAACAGGCAATTTATTGTTATGATCAGAGTGAAAAAATGGCTTATTGCTTATGACTGAACATACACACAGAGACAAGAACAAGACATAATATATCTATAAGTATCAGTAAATGAAATGAAAATGAAATACACTGTGCTCTATACTCAAATGCTAAGGTATTATTACTATAGCTAAATAATGTATATTCTCATTGAATGCCGTTTAATTGTAACCATGAAAAACATCTTAAAAAACGTCACAATGCAGAAATATATACGTACCACCTTGTATTTTAAAAAGGAACACATCAGTGAAGATAAACGTACTGTGTTACAGTCAGTGAAGACCAATGTACAGTCACTACTGTGTTAAGCAGCTCTGTAATGTGGTTCAACTACAAGTTACACCCTTCCAAATCTCACCAGAAACTATCCAGCATTAAAGAAACAAATCACTAGAGAGCAATACAGAAAGCCTGTAGTTGACCCCCTGTGTTTGTGTCTGTGTTTTATTGTGATTGTTGCTGGACCAGTGCCAGTTAGTCATGGAGATAGCTGCAGAAACAGAATGCTTTACTGACCCAGGAGGAAACTGCCTATATTATGACTGCAAAGACACACAGAGATAAAAAGACAAAAACAATGCAACATATAAAGTCTAAATAAATCCAATAAAAAATATAGAAAAATACTCAATATGACATAGATACATCTTGCAGTTAAATGGCATTCAGTGAGCATGTAACTATGAAAAGCTACAGGCTAAAAGGTCACCAATGACCAACACAATTCAGAAATATATAAACCACCTGGCATTTCAAAAAGGATGAATTTGTTAGCAATTAATAATGAGTGTATTTTTAGTAAATATTAAGTGAGCAACAGATCAGTGATAAAAAGGACAGTGAAGACAAATGTACATGCACTACAGAGTTAAGCAGGTCTGTAAAATAGCTTAAGATGAGACAACACTTTATTAGTTCCACAAGTGGGAGACTAGCAAAATTACACCCTTCCAATGCATTTCTAACACAATGCTAGTCACCAGAGACAATACAGAATACATTTTTTTTTCTCTAAATCACACAGAAAACCTATAATTGACCCTGCAGTGCCTGTGTTTTGTTATGACCTCAATATGCAATACACATTGATATATACACAAATGTAAATACTATAGATAAGTAACTTACAGTTACGACCAACTCAATTCAGAAATATTTATAAACCACCTTACATTCCAGAAAAGAGATTTAAAAAGGATGGATCCGTGAAAACAAATATACTGTGTTACAGTCACTAGTGTTGAGCAGCTCTGTAATGTGGCCCAGCTACAAATTACACCCTTCTAATGCATTCCTCACAAGACACTATCCAGCATAAAAGAAACAAAGACTTTTTTCACTCTAAATCACACAGAAAGCCTGTAATTGGCCCTACAGAGCCTGTGTTTTGCTGTGAACATGAGAGAACCAGATGAGAACTAGATGAGAACCACCTTGATTTACATGCACACTGAATGCTATTTAACTGTAACCATGAAAAACGACTGGCTAAAACATCATCCAACACCACAGTGTTAAGCATCCCTGTAATGTGGCTCAGCCACAAGTTACACCCTTCCAAACCATTTCTCACCAGTAACTATCCAGGATAAAAGAAACAAAGACCCTTTTTCCACTCGAGAGCAATGCACTAGAGAGCAATGCAGAAAGCCTGCAATTGATCCTGCAGGGTCTGTGTTTTGTTGTGACGGTCAATATGAAATGCACTCTGAGATTTTATATATATATATGGGCATAAATACTATTAAATGGCATTTAATGAGCAGGCTAAAATGTCATCAATGGCCAGCACAATTCAGAAATACAAGTGAAACACCTCGCCATTCAAAAAGAGATTTACAAAGGACGAATCAGTGAAGACAAATGTACAGGCACTATAATGTTAAGCCGCTCGGTAATGAGGCTTAAGATAAAGGTAAGTCCCCTTTATTAGTCCCACAAGTGGGAAATTTGCAAAATGACACCCTCCTAACGCATTTCTAACGCGGCGTTTGTCACTAAAGACCATTCACCATAAAAATGACTACGCATTGCACCTCTAAAACACACAAAAATCCTGTAATTGATCTTCCAATGTCTGTGTTTTGTTGTGATTATTGCTGGATCAAAGCCAGTTAGCCGTGGAGCTAGCTACAGATTAGCTAGCTCTGTTTTGGGCCTCGGGTTTCAACAAAAAGCACAAAATACAGGTATAATGTGGAGTGGAAACATTTACTACGAGGATGTCAAAGTAAAAAAGAAGCCCTTGATGGGGTTTATACTGAAATAAGGCTACAGAATTAGATGAGGAGGAAAAATTAGCTTAGCAGAAACTGACAACCAAAACAAAGAGGACTGGATGGAGCAGGCTAACAGGCTAACTGAGCTCCAAAACGAAACAAGGAAGCAAACATTCCCCAGTATTACCACATCCCGAGCGTCCTCCATTAGCCCTTCATGTAAGGTCGTCGCCTAAAGAGGATATTTACGCCGCGTTTCAGTCCAGAAGCACAAATAAAAACAAAAACAAACAAAAACAAAACTCCAGCTGATTATCAACAATTGTTATTGAATCAGTGCGCATGCGTATCCCAGCCTGTTTACTATTGGTACGGAAGCGATGTCGTCATCTTCGGAAAATCCATATATGGGCCGGGAACTGAATGGCGCCGAACGGAGCCGAACATTTACAAGCCTCATTTTTTGGCATATGTACACTACATTTGACAAAAGTATTGGGACAAACCTGTTCTTCAGGCAGGTCTCAACGCTTCAGCAGAACAAGACATTTTGGACAACGCTACGCTTCCAAACTTTGTGGACCCAATTTATCGAAGAACCTTTTTATTCCAACATGACTGTGTCTCAGTGCACAAAGCGAGCTTCATAAAGACATGGCTGGATGGATGGCCGCACAGAGCCCTGACCTCTACCCCAACCAACACCTTTGGGATTGTGAGCCTCATAAATGTTCTACAGAACGAATGGGCACAAATTCCCACAGAAACTCCAAACTCTCGTGGAAAGCCTTCCAACTAGAGTGGAAGCTGTTATAGCTGCAAACTTGGACCAACTCCATATTAAAGTCTGTGGATTTGAATGCAATGTCAGAAGTATTTATTTCATAAACTGCAGATTTGTATTCTCGTTAAACACTGGAAAGCTGTGTGAATAACTATAAATGAAAATGTCAAATAAAACCAGTTTCCTTTCTAAGATGAGAGAAAGGAAATCTGTGACAGTTCAGGTCTGACTCCTATTAACTGGTTGTTGGTGATGCAGAGTCAAATTCTAGACGGTCCTTTAACTTTAAATTTACTTAAACGGTTTCAGCACTTAATAGCTTGTTAAATATCTAGCAGTTGTCTAGTGATCCACATTATAATTGAAATATTAGGTGGCTTTTTATAGGTCAGTAGTGATGAATACAAAATGACATTTTCTGGCTAATAAAGGAACCCAAATGGTGAACAAACTGTAAATGTATTGGTTTGTATTTTTAGTAAATATGAGTCACATGCAAATGTAGAAAATCTCAGTGTGTACCAAAATATTTGTCTGGTAGCATATGTCCTACAGACATTAAAAATGAAGAAAAATAAAATATCTGAATAGTTTTAATGCCTCCTTTGAATGTATTTATAATGATGACATCAGGGGTGTAGAGCAGCTTATTACACTGGTGAAAGTACCACATAAAATGCATGAAAGTACAAATAAAAATGACCCAAATACAACTAAAAGGTCAGTTAACGTGGATGCCTCCCCCTTTGATAGCAAAATGACAAAAAAAAAAAAAAAGCATCCCTCTTGTTCACGGACTGGCTGTTCGCATATTTTGTAGAGTACTTCTGCCATTTTTTACTTTTAGTTTTGACTTTATATTTGATATTGTTCTTGTCCCCATATCTCTTTTCATTCAGGGTCAGTCAAGTTTTCTGATTCTGACTGGTGTCTGTGAACTGAGTTGGGCAGAATCTACATACTACAATTACACAGCAATACAAAAATCTAGTAAACCCTACTTTTTTTGTGTTGTTTGAAACAAATTCTACATTTTGGAAGTTTAGTTTGGTTCAGTGACCTGGCAAGCAAGTTAACTTTTGTGCTACATAAGCATATGAATTTATTAAAATACAGTTATCAAAACTCAACACTCAGATTAGGTCTCTCAAATTAGAGTCCGGCACTTCAGATGGAAAGATCTACTTGCCTTTCTTTAACTATAAACTATATTCTCCTGTTAGTATACTTTTTATTATGGGTAAGTTGTACTATATTTCTTTTCTTAATATATTTCTAGTCAGAGTATATTTTATTACATATTCAGGTATTTTATTCTGTATTGTTCCGTCTTGTGAGTGTGCAGTCATGATGTGAACAATTTCCTGCGGGATAAATAAAGTTCTCTGATTCTGATTTAGTATTTCCAAAGGTCATCCGTCCCATTAATAGCAGGTTGATGGACAATTTAGTTAAATTAGATGAGGTAAGGTTGCCAAAACACTAAACTGAGAGTGATGGTGCATTTTGTTCATTATTTACTCTCTAAATAACAAATTCTAACTGACTGCAGGGTCATCTTAGGTTGAATACTTTCTTCAAACTTAAAAATAATTATAAAAAAAACCCCAATGAGAATTGAATAATACTCTTTAATTTAACCATTTAATTTAATTCAATGTAACAACTGAAATCTCAAACCCTGAAATTACATAACAAAAGAAGTTTGAACAGTACCAAAACAACAGAACCGTTCTTTAACTCCCAGAACCAAAGTGCAGAACCGTAATAATACTGAGGTTTCTTTCTGTATATCACACCTTCACTGAATTCCCTGAGCACTGCTCCTCATCTGGTCATCCGTCACCTGTTCTCAAGCAGTTTGGTGCAAAGCAAAGATGTAATGGCAAAATGTAACTATAATACTGTCAACAGATCAGAGATAAAAACAAAACAAAAAAAAAAACCACACAGACAGAACATACAATCCAGTCAAGTAAGGCTCCGACTGGCAGAGGGAAAGCATTCGTTTCATGCCAGCTTGGTGGTCGGGTGGTCTGTGGAGTAAAAAGAGAGGGAAATATTATAATTCAGATCATTAACATTCATTTTCATATGCTTTAGGGCTCTTTTAGACCAGAAGACATACATTGCATGAACAAAAGTATTGGGAGACCTGACCATTACACCATTCAAATCCATAGACTTTAATATGGATTTGGTCCCCCACTTTGCATCTATAACAGCTTCCACTCTTTCAACAAAATTTTGGAGTTTCTGTGGGAATTTGTGCCCATTCATTCTGTAGAGCATTTATGAAGTCAGGCACTGATGTTGGATGAGAAGGTCTGGATCACAATCTCTGTTCCAGTTCATCCCAAAGGTGCTGGATGGGCTTGAAGTCAGTGCTCTGTGTGGTCAGTCAAGTTCTTGCACACTAAAGTCCTCCAGCATGTCTTTATGGAGCTTGCTTTATGCGCCGGGACAGTCATGCTGGAGTAGAAAAGGTTCTTCCCCAAACCAAGTTGGAAGCATGGCGTTGTCCAGAATGTCTTTGTCTGCTGAAGCATTAAGCATGACCTTCACTGGAAGTAAGGGACCACCGGAATTCATTAAGAGGTGTGTCCCAATACTTTTGTGCATATAGTGTTTATGGATATCACATATGAGATAAGGACGACTTGACAGGTTATGAGGCCAAAGCTTTACTCACCAGTATGAATGTATACTTGTCTTTGGTCTTTTATTAGTTAAATTCCTCATCAAGTACATCGTCCACGCTTCCAGATATCGAGGCAACTTCTATGAAATGGGAAAGAGAAAGAAAATCAACACTGCACACAGTGGCTCACATTCCCTCACTTTGTCACTCTTCAAAAACATGGTAAAGAAATGTCTAAAAGGAATCACCTTTCATAACACATAGTGATTTCAGTGAACTGTGCGCTCCCATTGAGACACAGACACAGACACAGACACAGACACACAGACACACAGACACACACACACAGACACACACACACACACACACACACACACGATCAAAGTGTTGACTATTCACTTTTTAATCCCTATTCAACCTTTTCTGGTGCACATAATATTTTCAAGCATTAGTTTTTAAGTAAACTTTTTCCCTAGTACAGATTGAGTACTTGTTGCAGTGTGCATAAACACACAATTATATAAATACACTATACATACACACACACACACACGTACTTGTTGCAGTGTGCATACACACACAAATGAATATACACATGTACATACACACGCCAATATATTAATATATACCACAATACCACAGTTAAGAGTTTTAAGTCACTTAGCAATGTGAAAAAAAGTGCAAGTGACAATTCAGTCATACGTGAACACACCACAGCACACAGTGTGAACAGCACAAAATACATCCTCTGCATTTAACCCATTCACCAAGTGAAGCAGTGGGCGGCTACAATCACAGTGCCAGGGGGAACAGAAAATCAGATGTTCCTAGCAGAACCCACAACTTCCTCATCACAGGGTGAATGCCTTAACCACTAGGCTACCAGCTGCCCCTCTTCAGTTAATTTATCATGAAAAATTCTGACAGTGTAAAAGCAAGCCTTTCAAATACACTCTGCATGGAAAATGTCCACATTGTGAACGTGAGATTAGTGAGTTTTCCATAAACCTGTGTGAAAACCACCTATCAGCCCGTTCCATAGTGCTCCAGAGGACAGTGATTTTACCATGAACAGCACCAGCAGCTCCTTTAAAGTCTCCACTTTCGCCAATCTTGTCTTCAGCTTCCACCACCTCCTTCTCTATGTCTTGGCCACTAACCTGCTCCTGCTTCCCTTCGCTTAAATGGTCAGGAAGGCCAAGGTCATTTTCCTCAGTTGCCTGTGAGTTGCCAGTTTCCTTTCCCGAAGGGTCAGACGCTGACTTTACAAAGCCGATGTAAATGATGTCACTCCCAGAATTGCTGTGGTCACTGGAGTCACTAGGGTGTGTATGGCCTGGATCAGTAGATTCCAGTAGATCTCCCTCGGTCATTTCAGCATCATTTGTGCTCTCAGAGAGATCGGAGCTCAGACTGACTATGGAGGGAGAGGTCACGGAGGTGGTGTCCTCAGACCTCGTCAAACTGGAGGATGAGTGTGACGGATAGGAGGACGAAGAAGTGGTGCAGGATGCAGGCATGGTGGTGTCGAGTGATGTCTGAGAGGAATCAAGAGAGGATGAGAGGTAATACCACACACCTCTTATTCCATCACTGCTGTAGCTGGTGTTGCTGCTACACACACTTTCACTGCAGGCGCTGCAAGAAGATTCCACGCTCATGGGTTCCGAGGATGAAGCCGTTTTATTGCTGCTGCTGCTGCTGCTGCACGTTCCGATGAAGACGTCATCACTGAGGGTGACACAGCCCAGTGCTGAGGTCACTACATTCACAGAGGAGGCGGTAGTAGTTAGTTGTGACGAGAGGTGCGGTGTAGACTGTAGTAGGTGACCGGAGCAGCTTGGTGGGCTCAAAGCTGAGCTGGAAGACTCTAGGATGTGACTGATCAGCTCGCTCAAACTTTGAGACGGTGTAGAGTGGATGAGGGAGAGAGAAGAGGGCATGAGCCCATCTGAGGGACTCATGTCCTCATCAGCCCGCTGGACTTCCACAGAGCTTGGGCAGCTCACAGGAGACAATTCCAACAACGGCCTTCTCGCCCATGGACATGCAGAACCTTAACACATTATCTAAATGGTTGTTATTTGTTCAGAGTAACAGATAAATCAACATGAGTGAGTGTTCAGTGAGTGATGGGGTGGTAATGGCTGTGAGTGGCAGGAAGTACCCTGGAATGGACATGGCCTGGGCAGGTTAACTAACTAACCTTGTAAACTTTGCAATGAAAAATGTTGGGGTAGTTTTTTGTATGAATCCTGTGAAAAGATAGGCTTTTTGTTGTTAGCAAAGTAACAAATGTGTCAGACATCTTGTAAAATACAGTATTTTTGAAAGGCCTGGTGAATTGGTGATAAATATATGCAGTTTAATGTGACTTACAGCTAATGGAAAAGGGCATCCTAAAACTGGTACTGAAGTGGAAAAATCCTTCTTCTGTAACGTACCTGACAAGCTTATGCAGGACATGCTCAACTCCGACGTTGCCCCGGTCATGTCATCCTGCAGACAAGCAAAACAAGATCCTTTTAAGGTTACTTTTAGAATTAGTTTTACATGGCGAGTAGTGGTGCAGTAATGTAATTATCATCAGAGCATCTGTGGATTTAGTCCCATCCAAATCATGTCAGTAACTTTCATCAGGATACTTCAAAACATGTTCACTATACAAAACATGTTTGGTGACATATTACGCATATCTTGCAGTAAAATTATTTCACAGACATACGTGACTCCCTATTCCTCATAAGAAGTACTTCAGATGTCAGCAGGACTGCTGGAAAGATACCAAAAGTAAATTTTCTCGTAAAGAGAAGCAGGTTGCACATTATATCTTACCTATTTAGATAAAATGCACAGTGTGCTGTCCACAAGTTAAATCACACCCTAAATTCTTATTTGCACTGCTTTGTTTGTTTCACAATGTCCGTTTCAATGTGGAACCTGAGCTTCGGCATTTCGTCTCTCTGTATGCCCAAACAATTCATTTTGATGATAATGTTTGAAAATGTGATGGAGTGATCACGTACCAACATCTTCTGCAGAGATCTGGGCTCATCTCCTTCTCTCAGACCACTGCTCTCATCCTGATAGCTCACTGCGTGACCAAGGCAAATCAACTCCTCACCCAGGTCCACAATCTTTAACACACACACACACACTTTTGAAAAACAGTTTTTATACAAACCAATCTCAATGGGTACATCCCACTAGGATGCTGAAAATCTTGTACTGCCACAGGAATCTGACCTTGCCCTGTCTGTTATCACTCAGCTTCACGCTGGGCCAGGAGGCCGTCTCAGAGTGAGAATAACTGTACAGTTTGGCCAGTAAAGGCTTCCACCCCGCACAATATGTCAATCGGTCAAAGTCATCCAGAGCCTCTTCTGTCCAGATCTCTCCTGCAACAAACAGTCAGTACAAAAAAGTTTAGATTTCAATTAGTGCTGGGCCATTAACGGCTAAAGATTCTTATCGCGCGATAAAAAAATATCGCCGTTAAATATACAACGCAAGCTATGATGAATTTCACCTTGATATTCCAGTGACTTGTCCGGCTCGCGCACGTTTTACACTTACCTCTGTCTCTCTGTTCGGGGGGGTGGGGGGTTATCGCCGTTAACGCCAAGATTACAATGAGATTAACGGCGTTAAAAAAATTAATCTATGCCCACCTCTCATTTCAATACAAAATACATTTTTGTTTAAATCAGATTTCAATTACAAGTTTTAAACAAGATTTCAATCACAACATTGTTAAATCACGTTTTTATGTTAGAACTAATCTCCCTGTCTCGAACATTTGGACACAAGCACTCACCTGCAGGCTGCACTCCTGCCAGACTGCACTCAATAGCTTGAAAAGGCAGACTTAAGAAATCACTCCTGAAAGTGTAGAGCAAGAATGTCTCAGTACTGAACTGTACTGTGAAAGCACCAACAGAACATTTGAAGTATATGTACTCTGACCTCATGCTGCGAAGCTGGTCTCTCGGAAGCTCTCCATTGTCTCCGTAGTCCACGTAGTAGAGGTCAACCAGACCAGAACCCAGGATTCCCAGCACTCGCGCCCGGTTCCAAGTGCCGTGGTCCTGATATGGAGCGGCTACAATGTCCCCCACAACTATAGCTTCAACTCTGTGCTCCTATTGACAACAAGTTTTTAATATATTAATGAGATTGCTTCCACAAATCACACTATTGTTCATCTTAAGCTTATCATTTTTATTATTTTTCAAAATTATATTATTTTCTTGCTGGATTTTGGCACCTCTCCTCCTCCTCTTAGAGTTTATGATATATTGGCATAGTTCAAGCACCAAACAATCCATTAATATCCGGTGTAGCACATGTGTATTTAGATTTTTGATTGACTGATCAGGCCCCAAGTACTGATCATTTAAAAATAAGATTTTTAATCCATCTTCAAGTCATCTGTGTGATGTATGGGGAGAGCAGAGAGAGAGCCTGAAGTCACGGCTATGGCGACTGGAAAGCATCAAAACAGGCATCACTGTTTGATCTCAGATGATTTTCATTAAACAACAGTTTCTGTGGGTTCTGTAGTGTTTTTCATGCTGATTTCAAAACTGTGTTTTGTTTTTACCACACTTACAGTTTTTGTGAAGAAGCTAGTTCTATTCTGCATGATAGTTGGTATAATGATCATATAATAATCACATGCTGAGTGTTTTTGAAGAAACAGTGGTAGCTGACTGACACTGATCGTTATATCTATGCCACAGTGTGGCCTGTCTGACTCCACACAAACTATTGAAACAGTTCTTGGTTGGTGCCTGTGGTTTAATAAAAGCGCATGCAAGTCTATTGCAAATCTAATATTACTCATAATTCGTAAAGTTGATGTGAATGGAAAAAAAAAAAACTGATTTGAAATCAGCATGAAAAACTGGTTTAGAACAGTGTGCTGTGGTTTCTGGTCATTACAAAAACTTTTTGTTGACCTGTGTAATCAGCCCACATGTTTTCCCCCACCCTTTTTCAACCATCCTTAAATGGCTTTGTAAGCCCCCCCACCGTAATTTCGTGGTAAAACATGGCACTTAATGAAGAGAATGAATATAGGTGCCAGTTCAGAAACATGCTGTGAGCAGATTGGAGTTTATTGGCCTTAAACCTAATTTTGGGTGTCTCCAAACACGGGTTTTATAGTAACCACAACTTCACATTTTCTCATGGAAACGCTATTTAGTTTTTGTTTAATCTTCTTTCCATTAAGCATGTTACACCACATGGGCCACCAGAGGGTGATTCATGAGTCCTGGTGTATGAACTAAACTCACCTGCAAGGCGTCTCCATTGTAGAAACGGCTCATCTCCTCGGTCAGTTTGTCCAGCTGAAGTGAACGCACACCTACGATCTGGATCCAGAAGTGCTGGGGATTCTCTGATGCAGACACATACACTTCCAGATGCTCACCAGGCTGGAAACTCAGGTCTGGACTGGGAACTTACAAAAGTTAAAAGAGTAACTTCAGAAAATCAGGATTAGAAATTTGTATTGATCCCAGACTGAACTGCTTATGTTATGACTGCACAGACACACAGGGACTAGAACAATATAAAATATAAAGTCTAAGTAAAAGCAAATAACTGCAGAAAATACTCCATACTAAACACACTATTCTATGTACACGAATACTGGGTATTAACACTATAGATAAGTAACTTACAATTAAGAGACTTACTAGTAATACAAATAGTGGTTTGGAGTCCATTATTGCATGCAGAAGATACAAGCATTGCACACAATCAGATATCAAACATTCTCCTTGTTTCATATTGGACTCTACTGCATGTTCCAATCAATGTTCCAAAAAATGTAAGCAAAAGTAACATGTATTTGTATACATGTATAGTCATAAAGTGCACTACACAATAAACTGAAAGAAAAACATTATAGATTAAATGACCATCCAAGTCACATGTTCAAAAAGTAAACTAAATACACAATAAAAGAGAAACCCACAAATACATAAAAATGCAGTCCTGAATACAGATCACCCAAACGTGAAAAAAAAAGTGAAAGTGACCATTTGTCATACGTGAACACACCACAGCACACAGTGTGAACAGCACAAAATTCTTCCTCTGCATTTAACCCATTCACCAAGTGAAGCAGGGGGCAGCCAGGAACACGGCGCCCGGGGAGTAGTGTGTGGGGGACGGTACCTTGCTCAGGGTACCTCAGCGGTGCCTAGCGGTCTTAGGAATCAAACCTGGACTTTCTGGTCACAGGGCGATTGTTTTAACCACTAGGCTACCAGCTGCTAAATTTAACTCCTCTGAGGTTAGGGGCTTAAACTGATGGTGCAATATTTTCTGGAAAATTCTGAAGAATTCCAGTTTCTAATAGTGAACAGTAAGACAATCTAGGGGCCTAAATAAATTATAAGCCTCCCTACGCTTGAATGAGAAATTTGAGATCATCTGCAAATGAATAAAATGCAATATTTAATCTGTCTATTAAGTGTATAAAGGGAAGCGAAACACACAGGTGGCACAAATCTACAGTACAGAGGCTGAAACTTGCAGAGAAAAGTATATAAACCAGTCTAAATACTATGCCTAATATGTCCTCCCAGTCATGTTTCACCTTAATCAGGGTATGATCAACTGCAGAACTGAGGATGAGTGGAACCATCAGAGGACATTAAATTTCATTTGAAATCCTCAGAGGAGCAGAGTGCCTTTTCCAATTTCCAGACTTATTATATTAAAACGATTGTGCTTCCCCAGTGAAGCAGTGAGCCATTTGGTCAGTCTTCTCTAAAATTTGACCGAATGGGAACTTAGATACAGAGCTCTGGTTCTTAAGCACAGCGTGGTCCTAATTAAGTTTCATCAATATGCAAAATCTCCAACTAATCGAGTCAGATAAAATGTACCTACTGCACCACGAAGGTGATTAAAAACACAATAACAGCTTTATCAAGTTAAACAACACTGCAGGGTGGCAAAACATTTGCTAGGAAAGGTAAATCCTTCATTTTGGGCACAAAATATACATGTGCAGTCTTGAGCCACCACTCATTTCTTTATATTTTGCTTTGATTCACCTAGTCAGTGCAAAAAAATTATATTCTATACTAAATTTATATAATTAAAGAAATTAAAGAAATGGGAACCAATGTTCTATGAATAGGCTGCAAAATGCCTAAAGATACAAGGAGCCTAGATAAAGGAGTTCCAACCACTCAGCATTCAGCACCACCAGTATACTGATCACCA
>JBBPDC010000109.1:33758937-33774630 GCA_037974485.1 Hemigrammopetersius urotaenia
GCCGGGACAGGAGAGTTTAGAAAACCACGCCTACTTTTGCGCTGAGCCCCGCGGCAAGCGCAGCGCGTTCTCACTGTTTTTTGAGAGGACGCACAAAACCTTGCGGCGAGCGCAGCGCGTCCCGCGTTCGGTCTGAAAGCCCTATTATAACTAAATAGTAATTAAACCAAGGATAAAGACAGCCTTACCAGAACTTTGTCTGCCAAAGCTTGTTTACCCCCCAACAAAACGTTCTTCTTCTGATCTGCATCAATCTCAATATTAAACGAACTAACGCAAACACTAGCAGATAGAATTTCACTCAAAATAGGAAACCTGATAGTCTGAAAAAATAATACCTATTTTTTTAAAAATAATACAGCTAAAACCAAATTTAATACTTTTAATGGCCTTAAATTTGGCAATTTTGATTTATCACTTTTTAATACTTTTTAAAACCTTGCGGACACCCTGATTAAAAACTAAAACCTTTATATACACCACTAACTCAAGAAAACAGAGTCCAAAGTCATAAACCGAACACAAACACACACCCACTCACATACACCCCGCCCCACACCATACCCTGCAGTAGGTCTTCATGTACAGAGTCTGCCTGGCTGGGACTGGATGGAGCTCCATCCCCAAGGCCATCACCATTAGGAGTCAGAGAGATATGACAATTCCAGCCTGTCTCCAAACCCATCTTCTCTGCAAACACCTACAACATAAACAACATACTTACAATCACAAAAATGTTTACACAGCATTATGTTCAGCTTTTCTTAGGATAAACAATTGCTGCATTAGGGATGCAAACAATTACATTAAGCCTGCAATCTATTAATCTATAGACTATTATTAGATTAATCAACTAGTTTGTCTGCCTCAGTTCTAACCCCTTTGGAAACATAATTCAGTTTCTTGTACATAACAAGCAGTTGCTGCTTTTCTGGTGAAATGAATCACTATCAGCATTCCTGATAGTGTAATAGGTCACATACATTTTATGTTATAAAGCAGTGGTTTTCAGCCTCGGGCCCTTCTGCTGAATATTTTAGTGTTTTCTCTGCTCTTGCACACCCACCTCAATCCAGGGAAGGACTGGATCAGGTGCATTTGTAGCATGGAAAATACTAAAATGTGCAGCGGTAGTGGTGTGTGGAGGAGTTATGGTCAGGAAACATATAAAGCATTATAAAGGGTGTATTTCCTTTAGGTAAATAACACTGAAACAATAAAAATCCAATTGAAAAATACTGATCACAGACTTGATCAGTAATCACTGCAGCCTTACACTGTGTCTGTTTCTCTTAGCATACCAATTTGACCTACCTTACTGCGTAGCTCATCTTCTCTGGAGAAGTAGACGAAGCGGATGCACGCTCCCACCAAGTTCTCAATGAGCCGCACCGTGTCCAAGCGGGCCTGGAACTGTGACGAAACCATGCCCATGAAGATCTGCCCACTCAGGGCCTGAACACAGTCCTCCTTCTCCAAGACCTCTCCAATGCCCTCTGGAATGCATGCAGATATGCACAGACATTGATGGCTGGAGTTTGAGTGAGAGGATGGGTAAAATCGTTTTTTGCCCCTAACCGAAATTACTGACGGCACCTGAGCAAAGACCACCTCGCTATTACAGACCCTTAACCGGCTAAGTAACTGATTGGTCCATTCTGATTCCACTTTCAAAGCATCTATCAGGGCTGCAGTGAAGCCCCATTATTTTTAGTGCATTTTGGTGAACAGAAAGTAAGTAACTTATGTAACACTGTAATCAGGTGATTAAAATGTACATTTACGACATTTAGTAGATGCTTTTATGCAATGCGAGTCTCCCCAGGAGTCTCCCTGGAGCAACTTGGGATTAAGGGTCTTGCTCAGGAACCCACTGATGGGATTCGAACCCATGACCTCTTGATTCAGAGGCAAGTATCCTACCCACTAGGACACCACCACCAAAAGCAAAGGGATATTAACCAAAAACCAGGGTCTTTCAGTCTCTCTCACCATCTGAACTCCAGCTGTTACGGCGGCTGCTGTATTTGATAGGTGTGGTGCTCGGTAGGTCCACTCCAGAGAAGAGTGTAGGGCCAGGAGCCAGCTCCACACACTTCCCATTCAGTTGGCTGGATAGTGCAACCTGCATGGGTTTATAGGCAAAGGCAGAACAGTAGCCTGATAGACAGGCACGCTGGTAGAAATCCAGAATCTTCTTCCTGTGGAGACAGAAAAACTCACTTTACTACATTTATATTTACAGCATTTATCAGACGTTTTTATCCAAAGCAACTTCCATTCCCTACCAACAGGGAGCAACTTGGGGTTAAGGGTCTTGCTCAGAAACCCAGTGGTGGTACGCTGAAGGTAGGATTCGAACCCATGACCTCTCGACGCAAGTAACCTACCCACTAGGCCACCACCATGAGAGAATGCATGTAATATGTTGCGCTCTAACAGAATTTTTACATTCCAAAAAGACCAGACTAACTGCCTCACCTGTCAGAACCAGACAACGGGTAGATGTCTGTGCCATCCCAGAAGTCTGTGCAGGCTTCCAGGATGAGGTCAGCTGAGCCGTGTGAGAGCATCTGCACATTGTCTGAAAAGAGTTGAAAAAAGTCAGTTACTTCACAAACCAACACGTATAAACAGGAAACAGGCAGAAGAAAGCTGAAGATTTCTCACTGGTGGTGCTGTCCCGGACCAGCAGGTTTATCAGGTGACTGATTGGAGGCTGGCGTTTGATGAAGTGGTGCAGGCGGCGTGGGATCGACTCTCTGGGCTTCTCTCCACAAGGCAGCTGGTACAGGGCCAAGTGGTTCTCCTGCTTAAAGAGTTCTCTCGCTCCAGGAGTAAAACCTTGAAACAAAGAAACCAAGACAAAATGAAACTGTGTCAAGCAGAAATTAAGTATATGAACATATAATTTATACAGTTTCCCCTGGGCTTTTATATGAATGCACCAAGGCTAGTACTATATTCAAACAGTGACTACTTATGTCCATACTGCTTATATACTATTTATCTCTATAATGTGCAATAACAGACTTCTCAGCACCATTTGTGTTATTAGTAATTCACTTAACTGTAAGTTACTTATCTATAGTATTTATACCCAGCATTTGTCTACGTAGCACAGCGTACATCATACTGTTTTTATTGTCTCTGTCTGTCTGCGCAGTCGTAACATTAGCAACTTCCTTTGGAATAGTTTCCTGAATCTGAGGAGCCAAATCAATTGTGCTTAAGCAGAGAAACTGCTCACCAAACTACAGACACCAACTCAGGTTCTGTTCCGTTTGTGGTGAGCAGCTACTCGAGCAGTTACTCTGAAGTGATTCAGCATTCAACATGGTTCTTAACCAGCTTCAAGTGTATAATTTAGCATGTGCTCACGCTCACCTATGAGTCGGGAGAGCTCGCAGAGGCCCCAGGGCACGTGCACAGGCAGCACGGCGCCATGGCTTTCTTGCAGGGCCAAATTGGACAGGTGGTCAGAGAAGCGGCACAGCTGATGGGTGACTGCAGCGTTGCACAGGTTCAGCATGATGTTGAGGCCCAAGGGCTTTAGAGAGGACAGGTGGCCTTGCCAGCCCAAGTCATCAAACTGGATACTAACAGGGTTCTGCTGGTCCTGAGACAGGCTCAGCATTTCCAGGTGATAGTCACACACAAAGTCTTCTGCCTCACACAGGCCATCGATGCCACACAGCTAGAAAAATACACATGCACAAAAACAAACAAAAAAAATGATTCCACCAACATCACATGATTCATATTTTTTGTCTTTCAAGGTTTAAGCTTAAAATGTCATTATGTCATTGTGCAAGGATTTACATTAACAGCATCTGGAAGAAGCTCTTATCCAGAGCGACGTACAGCAGATCTTTGTACTCCACAATAAAACATGTCAATCCTTCTTGTAAGCATAGACTTAAATTTAAGAGCTCCTAGAAGATTAAGCTTCTACCAGAAAAGAAATTGGTACTCCACCAGATCTCACACAGGTTTTTTTCTTCTTTTTTAAAAGGTGTGTGTATGTGTGTTTATAATACCTGAGCGCTCTCCTCCTCGCCTCCCTCTGTATCATGGCTGAAGCTGACGTTGGAGCCAGATGGGTGTTTGGAGCGTGTGCCCTGGGGTCCCCGGCGCATGCGGTGCATGTCACAGGAGCGTCCCGTGTCACGGGACACCTCACTAGGTTCTGGCTCATTGGTTGGTTGAAGGGACGGCTCAAAGGCAGAGACACTGAGGAGGGCCTCACCTTCCTGAGCCTACAGAGAAGAAAAACAAACCTCACTTTTACTACTTGCTAAAAGTGTGCTGTAAATGTACCTGACAAAAATTAAGTAAACTTATGTCCAGTTAATTCTCTGCTCGTGATTCAAATCCTGACTCTTCTTCTCCTCACCTCATCTCGGTCCTCCTCTCCTTCCAGACGACAGAAAGAGTTGATGGACAGGTCGTCTCTCAGTTCCTCCTGGCTGTCGTGGGGTGGCTCAACGCGTCCGCTGAAGAAGAGTACAGTCTCTGGGCTGGGGTTGGGCCAGGACAGCACGCCTTGCTTATCCACACAGCAAAGTACCTGTGATGGATACATTAAACTGTTGCTGTAGAATTGATCTACATTTATCTCTTGCAACATGTACCTGAAACAACACCACCACTCTTCAAACTGATGAGCTCACAAATTAAAAGTCCCCGACACACCACAGGTGTGGAGGTCATGGAAAATCTTAATCAGAAAATGTTACTGATCCCAGAGGAAACTGCTTATGCAACGACTGCACAGACACAGAGACAAGGGCAATATAAAAAATAATTTAAAGTCAAATTAAAATGAGAAATATGCGTAGTACTAAATACACTCTGCTTCAAAGACACAATGCTGTGGTCAGAAAGAAACAAAGAAGAGAAAGTAAAAGAAAAGAAAAGAAAGAAAAGTGCCAAAAAGAAAGCACTAAACACACGATGCTTCGTACACACACAACACTGTGGTCACAGAGAGAAAAGAAAAAGAAAGAATGAAAGAAAGACACACAGAGACATAAAAACAATTTAAAATATAGTAATAAAGCCAGAAATAATAAACTCTCCAGAAATACTCTTAAATGCTTAGTGCTAATGCTATGTTTCATTCACACAATACTGAGGTCACAAAGAAAAGAAAAAACAAGAAACAAACAAACAACAGAGGGGAGGAGCTTACTGTCACTGAGCCCAGGTTGTGCAGGAGACTGGAGGTGTAGCACAGTGTCTGAGACTCTCCTTTCAGAACACCAAGCAGGTGTCTCCACACACAGCGCAACATCTCCTACACGCAAACGCAGACACACCACACGCATAAACAAAGTCAGTGAGATTTACGTCTCCTCTCCAACGAGACATTCAGCTGTGTATGGAAATCTCTGGGAATGGAGCTGCTCTGTCAAAAAACCTGCAGAGTGGAATCTGAAACGTCCCCAGAGTTTCCCTCTTCTGGAGCCAGACAGAACACAAATAAACCATGATAAACTGTTGTCACTATATTATAAGATTATTCAACCAATTTCTAGACACTGTACTCGACAATATTGTTAGTTTTTAGGCATACATACGTACAACATATTATTTAAAGATGCCCACGTTTTTCAGTCTGTGACTGTCATGCGGAAAAAGAAGCAAAGAGCCACCACAGACTGCAATCCCTCTGTGCATTCAGACTTGAATAATGCACCTGGCATTGAGCCAAATATCCTTATTTGGAGAGAGTTTGGAGTTATGCAATAAAACAGACAGAAACTAAAGCAAGCTGCACTAAACCAATTCAAGACAGTACTTCATAGTACATCATACTTCAAAATACTGTACTCTGCAAAATCTTGAGCCACCATTATTTTCTTTATATTTTGCTTTGTATCACCTTGTAGGTGCAAAAACACTATTGTCTGTTTGTCAAACTTCTGTCTTTTCTTTGAGTTGAATAAACTAAAGAAATTTGAACAAATGGTTCACGGTGACTAAGTGCCTTAAATACACACGGGGCCTAGATAAACGAGTTCCAACCACTCAACATTCAGCACCACCAGTATACTGATCACCGCCTGATCATCTGGAATCATCTGCTATTGGTTCTTCACTGGTTCAGGACTTCAGTTAGATGCTCTTTGTTCTGCTTGATGATTCAAACGTAGGTCACTGTGTGTCTTAACCAACAGAAACATTCCTCTGAAACTGGTCAGGTTCAGGGACTGGACTGGAAATGAGAGGCTTTGAAAGTCCTTCGGGAAGCCTGGAGAACTGTTCCTCAAGACTACATTAACAATACACGAAAGTCTGAATCTTTGGAAGCAAAATATGAAGAAATGAGGAGTGACTCGAGTTTTTTGAACAGTACTGTATCTATGGAACTACTGCATATCCATCACTGTATATGAGTCAAACTCTTGAAATAGGAGAATTAACAGAAACAATGAACTCTTCCAGAACCACACCCAATTATTTTTCAGCAAAAAACAAGTTTAGTTTATATTTTCAGACTGTGATATAAGAGAGCTCATTCCAGGAAGCAAATGCTAATCATGCAGGCCATAGACATTCAAGGGATGCAGGCAGGCACAGGCTGGGGAAGTGCTTGGCTAGTGCAGGATTGGTAAGATGGTTTTCAATACAAAAAGCCAAAATAAACAACTAAATATGCTTAAAAGTTCACACACCCGACAGGATTTCTGGATCCTTAAATGCTGCAATATCAGTCAATCAGGATGGAAAGACACTACAAAGGCTAAAAAAAAAAAAAAAAATGAAGAGCAAAAGTGCTAGCGAGTAATAAACAGCATTTATCTCAGATGATCTAAATGCTGAAAGGAAAGAGCTCCGAGTAAAAGCGCGAGAAATGAAATATGATGACTACATGGTGCGGTCCACACTAGGAGAGAGGGGTTATGTGCAGCGTGTGAGGAGCGAAGGGAAGAGAGGCAAAAGGGACTATACAGAGGATATACCTGAGAGGACACCACCTCCGTGTAGCTGCTTAGAGTGTCCTCAGAGAACTTAGCGAGCTGGGACGAGAGAAGAGGTGAATTAAAACCCCTTATCCACGCTTCAGGGACTCACCATGGCTGCCTAGCGCTTGCTTAAAGCTGAACACATAAGCTCACATAAGCTCAGCACTGTGCAGGTTAATACACGAGCCGGATGAATCGCACGCAAGTTGTGTTACTGAGAGGCAGGAGATTTTTTTTCTGAGGACAAAGTGAGCAATGTAGGCTGTATAGTAATTGTGTGTGTGCATATTCCCTTTCTAAGTGTGTGTAGGACGTGCTGTGAAGGTATTTAACAGCAGTCAGAGACTAAAGTACTAAAACGAGCTCACCAAGCCTGTAGGAGAGTTGCGGCTGGACTCGGCTAACACGCGTGCCTCTCCGTAAGCGATGATCAGGACCCACATGACTGGAAACAGCAGAGGTAGGATGGGCAGCACTCCCATCATCTAACAACACAAGAGACATTACACACATCACACTGCAGCTGCTTTTCCTGAATGTCTCAATATCACTGCTCTGAAACAATATGTTTATTTTTAACACACAATGCAATTGATAAAGTTAAATATCTACTAAACATCTACTGCATATCACTGCAAGCTGTTTAAAAAGTGTTTGCGGAAGCAATGCTTCAGTAGGAGTTTATTGTGTTGTTTTAGGGGAGTGGAGATCAGCGCTTTTACAGTGGTATTTTGGATCCCACCCAGATGTTGGGTTTCACTGGAAGTCTAGTGGCTCCACCATTTATTAGACTGTAAAAACAATACATTTTTTGTCCTGCCTGGAAGCTCAGCGCTGCAGGGGAGTTGTTCAGAGTCTGCCAATTATATTTTATGTTTGGTAAGTTAACTGTTCACACCAAAGCATTTAGTAACTTCTGTATTTATTTGTTTTCATAACACAACATATACATTTAAAGTCCACAAACAAACGTTTTACTTTCACATTGCATTATATTTATTTGACTCCACAGACATTATTTCTGATAGCTGATTCTCAAGACATTTAATAAATTGTCCCCATATTGTGTACATATATATATATATATTTTTTTTTTTTATTTTTTTTTTTAAATACAATATGGGGACAACATATATGTATATATGTGAGTGTGTGTGTGTAATGTTTTATTTTGGTGTCATAAGTTTGATTTGCTGCCTGGTTGGTAATACTAAAATAAAATATCAAACATAAAATGACAAGTGACCCAAACATATTGATGATTTTTTAAATTCTTAAAATAATAATAAGATCACAACCAATAGTGCTTCCTTTGTGTCATGAAACTTCAACCGTAACTGCCAACACACCAAGACCATCTAGACCAGTGGTCTGAACAACCCAAGAGAATGGAAACATCTTACCTGAAGCTGGAAAAAGTTGAACTGAGCTGGAGTGAGACTGGGAGTGTCACAGAAGTAGCGAATTGTATTCACAGCAAAAAAAGCCACCTGTATGTAATTTCCACGAAAAGAGAAGAAAAATGAAGGCAAACCATTCAGAACGGCCGATTCTAAAAACTGATGTCCATGATAATGACATTAAAAAAAAGTTGACATACCAGCACTGCTGGGCAAGCAAACTTAGCTATGATTGACTGCACCGTGAACCGTTCATTATCAAGAGCTGTGACGGGTCGAGACAGAGCGAGGTCAAGACTATTCCTACAAACAGAAGATTAAATTGCATCAGAGATCAAAACACCACATTCAGTCTTGGCTCTGATACGGAATGTCAGTCACACTTGAAACAAGTATAAACATTACAGCACTGAAACCACTTCAAAACAGATACACTATATGGACAAAAGTATTAAGTATTAATTACTGAATTCGGGGGGTTTAATCACACCCAGTGCCACAAGCATAGTATGACATTTGGACCACACCATGCTTCCAACTTTGTGGAAGAACCTTACTGGCCCACACAGAGCCATGACCTCAACACCATCCAGCACATTTGGGATGAACTGGGATGGAGATTGTGATCCAGACCTTCTCATCCAACATTAGTGTCTGACCTCTACAGAATGAAAGCCTCCATATTAAAGACTATGCATTTGAATGCAAGGTCACTGAAGTCCCTGCTGATGTAATGGCCAGGCGTCTGAATACTTTTGTCCATATATTGTACTACGGATTTTAATACTAGGCAGATGTTCAGCAAGCACGGATACGAGACAAAATCAGAAAAAGGATTTCTAATTACTACACATTACCTAACATTGTCAAGTATAGGGGTGCGGACCACCCTGAAGAGGCGGTACTGCTGGGGGCTGTGAGGTCCTCTCCTGTCATTCCCACGAGGAGAGGGAGGTGGAGAGAAGGGGGGGAACATGTCTCCGGGCTCCAGCACAATGTGTTCATCATCCTGGAGACGATGGTAGGAATGTGAGTGCAACCGAGACAGGGTGGGTCAAAGTACAGAAAAACCATGGAAAATGATTTCAACACAAACAAGACTGAAGCTAAAGCACAAAATAACAGTCCAAACCAACCTTAATGCCTCTGAGGGACGCAAATGTCTCTTGGCCTGGTCTCAGAGCGATGACATCACCCTCTACCAACAGACTAACGGGCAGATTAACCAGCTGCTCGTCACGATATGTCCAGTGCAGAGACCAGGATGGAGAGGAAGGTGTGTAGAGGTCAGGGTATCGAGAAGGGGCCCACCGGATTGGATGTCCTCGGCTGCCTTCCAGATGAGCTGATGAATAAGACACAGTTCAACATATTGTCAGAACTTCTGTACTGTAAATGTTTTAACAACATATTGTTTACATATATAATACTGGGCATTACAAACACACAGTATGATAAGAGGACACTAAACTGAAATTAAAAAAAAAAATCCCTCACCATTCAGGTCTGAAATGATGGACCTGAGCCGTCGAACCATCTCACTCCTCTTTAGTCTCTGCTGACGTCCAATCAGGAGGAGGTTGAGGAGCAGCAGGAGGAAGAGCAGTCCTGCACTGACCACTTCTATGCCCTCACTGAGCAGAAAGAAGAGTTATATAGTAAATAATTAAAACAAAATTTCTGTTCTGACAATGTATGCTGTCTTCCTTTAAATGTATACAATTCATAAAGTTTATAGTCAGTTTATAACATTATAATGATGAGAAATAGACAAATAATATACATAATCAAAAAATTATTATTAGGGGGATTATGATGGTTATAAAGCTATAATGGTTCCAGCACCCATGCTCTGGACTCTAAAGGGAACTCTATAACAAACTAGATAAAACGTGAATGACCTGCAATTACAAATAGCTTTGGTTTTACATTTGATTTGATTGCTTTAATGTTTAAGTTGACATTTACAGAAATATTTGAACTGTAATTGTGTTAAAGGGAACACTGCTGTTAAAGTTTAAAGTGTTTGCAAACCAAATGTTAATGCACTTTTGCTCATACAGCAAATCAAAATGCACAACACACTACTTTTGAATTCATTATTGAATTTTGCGTAGAACAATGCGATTAATCGTGATAAAAAATGTTAATCATTGCCCAGCATTAATATATATATCACATATTTTTGTGCAGTGTACAGTTCTTTTTATACATTGTTAAACTGAATTGTCTAATAGGTTGTGCTGCTTCCACTTTCTTTTCTTGTTCTGTCCACGTTGCTGTTGTAGCCATGCAAATTTCCCACATTTTAATGGGACTATTAAAGGGTTCTTATGTTGTCAGCTATTTTTGTACTGGAGGTTTCCAATACAGGACGTATCCTGGAGAACTAGAAAGTGCCATCCTCTATTTAAATGATAAAATGCACCTGTGCACCTGATTTAGGTGACACTACAAATTAAGCCGACCGACAACAAAAACACAGAGCTTGTAGTATGTTTACATATGATGTCACATTTTCCGAAAGGGTTGAGCGTAAATACGGCCTGCTTTAAAGACCTGCTCAGGTAAACTCACAGCCTTGACTCACCTGCCTTTTGGCTGGCTGCCAAAGGAGCACAGCAGCCCGACCACGACGAGTAAAGTGAGGGCAGCTCCAGGCCAGTGGAAGCATGAATGGCGGTCCTCATGGTGAAGAAAGCTCTTAGCCCACAGCTCCTGCCATGATTCACAATTAAATTTAGGTTTTACAGCTAGAAATAATGACTCAATAAGCAATAAGGCACAGACCAGGCAAGGCTGAGAGACCTGAATGTTGGTTCTGCGCTGGGTGAGCTTCTGGTGCTGCTCCAGCAGGCTGGAGAGCTGGTCCCGGAGGATCCCCAGGGCCTGGGCTGTGGACAGTCCCAGTGGAGTCGCTCCTTCCTCCTGAAAAAGACCAGCGGCAGGTCGGTCACGTCATCAGACAATACAGCACTAATCACTGCAAAACCATCCAATCCCTCACTCCCTTACTCCCTCTATCCGCCATCACTCAGGGACTTTTTCTTAGAACCGAACTACTAATTGTTCGCGGAAACCTGCAAATATCTTCCGCATTTTTTTTTTCATGGCAATGTAGAATTTTTCATGCATTTAGTGCTAAATTATTACAAAAAAATATACTTTACTAATTTTGTAATATCAATATTAACGTAAATTAAATTTCCATATAAAGTAACTGTATATATTTTTTATTACTGTATTTACCTGCTTGTATCAAAGAAAACTCCATGAATTACAGTGCAGTCTATATAGGGAAAACATCAGTATTTACATTCTAGCACCGCAGGAGTTCAGTGTAAACTGTACAGTATGGATACAGGTTTAAGGGTTTTCTTTAAGGGTAATGTATTAAGCTGAGTTCAAAATGAAATTAAAGTGTTTTGGGAGCATATTTGGGGGCATATTTAGGGTTTCCACTATAAAAATAGGTATTTTCAGGCATTTTTGTCAATTCATGATTTTCACGAGTTTACTGCACTTAAAATTGAACTAAACTGAATTTAGTTCTTGAGTTTGCCATCCTCTCTGGGTATTTTACTGTCAAGGTTATGCCAAAAGGCCAGTGTTCTCCTTTTCTTGAACTATTCAGAAATGTCTGATAAGGCCAAAAAGAAAAGAGTCTATTCCCACACTATCCCGCTCTTTGTTCCAGCGCTATCTTAATCCGACTCCCACTCTCACTGGAGACAGCGCAGAAGACGAGAGCAGCTCAGCTATAAATAAACCCACAGCCGGAGACAGAGGAGCGCTACGCTAAGCCACCAGTGAGCATCCGCGCTGAGGAAGGGTCTACTGGTGAAGGTTTATCCTGTATTTGCCATCACTCTCTTTCTCTGTCACATTCTCACACTAAACCATTGTTAAATCGAATTTAAGGGCATAAATACGCAGTGATATAGATCAAAGCACCATCTTTCTACAAGAGCTGAAAAGAAAAACAAGAAATAACAGGTGAATACCAGCCTGCAGACCTTCTCTAGAAGGCCAGCACTGCTGCCAGCAATCTACTCACACCATCCTTCCTGAACCAAATCCCATCTTTCAGGATCATGACCAAGTCCTTGTGTTCGCCACAGAGGCTGCTAGTCAGACAGGGCAGTGTGTGTTCGGCGCTTGTGAGCGGGTGGGTCAGGACAGTGTGGTGGACAAAGTGGAGCTGCTGGATAATGTATGCTGCTGTTTCAGCATCCAGCAGGTCAACCCAGCCACCACATCTCTGCTCCAGTGCATTCAGCCTCTCCACTCTAGTGCTGCTTGCCAGCAAAATGCACAGCATGCCAGAACTGGCTGCTCAGTACAGACAGACAGACAGACAGGCAGACAGACAGACTGTGGAAGCCCCTCTTTACAGAGAGTGATACTGTGCAAGCTAATGGTGCACTGAAAAAGAGAGAAACTAATTTAAACAATCTTGTTTTCATGTCTAAATATAGTTGGATTAGTTTATCAGGGCTCCACAGTATTAATTGTTTTCACAGCATTGGTCTACACAATATTAATATCACAGAAAACCGCAATATGTAAATGAGCCTCTAACCAATCAGTGTTCCTGACAGGGCGACCAATCACAGCTCCAGGTGAGTTACTGGTAGTTCTAATGAATCTAGGTCTTCACGTAAGCCAACGAAAGTCTAATACTTTTAATCTTAACCATTAATGGTGCATGAATGTGTGAGGCTAAACCGCTGTAGCCAGAATAAGAGATATATATATAAATATGTTGATTTTGTGACATCACAAATCTATGAAAACAGACTGTTATATTTTCCATATATGGAATGTATGGGGTGGGAGTTATTGTAACATTTGAAATAATATGTAAGGCATTTAAGTCCAGAAAAGTGATGATATGGGCCCTTTAATATCATGAAAGGCAATATATAGCAGTAAAATCATAATACTGATATGTCGCCCATATTGTGCAGCTCTAGAGTGGTGAGCTGTTTATTTAAAGGTGAAGCCGAACCACTGGCAGTAAAATGTCAATAGACCAGCATGAAGAATGTATGTATTGTTTCATGGCCAATTAACTGCAGACAAGCCGCTGTTTTGCATTGACAAAGATATTCTACTGGTTCGCCAATTCATGAAGCTGGGCAAACCTCGGCTTGAGGACCGGCGGGACACTTTTAAGTGAAAGAGTTATTTTGTTGAGAGGCACTGCAAGTGGGAGAAAGGCGAAAAAAAGGCTCTGACAGGCCAGCAAAAGCACAGCCCTGCCCCTCCGTTTAGCAGGCATTCATCTATTCCAGCCAGCACAGCACTTTTCTGTCTCAGCAGCAGCGGTGGGGGCTGGAAAACGAGAGACGGATAGAAAGCATCCTCAGTGACCCTCCTGCCCCAGAGACTGGGCCTCTCCTCTATCCGCTCTCGCCATGCAGAAATCAATAGCAGTGTGGAGGAGAGCCCTGCAGAGGACTTTGGTAACAAAGCTGAGACACACACAACTGTGCCGGGATTTCAAGGACAAAGCCAAAATAGAAACAACATTCGTTTTTGCCCACAAGCTGCAAAGCAACACGACCTGAACTGCTCACACCCTGTTAAGTCACCCTGTTATATCATAAGAAAACAGGTAACTGTGTTATTTATGCATTACAGGCCTGTAATGTAATAAATAACAGTAATCCATGCAATACAGGACTGTGATGCCTAAATAACACACCATTACATTAAACTAAAAAAACAAAACAGAAATTGTGGTTTAAATTTGCATAAAATTACATATTTTGTGTGTCCCCTGTGAAAGATTAATTTAGGAACTTATCTTCTCTTTAAAAATCAACAATACAGGACTGCAATTAATAAATTACAGTTTTAGTTGTGCATTATAGTCTTGTACATAAACAGTGCAACAAAATTATGAATCCTGTACAGAAACTAACAGTACAGAGTTTACTTAACCTGCAAGACTTCCATCTTTGCACAGAAAAAAGTCGTCATTGGTCCGTCTCAAGTATTAACGCTGAAAAAAAAAATAAACAGCCAAAAGAGGAAGAGCCATAAAAGAGGCCCAATCTCAGCTGAGAGTCTGTCAAGTACAACATTTCTTTGACCCCGTTGTGAAACAGTCTTTGAGTTCAGCGCACTGAACTTCCGTCAGACCTTTAGAACCTCAGGAATAAAGAATGCACTCAGGACTCACTCAAGGAGAACAAGCGAAGTGTGAGCATAGACCGAGGGGCTGGACTCTGCAGTGAGATTTATTTATGCTCTGTTTTTTTGTTTTGTTTACACGGACCAAAGAACAGTCACCAGCCCATGATCTGTTCTTCTTTCACAGTCATATGCAAAAGTTTGATGCCTTTTCAAATTTCATTCTACTGTTTTTCTAAGAGACAATAAGTACAACATATACACAGAATGCACTTCTGCACATATTAATGCTGAGTTTTACATACTTCAGAAAATAAAATGCAAAAATTAGCAGACCTTTCATGTTTCATAGTTTTTGTCCATTACATTAAACTGAAAAATGACAAAAAATAACCCTAATAAACAGAAATTGGGGCTAAATTTGCAGAAAATTACATTTTTCTGCGTTCTCTGTGAAAGATTCATTTAGGTGCTTATTTTCTCTTTAAAAATCAATAAAATGTGTAATTTGACACTTGTATGTTCCTGGTATGAATGCATGGAAACAGAGATGTGTAATATGTCTTACACAACTACTGTTCCACAATCAGTGCAATAAAAATGTATTTGACTTGCGCTTCTTTATGACTCACTGGTTTGATTCCACACCAGTTTGAACTGGAAGCGTCAGGTCTGTCCCTGCAAGCACAGACAATCATAATATACTGGGAGAGGATTACAGGGATGGTCTTATCTTGATAGTGGCACTGAATTATGATTATTAAACCAAGGTTATGGTGCTGCAAAACCATAACCAGTTTTGTTTGATGGGGTGGTGGTGTGTACTCCACCTATAAAAAAAACTGTTCTGCAGTCTGTCTGTGCCAAACAAGCACTTTACTACTAGATACATTTTTATATTTAAAGTATTTTTCACCATGCACTGAGATTTGCATGTTGCTCACTTAGTATTCACTACAAATACACTCAATATTCTTTGCCAACAAATACATTTACAGCATATTTTTTTCATCACTACTGACCTACAAAAAGCCACCTAATGTAATTATACTTATAATATGGATCACCAGATCACTGCTATTTAACAAGCTATTGAGTGAAGAAATTTAAAGGACAGTCTAGAATTTGACTCTGTATCACCAACAACCAGTTAATAGGAGTCAGACCTGCACTGTTACAGA
>JBBPDC010000109.1:33791168-33809929 GCA_037974485.1 Hemigrammopetersius urotaenia
CACACACACACACACACACACACACACACACACACACACACACACACACACACACACACACACACACACAATCCTACCTTCAGCAAAACCACTACTGGGTCCCTGAGCAAGACCCTTAACCCTAAGTTGCTCCAGAGAGAGACTGTCCCCTTTAGTTAGGAAATGGAAGTCGCTTTGGATAAAAGCGTCTAATAAATAACGTAAACACACAGACACACAAATGCACTCGCGCTCAAGTGACTGTCCACATGATATTAAAAAAACCTTATTCAGTGCTCAGACCAGGTGAACTTCTTCCACTGCTCCATGGTCCAGTCCTGATTCTCATATTCAAGGCACATTTGGAAGTGAACAGGGATCAGCATGGGTTCTCTGACCGGTCTGTGGTTATGTATCCCCAAAAGGCTGCACTTGTTTGTGTTTGTAACATGTTACTGTCATAGCAAGCATTAAAAAACACATCCCACCCCTATAGATGCCATATAAAATGAGGCTGTTGTGGCTGATTGGTGCTGATCCGACCATTTAGAACGTTTTATTTTAAGGGGGGCAGCTACATGTTTGAGAGTTACACATAAAGACCTCGTTAATAAAACATAGTGGTATATGCTTTCTTATAACTGGCATTTTGGGTTATGGAAGACTGGATTTGGGTGTAAAATGTTTAGTTAATACCAATCAGCTTAAAACTGTTATTTCATTCAATTCTGTTGCATCCTCAGTCTATAAATAAATAAATATATCTATAAATGCTCAGGGTCAAAGCTGGCCACCCCTATCTCAAACAGACTGTAAACAAACAAGCAATGAACACACGCTGACCTGCTCCTGTGACACTACGGCTTTGTTCACAAACTGCTGGAGCTGCTCATTTGCAAAATTGATGCAAAGCTGTTCAAAACTGTTGACACCCAGGTCCTGTAATAAAATGCATGTGAAACATTTAGTTTGTTTACTGCAGGTGGAGGTAAAAATACTCAAAAATTGCAAAAGAAGCAAAAATTAAGATACTTCTTAGGAAACATGAAATAAAAGATAAGTGGCTCTCTATGTTTTAAAGTCACACAATCCTGGAGCACCTTTAGCTCTATATAATTTAATTCCAAACAAAACTGCTAAAGACATTTTGGGTTAACATTAAACTGCAGGAGCTTTCCAGGAGCAGGGATGTGAAACCCCAACAGAAAAGAATGTAATTCCCAACCTCAAACCCATAAATGTCCACGATGCCTACAGTGCTGTCCATCTCTGTGGGCATCAACCACTCGTTGATGCGCTCAAGCAGCCAATCAAAAAGCACAGAGTACAGGGCTTTGGCAATGGCATCCCTAGGTCAAAATGAATTATAAATATTCTACATACATAAAAGACATTGCAATAAATAGCTTTTATCTGTTCCAAAAGGGACAATAGAAATTCTGCCTCTCTGCAGAATCTTCTACTTCTCTGCAGTGAACCTTACCTGGATTCAATGGCACTTTCCACAGACAGGGGGCAGTAGATCCTATCGTATGTGGTTTCCTGGAAATGGAGAGGTCTATTTTTGCCTTTCAGGGAGTTTGAGCCAGAAAATGGGCAAAAGAGAATGATTTTCTGTCAGGAGATAAAGATGTGTATGGTGCTCACTGTGACTCGGTGTGTGATAACAGTCTGCAGGGCTTCAGCTGACACCTGTAATAGGTTACCGACTCTCCGAGCTTCAGCTTCACTAAAAATCCTTGCCACCTCCAACGACTCACTCTAAAAATATTAAACACACACATCTTAACCATATCTGAAAAACAATATATGTATATATTATTTTTGGATGATGTACAGAACTGTGCAAAAGTCTTGAATTTATTCATATTTTCTTATTAAAGAGCCAGTAAATTTCTAATGTAGCCTTGAGTGATAGTACTTCTGAATAGTTCCCAGTTCCTTTACCTGACCTGTTACCTGTTTTTGATTGTTATAACACACAGTGGCCTACGTATCGTATCGTATTCAAGCAGAACAAAGACCATCTAACTGAAGTCCTGAACCAGTGAAGAACCAGGAGCAGATGATTCCAGGTGATCAGGCGGTGATCAGTATACTGGTGGTGCTGAATGCTGAATGGTTGGAACTCCTTTATCTAGGCTCCTTTATCTTTAGACACTTTGCAGCCTGTCGCAGTAAAACATTTGTTCCCATTTCTTTCATTTAATCTCCTCAATATGCCAAAGAGAAGAAAATGAGTTTTGCACAGTGCCGTATATACATGTGCAATGTTTATATATGAATGACAAGGAGAATTTACACATTAAAATCCACTGAACTTGACTGAACGCACCTCATATGAGCTGAAGCAGATGTTGCCTAGCTGTAGAATAGAAGACAGGATGGCCCAGATGGTGGCGATCTGATCTCCATGTAGACCAATTGTCTCCAAACAGCATACAAGAAGCTGGAAGTCCTGCTGGTCATGCTTCCCTTGTAATTCACAGGCACCACCCTTTATCATCCATTAAAAGAAGATTACCACTGTAGAATATAGCATTGGAACATAACCTTGCATCTCCAAAAAGGTAACTTTACAGGAGAAGGAAACACTTAGAAGCTTTTGATGTAAGAAAATGAAAAACAACATGTTTAAATTAAGTAATTTTCGCCCATTGGCCCAGTTCTACTGATCCTTTCAAAATCTAATAATCCTTTAATAATCGAACCTGGTTGAGATAGTAGTAAGTCTCGGCTCCTTGCAGATAAAGATCCTGCTTGGCCCAGGGATTCATCCCAGCCAATAATTCATAAAAAACATGATAGTTTCGTTCTTCATTGGCCTGCAGGACAGAAAAGACTTTTATTGTTGATTCCTATCGAAATAGTAAGCCTTCACAGCTTTTAGAACATGATTACTATATTATTTTATGATGTTTATATATGCCATCAAATTTAAAACACTTCACAGAACGCAGTTTACTTAAAACTCAACTCTAACCTACATACAACATGTAAATAATAAAACAATGATAATTACAGACAGAACGAATGTACCTGAAAGACAATGCGTGACTTCTCAAGAAGATACTTCGACAGTGAAGTCCCGACAACAACACCACTGACAAAAAGGTTAAAAGACATGTTCATTTTATGTCCATGGTCATCAGGAGCCTGTATCTTATTAAAAGGGGTCCAGACTTACTGCCGTATGTGTATGTGTATGTATTTGCCAAAGCGGCTAGAGTTGTTGTTGAGTATAGTTTTGGCATTGCCGAAGCTCTCTAAAATGGGCAAGACATCCATTGGCTGAGGAAACAAAAGAATATATAAGTCCATCTCTTCTCAAACAAATCATCAAAAAAGTGCAGAAATGCCTGTTTGGTTTGTTCCTAATACCTGTCGGAGGTTGTCATTTGTACCCTGATACAGGGAGCTCAGGTAGTGGACAATAAGTTTGGCTGCTTCAGTCTTCCCAGATCCACTCTGGCCACTGTGGGGAGGTGAATATTTAATGGAACACCAAGATACTGAGCGTTAACATGCACTGCTCTTAAGGAAGAGAATCAGAATGATGCCGGTTCATTCCCTATTGTTTGCAGAATTTAGGGCAGCTGATAACCTATGATTAGGGAGCTGCCCCTGTGGTAAGGTCATAGGTTCGAATCCCAGGACTGCCAATGGCACCACTGAGGTGCCCTTGAGGTACCGTCCTCTCACACTGCTCCCTGGGTAGCATTGTCAGCTGCCCACTGCTTCACTGCCCCCACGAGTAAACTGATGTGTTCCCCACACATTAAAAATACTTCCGGCACCCCTGAACCCAGTGTTGTATGCTGAAGGTAGGATTCGAACCAGTAACCTCTTGGTGCAGAGGCAAGTATCCTACCCACTAGGCCACCAGCACCCCATGTGTTACATTACAACTGTTATCTATTGCATAGTCTCTATTTTTACATCACATTCAGGCTGCTGTTACATTGCTTTTTATTGTATGGTTTGGCTCATCTCTTGTACTTTGTTCAATGCTGAAACTGCCTCCTGTGTAATATCATACTTTTGGTGCAGCACTAGTCACTCTGGAAGATTTATATCCCATCCACACTATAATGTTACATTACATTACAGTACATTGCTGTGGTGACTGTCTGTTGTATTGTTTGCATTTTTTCTGTAACTTGCACTTTGTTGAATGTTGCTATATGCTGCTGTGCGGCCCGTGGGGAAACGTCTCATCACACTGTGCACATATTCACAGCTGCTGATGACAATAAACTAACCTTGAACCCTGAACCTTGAAATGAACCTTGAAATTTCACACAGTTCACACTTTGTGGTGTGTCCACGCATGACAAAATGTGTGACCTTCACGGTAATACTGTATACTGTAATACTGATTTAGTAAAATAAATTAGGGTCTCTCACCTTATGACAATGCATTGCTCTTGGGTGGAGTTTTGGGACTGGCAAAAGGCAGCATCCGCGATGGCGTACACATGTCTAGAGACATTATTCAACATAAGACAAAGAAATTATTTCAGGAATGGAACTGATATTCATCACGTTTGTTTTCAGTCATTCAGAAAATAAAGGGACATCTGCTGACTACTTACGGTGGGTTGTGGTGCTTTTCCTTGCACTGGTACTGCTGTCTCAGTTCCTCTGTGTAAATGTTCAGAGGCATGAAGGGATTGACTGACAACAGCATATTGCCAATATACGTCTGTTTCAATCAGGGAAATAGAAACAGAGACTATTGAAACAGTTCAGATGCCTGAGTGTAGTCACGTAGCTTATTGTTGAGGAAAGCTAATGCATACATAAATGCAATCCCGATGAAATCGCTTCTTCAGATTCAGCAGCACTGAACTCTCGCACACTTCTCTGCAAACAAATGGGTTTAAGTCAGTTTAGGTCATGTGTATAAATTAATAGGCTCTGAAATAAGCTCCAATTTATAAACAGGATCAAATATTTTTCTGAGGTGAGGTGACACAAGTGAATTCAGCTGTTTTTAAATTATGTTACATTACATTTTATTCATTTGCCAGATGCTTTTTCCAAAGTGATTTACAATTTGAGGAAACACACATTGTTGGGCAATGGGAGAACCAGACGAGAGTACGAAGAGAATTCTGAATCTTTATATGAGCAGAAAAGGTCTGACAAATTGTTGTCATACTGTCAGACAACTTCTTTTATGAAAGTTTGTTTTGTGTTGATGCTGGAGTTGTCAGACGCAAATGAATGTGAACAAAAATGATCAAATTGCTGTTATTTAAGGTCTTAGAAACAAACAGTATAAACACAAGATCTCTGAACCCGGGAGAACTTTCAGGATAGTCTCCGCCCACAAGGTGGTGGGGAAAACCTGCAGAGGGATGGGCTCCAGAGAGCGGCCATGTGGCGCTGCTCCGAGAGAAAGAGCAGTAAATGGCGAGAGTGTAGGAGAACGAACACTACACTGTAGAACGGCTCTACACTGTTTTACACTGGTTCTATTTACTGAAATCAGAGTTTACTGATACACACTGAGTTCTGAGCGTAAACGCTGATTTTAGACTATTTTACACAGTTTATATTTACTGAAATCAGAGTTTACTGATACACTTTTCTTACATTGTTCTAAGGGTTAAGTAGGGAGTAGTGCAAGGAAACGTAAGCTTATTTAGATAATAGAACAAGAGGATAGATCATCAAGAGAGGAGGTGCTCTCTGACTAGAGGAGTATTCAGGAGTATTCTTGAATATATAGATGGATTCCGGTTTGACTCACTGCAGTTGTGACAAGTCCTCTACTTCATCCACCTCCACAGTTTGGCTGCTTCCTGGCATGAGGACCTGGGGTAGACAGGGATGAGCAGTAGATTTCCGTGACATGTCAGGATAATAACAGCTCATACTCACCATGATCTTGCAGCAGCCCCACAGTAAACAGTGCAGCAGTTACGGGATACACACTGGTGTGCAGTATGGAATGGGGAGTACACTGTATCAGCCACAGAGCTGTAACCTCCATGCATGCAACGTAAGTCGTTGTGATAACATCACAGACAAAAGGTAAATGTACACACAACTAATTAGCAGAGCACAAGACACGTCCAAATCAGCTATTATTTAGAATAGCAGGACCTGCTAAAACAATGACAAATACATGCACATTTTATACCTGAGTGCTGTTCAGTCTGCCCTCCAACATATTTTGAGTAGGATCCTCAGACTCCCATGGGCCCCTACCATTGTGGATGGGTAATGATTGAGCATGGTCATCATCTTCATATAAAGTCCTCCTTGCGAGCTTCTCTACAGTTTGGTGTGGCAGCAGATTTTCACTGCGAAGCCAATCCTGAGGATCACCACACATTTGGCGATTCTGAGCCCAATGGAGCTCCATGGTTGAAGGGAAACCCTCCTCACCCATCAGTTCAGCCACTTCTCTATCTGCTTCCTCCTCATAAAAGGATGTCCCCACACCATCTCTCCACAGCTCAGCCTCTGTAGATGGAACTGCCTGGTTTCTCTCATTTTGCTGCCTGTCTCTGCTTTGTCCACCACCTCCCAGTAGAGATTTGGACATGGATAGTTTAGTAAGATTGACCTGTGAGCCCCCAAGCTTTCCCTTTGCTGCATGCAGGACACTGATGCTGTCTGTGTTGCCTAATGCTGGTGATTTTATGTCAGCTTTGACCTCCTTTTTGTCTTCAAACACGTGTTCTTCTGAGTTGCCAGTTCTCTCTGGTCGACTAGTGGTGTTGATCTTTTTAACAGACTTGAGCAGACTCAGGTCTGGCTTCACTGGAAGCACCAGGCGAGCACCAGGCTTTGGCGGTTTACGCTCTGGAGAGGCATCGCTGCCTGTGCTGGTGCTAGCAGCAGGAACTGAAGCATTTTTGGCCTTGCCAACTTTGTTCATTCTGGGGAAGACAATTGCAAATTTGGCATCACCTGAGTTGGCATTTTCTTCTGGATCTTGTGGAGATGAACAAGGATCATCACAAACATTTCCCAGGCCTTCAGTGGAGTCATCTTGGGTATTTGCCATCTCTTTTGTCTTTGTATCTTCTCTGTCCCTCTTATTAGTTTTTAGAGTGCTGCCAGCCATCTTCATGGCCATCCTGTGGCGAAGAAGACTCTTCTTGGTCTTTGCTCTGGACTTCTTACTGTTTAGGACCAGAGCTGGCAACCATTTTGAAACTCCAATTGCTTGTGTGACAGCTGATAGCTTTCGTCGGACACTAAAGCTCCTGGGCATGTTCTTCTGTATCCAGCCTGAGACACGGCGCAAGGTAGCCATTCCTCTCTTCCGTGCTAGCAAACTCTCTGTTGATTTCGAGGACACTGCTTCTTCAGGCTCTGCTGTTTCTGCTACAGTTTCATCGTCATCTTTCTTCTTCTTTGCTTGGTTGCTCAGTGAAGCAATCTTGACTTTTCCAATGGCCAATCTTGTGTTATCGGACAGAATGCTTGGTTTTTGTTTCTCTACACTTTCTTCGTTTATTTCGTCTTCTGTTAATTGGTCTTCCTTGGCTGCTGGTTTATTTCCGTCTTCCTTGCCTTTTCCTTTTATTGTAAATAACATTCGGGAGGGTTTGTTGAGTAAGCCTTTGGGTTTTTTCGATGAAATCACTGCCTCTTCTTCCTTCTGGACCTCTCCTTTCTTATTCAGTGTCTTTGTTTTGTTTGCCAGCTGTAAAATCTGTGACTTCCCCTTCATTGCATCCGTCTTACTGAGAGTCACTCTTTTCATCGGCTTTTGTAATGATGGAGCAGAGTCTTCTTCAGGCTTTTCTTCTGGATGAGGTTCTTTTTTCCGCAGTATCTTAGATTTCAGCATCTTTTTCTGACTTGGGAGGTGTGAAGTCAGGCTGAGAGGTAGAGGCTTCTTGGATGGAACAGTAGTTTGCTCCTTTTTGTCTTCGGGCTCACTGATCTCCTCTGGAAGTTCTGTTTCCTCCTCACTACTGATGGGCTCGTCCTTAGATTCTACTTTACTTTCACTCCCTGAAGATTCATCTACATCCTCATTTTTTTTCTCTTTTTCTTCTTCTTCTCCTTCATTCGCGTCTTGCTCTGTTTTAGTCTCTGTCTCTAATATTTCTTCCTCACTGCTCACTTTACTTGCTTCTGTCTCGGCAGGCTCTTCCACAAAGTCTGACTCCTCCTCTTTCTCTTCTTCACTTGAGTCCTCACTCTGTTGTTCAGACTTCTCTTTTTCAGTCTCAGTTTCATCCTCCTCTGAGTCCTCTACCCTAAGACCTCGCCTTTCCCCACGTTTCTCAGGTGTTTTGCTGGTTGCTTTGGTTTGGGGAGTTTTTGAATTGGGTTTGGATTTGACAGCCTTACCTTTGCCTCTCTTCCCTTTGATTTCATTACTAGCCTCCTCAGAAAGTAACACTTTGCCATTTTGTTGCTTCCCTCTTCTTACTCTTTTAGGATGTTCGGTTTCTTCATCTTGTGTCTTCTCAGGTGGGTCCAGCTTTCCATTTTTACCCTCATCTTTTTTGGCCTTCCCTTTAGAGACTTTATCTGCTTTTTTGGCTTGTTCTTCACCACCCTTATCCTTTCTTCTTCCAATCCTGTTCTCAGTGGTATCTTGAGAAATTTTGGTAACCGTCTTCCCCCCTTTCTTACTTTGAACTGGTTCTACCTTTACCTTCTTGTTTTCCTCTGCATTCTGTTTACCCCCTCTTGCCTTTCTTGGTGTTTTGGCAGGAGACATAATGCAGAATTAAATTTGCATGACTTTCCCTCTTCTTCAGTTTTCCAGATGTCAGGATATTTCACTTGTAACCTGTAGATTTGTACATATTTGTGAGATATTGAGACTTTTAAACACGTCGTTACTGTCAATTGAGTTTTTGTTGCTACTCACAGCTTACAATTGACTTTATTTAAACTTGTTTTGTTGACATTGTGACCTGAAACAGTAAAAAGACCCATAGTAGGAGGTGGACAAGATCGTATGTCATGTCTGTCAGCTAAAGGTGAAAGGTGTGCTTGACCCAGTGGTCATCATTAGTGCTAGGTTTCAGTCATTTAGCCCATGATCCTGCCTGTAAAGCTGTTCAGGTCAAGACTATTCATCAGTGAATAACAATTAGTCCAGCAAGATGCCTACCACAAATCAACTCTGTGATTCTTATAGTAACACAAAATTCCATAATACATCGCATGAATGGATTTCAAATGCATTTGCATAAAATCTTTTCTGTAATAAGCTCAAAAGTTCCTCAAAATACAGAGGGTTCTACATATACTTTGGGATTAAATCATCAAATTCTTTTTACAATACAAGGTCTCTTGGGTGCCCAGTTACTTGTGCCAGTGTAGTACTGAATCACTTACTTGTCTTCTTAGCTGCATTGCAGGCATGGTGGGGGTCTGATGAGCTTTTCTGCTTGTCCTGAGCTGCTGGTATCGCTGACACACATCAAGGTTTGAACTCGCTTTGGGACACAAACACCTATGCAGTCTCTCCAAAACAGATGCAGGTACACAAGCACAAGCGCTCAAGGGGTCTTGTGAATAATTCATGTTTGCATGCCAGCCCATGCAGTTATACGCCCATTCATATCGGCAGCTGGTGAACAGACTCTGGAAAGGTGAGAGGCAGTGCTGAACGAGTGACAAAAGGTGGTGATACATGAGAGAGGGAGGCATGCATGCCGAAGGAAAATTCCAATACTGCATCTGTAAAGGTCTATAGAAGTTCCTATCCATAGGAAAACCTCACTTTTTCCTCTCTAGTTAAAAGCTACTGAAAGTATAAGAGAGTATCGACAGTGAAAAAACACCCCCAAACAAGTGCACAAGTCATTTTATCTGAACATCAGACTGGGAAATCTGGATGTTAAATCATTTCATTATGTGCTATAACTCATTATTATTACCTGCAATAGTGTTTCCATGTGAAACTACATCAATATTATTACTACTGATATCTATTATATACAATTAAGGATTCAGTATAGAAAACAATTCCAAAGCACCATTTATTGCTAGTAATTCCCTTATCTATAGTATTTATACCCCAGCATTGTGTATGTAACAGAGTGTATTCATTTTGTGTTCTTTCTGCAGAGTTTTTGCTTCGGTTAGGCATTATATTTTATTTTTTAAAGCTCCTCGCTCTGTTTTTGTGTGTCTTTGCAGCCGCAACACCTCCAGGGTGAGTTAAGCTTTCTGATTCTGAAATTACTGCATTACATCTTTACTGTAAAATCAGAATGGAAACCACTGCAGAATGAAATACTGTTCACGTTAATGTTCTAAAAATAAAGAACCCATTATAGAAATGATTGTGTTGATTTATGCAGCTACACATTAGCACTCTATTTTTATTTTCTAGTTCGTGATAAAGTGTAAATACAAATGAAGAAAGTTGCCATTTGTGGTTTTATAATCACTAGGGAGAAGAGACAGTAAATTGAGGCCCAGAAAGTAAAAGGATTCCGCTCCAACAGTTTGGCTTCTCTAATTAGTCCAAACCAGCTGCAGAGCTGCCCAGATCAATTGGAACAGATTCCTGGACAGGATATACTTTCTGGACTTCAATTTTCCACTTCTTCTGCTCACTATTGCTAAATGTTTATGTTCTGAAACATATCTGAATGCTGTGTGTTCTGCAATGACTGATTCAAAGCGAGCATGTTATGGTGATTGGAAAACCTACAGCTATAAACAATGCCTTTGAAAATACTACTTCAAGAAATGAGAATTGAGTCACAGCATGAGTGCATTTTACTAAAAACTGAACAGCTGACACTTGAAATGACTGGGAAATTGCAAGCTTGGACACTGCGGGACTCTCTCGCTCAATAATTCATTGGCTATTGTCTTGTTCTACTCACCTATCTTGAAAATTCACTGCTTCTAAGTCAGCTTTAACCCAAGTATTAAATAATGGCATTAAATAGAATTCCATAACCCATGCATTACAATCTTCTGGCCCATGGTCACCCCATTTCTTCGGCTGTTCAATAAGAAAAAGCCCGGCAATTGGGTTCAAATGTCTTTAAAGTGTTTGAGCAAAGCGGATTATGCAACAAAGTGAGTTTTAATAATAGATTATGAAACTCTTGCATGTGCATGTATGACAACTGATCTCACCTGGGGCCACTTCTTCACACAGGGGACCAGACCTGAGACTCCTTCCCCACAGGAAACACACTGCAAAGTTTAAGAACACTAAGGGCATTCAGCAATTTAATTCCATTATTAGTCGGACATTACAACACATACACTATACAGACAAATGTATTGGGACACACTTCTTAATTACGGACACACCACTTCCAGTGCAGGGCAATCTTAATGCTACAGCAGACCAAGATATTTGGACCACGCCATGCTTCCATCGTTGTAGACCCAGTGTAAGGGGAGGACCTTTTCTATTCCAGCATGACTGTGTCCCAGTGCAGAAAGCGAACTCCATGAAAACATGGCTGGAGGAGTTCAGTGTGGAAGAACTTGACTGGTCACTCAGAGCCCTGACCTCAACCTCATCCAGCACCTTTGGGATGAACTGGGACGGAGATTGTGATCCAGACCTTCTCATCCAACATCAGTGTCTGACCTCATAAAAGCTCTAGAATGAATGGACACAAATTCAACCCTAACCCAGAAAATCAAAAATATTGTGGAAGGTCTTCTCTCCCTCTCCAGGTCGACCAGAGGAGAATGGGTTCACCTCTTGGTTCCTCCTGAGGTTTCTTCCTCCAGCTTTAAGGGTTTTTTTTTGTCACCTTTGGCGCATTAAGGGCTCAGACCTGGTTTCTGTAATGCTTCTTTGTGACAACATTGGTTTTAAAATGTGCTTCATAAAAACATAAATTGAACTCTATTAGTTACTTAAAACCATGGATTTATTGTAATTATTGTAATTACAGATTCTGCATAACTAAGAAAGTTTCCATTTGTTCCGGAATGGATGCTGTGTTGTACACGATACAGGGTTTAAAATATTTCTCATCAGAGCTCTTGGTTGCTCCTGTGAGTTGCTGGATTTCCTAATTCTGTGCTTTCACAGCAGCAGCACAAACAATCATTTTGTCACCATTACTACTTTTGTGTCCATTTCTCCTTTCTCTCTTTTCTCCCTGCATTCTCAGTGTTAAACTTCTTTAAGTGTAATTTTCAGTGTTAAATTTGACAAATGGACTTGGTGCGAAAAGAACTCAAGACGACTAAACATTAACTCTTGTCTCTAATGGGATTTTCTTTGTGCCAGGACTCCACTCACATGGTCAAGTCAGTGCTGTGCACATAAAGGAAGTAAAACATGAGTGCAGTTATGGATAGATTGATGGATCAGATCACAGAAAGCTCATGCATACAAAACATCCAAAATACATTCTATTAATCAGTTACACACCTGTTCTCTGTCTACATTTTAATGTTTGTCATCTTTTAACATCTGACTCATTACTAATGAATGAATAGCCTCATGTTCTACACTCCTAAGCATGAAGAACCTAAAAGGGATTATTTGTGTTTATTTGACTGTTTTTTGAAGTACCATGTTTGCAAATGAGAAATGTGTTTGTGAAGAACCTTTTAAAAGTTTTAAAGAACATTCACATAATGCAAAGGGTATAGAAAGAACTGCTAAACTGGTAGAAAACATGTAAAGTTTGCATGAGCCTTTAAACACTTAACACTCAATACTTACAAATATCTTTATTAAACATGGTTCTGAAAATTAAGCTACTTCTTCTATGGCATGTTTGTGGCAAATGTTTAAAGACTGTAGATGAAGGAAAGCACAAAAATGTGTTGAAGGTTGGGACTGGGAACCCCTTATGTAGCCCCTTCTTTAGACTTTACAAAAATACAGAGACCACTCACCTCTGTTAAACAGCAATTATTGTACAGTTGCCTTGGGCATAAGAATTGTCAACATGTGTGAGCTCATTAAATTGAACAAATCCCTAAATATATGGTGTGTAAAGGTTACACAGTAACCTTTGTCTGCATTCATTTATTTCCCACCTCCATTCAAAGAGGTATAGCCCAAACAGTGTTTAGGCTTTGTAATATTATTGACCATTGAAGAGAGTCAGTCCCAGCATCATGGGTAGCAGTCATGATGCCACATCATCTGATATGAAAGATGAAACTGTTGGGCTTGAACACCTCCAGCTGCAACTGGATCCTGGACCTCTTGAGTGGGGCACCTCAGTCAGAATTGGGAGCTCCTGCACCACCACACTGAGCCTGATGGCCCTCCTGGGCTGTGGGCTGGTCGAGCTGCTGTCACCATGATTGTATGGCATGCATAGCTCAAACCGCATCATCAAATTTGCTGTTGACATGGCTGTGGTGTGTTTGATCACTGGGAATGATGAGGCAGCATGCAATGACAAACAAACTGGTATAGAACCAACAACCTGTCTCATAATGTAGATATGCCAAAAGAGATGGCATATCTAATAAGGATAGCTGAGAAGATCACTGGGGTCTCACTCCCCTCTGTCATGGACATGTACACCACTTGTTGCATCTGCCATCTAGCAAAATATTCCATAGCATACAGGCCTTCACTGCCAGGACGGGTCTTCCTCTAGGCCACCAAACAAGGACTAAACCAGAACCGTTCTTACCACAAACCACTGAACTTTTTCTCACTACTAAAAATTAGGCTTGTCACGATACTGAAATTTCAAACTCGATACCGATACTAAGGATGGTACTCAATATTCAAAACTATTTTCGATACTACGGGGAGAAAAAGCAAATAATTTATTAAATTATTTACACAACATGTTTTCCTTGCCCTCCGTACAGAACAATAAGGGAAGGTTTTGGGATAATAATTATGGATCCCTATGGGCCAGGGATTCAGAGTTATTATTGGATAGGTCTGGGGGAGCGGAGGCTCTGTGTAAAATTTTGAGGTGCTAGGTTGTTCTCCGGCCGAGCTACGGGACAAAATGCTGTCATATAAACATTGAGTCCTCCAGGTAGCCAGGTGAGGGACTGCCCGCTGCAATGCCTGTTGAAAATTGTTGTAGCTTGCTGGTGATTTCCATGAACCACCATTTCCATTACCAGTGCTAATTGATATCGAACTTGATACTAAATTTTTGTATCAAAAATTGATAAAAAATTTTTACCAAACACACATGCACATAAACAAGAACCACACCCAAACTGCTACCGCTCCCCCTCTATACTGTTTTTGATAATTTATACGCATCAGATAATTCTTGCACAGTAATTTACCGCTGGAAATGTGCATCTTACAATTAACTGTATTCACTCTACTGAGTCTGTATTAGCGTAGTGTTGTGTTGTTTCATGTTGCACCATGGTTCTGGAGATATGTGTTATTCAGTCACTGTGCTCTGTAGATGGTTGAAATGACAATAAATATATCTGACATGATTTGACTAGAGGGCCTGGCTTGCCTTGATAACCACTGCCCCCTTCCCAGCCCACGTCCTTCCCTATGGCACAATGTTCAGCTTAGTCACCTAATTACTATGAACAACTCCATTTCCTCTTTTTTTACATCATGTGAAAATGCCACCTGCCCTTTACATTGTGTGAAAAATTAATGATGAATAGGCCCATAGAAAGAGTTTAATGTTTTTGCCAGAAAACCCCTTTGGGCTGCCCCAAACACCCTCCGCCTATCTCATGAATGCATAGTGATGCTTTTAAACCACACAAGTTCCAGCTCCAGTGCTAGAAGAAATAGTACTGCTGTTCTCAGTCAACCAATTTAAAGCTGGACATTTGCTGTAAATCAACTGGATAATCACAGTGAAATGTTCAAACAGCCAATCAGCTTTTAGAATTTAAAAAAAGACAATTTGATTACAAGATTGAACTGGCCATTAATAATAAAATTGCACCGAAAAGCAAAAACGTGAAAGCCAAATGGACAACAAAAAATAACAATTCATTAATTAAAACGTGTCTACAGATGTTTGGATATAGACAGTGGTTCTCAAAAGGCTACTTGATGAGCTACTTGCTGTGATTCCTCTCTCCTCTGTCCTTCCACCTGTGACCCAGAAATATACTGAAATGCTTAAATATGTATCAGTTATTTAAATATTGAGGAGCAAGGAGAAGGGATGCTTCCAGATACATGTGCATTCAATGTGGAAGATTATTTTACTACAATTTATTTGCGTTGTGTTTTTATTGGATGATTAATGTTCATTTGAGGGGATTCAGCAAAGGAGTGTTTAACATAATTAAGTTATTAACTTGCTTGGATTTCAATATAACATTGAAATGTTGGACTACAATAAGATATAACTGTTAATTGCGGGCAAATCTGAACCAAGTAACAGGTCATAAAACTGACAGCTCTATGAAGATCATCTCTTTTGGTGTGAGCAAAGAAAACCTGCATTTCCATTTCTCAGTCATACCATCCAAAAAGCTGCCTCCTCCTAAGGGCTAAGTGTATAATTCCACAGTTAAATGCGATGCTTCTAACTATTTTGGAAATATTAGAGAGGAACAAGGACATTGTGAGAATGTCAGCAATCTTTTCAAGTCCTACAAAGTCCTACAACAATAATTCACACATTTCAGGCACTTATACACTTCTGACACACTTGGAAATCTTTTGCATAAATCTTTTGCAAAAACTTTAATATGGAGTCAGGTCATAACAGCTTCCATTCTACTTAAAAGATTTGGAGCTTCATTCTTTAGAGCATTTATGAAGCTGGAAGAGAAGGCCTGGCTCACAATCTCCGTTCCAGTTCATCCCAAAGGTGTTGGATGGGATTGAGGTCAGGGCTCTGTGCGGCCAGTCAAGTTCTGCCACACTGAACTCCTCCAGCCATGTCTTTATGGAGCTCGTTTTGTGTCCAAAATGTCTTGGTATTCAGAAACATTAAGACTGACCTTTGTTGGTTGGAAGGAGGCTAGCCCAAACCCTGGAAAACAGGTGTGTCCCCATACTTTTCTTCATATTGTGCAACACAAGTGAGGAGGGCTCCATAAGGCAGTGATGAGAATTCCAGCTCTGGATCTGGATCATTGCTCTGCTCACCAAAGAGGAGTTGACTCTTCCAGCTCCCAAACAGCTCTTCATGTTCATTTTATTTTATAATTCAGCCAGCGGTCTGTTCTGATCTGTGACTAGTATATGTACATATAAATCTTAATTTATCCAATGTAATAATTAAATAATTAAATAATAATTTTAAACAATTGTAATAAAAAATGTGCTGTATGGACAAAAGTACTGAGACACACCGGTGCCCCCTTTCCAACATACCAAGACAATGCCATGTTTCCAACTTTATGGACACACAATTGGAGGAAGAACCCTTCCTATCCCAGAATGACTGTGCACCAGGTCCATAAAGACATGGCTGGATGAATTCAGTGTAGAAGAACTTGACTTGCCCACACAGAGCCCTGACCTCAAGCCCATCCATCACCTTTGGGATGAACTGGAACGGAGATTGTGAGCCAGGCCTTCTCTTCCAGCTTCATAAATGCTCTAAAGAATGAAGCTCCAAATCTTTTAAGTAGAATGGAAGCTGTTATGACCTGACTCCATATTAAAGTTTATGCATTTTAATGCAGTAGAATGGGGTCAGGCGTCCCAATACCTTTGTCCACATAGTGTACTTGTCAAATATGGGACAGGTCTGTGACTTTTATTTTGAAACAGCCATTATCCAAATCCCATTGGGTGGTCTTAAACTGATCACAGATCAGTTATGCCTGTTTGCCTCGCACTGGATGGCCATACAAATAACCCAGACCGCTGATCCCAGGTCAGCTCGTACCGGAATAAGCGTTCAATGCCTGGACTCGGGGCTTTGTTTACATTCAACGTTTCAATGAAAGTCGTCAGGTTGCGAGTCTGCAGGTGAAATTCTGAACCGTTTTATCGAGCATATTTAATATTTACGTATTATATACACTCAAATTTACGATAATTGCACGTTTAAGACCCTTCTCTGTGTAGCTTTACTGGTTTTAACTACCTTCAGCTACTGAACTTGCAAGCGTGGTTGATAAACTTGCTTTATATTTTGATTTACTGTCACATTTTATGATTACAATGCTATTTATCATCTTTATTTGTGAAAGAACGAGGTGGTGTTTAGCTAACTGGCTAGTAATTCATTTTCGTAGCTGTCAAATGTTGCTGTTATCAAGGTAATTTTTCTAAATGTTAAATATTGCAAATTAGTTTTCCATTAAACGTTCACTTTAGATAATTAAACTAAATTAAACCTGGCTTGCTTGTCACGGCTTGATATTTACAGTTAGCTGACAGGAAAGTGAGGTTTCACCTTTAGCTGATCTCAGATCAGTTTTGTCCGTTTGCCTCACAGTGGATTCAGCTCCTACCTGAGTGCTGTGCCTGGTCTCCTGCCTTTGTTCACATTTCTTCATTCAGTGAAAGTCGACGGTCCTGCAGGTGAAATTATGCACTTGTTAATACAAAAATAAATGCATATTTCATATTTACAGTCATAAACAGAATTGTTTATCTAGGATAACCAACTGGCACGAATTCAGGACATTTGTTTTTATTGGTATAACTGTACATAGCCCACTGCTTCACTTGGTGAATGGTTTAAATTCAGAGAATTTCACATTTTTCACGCTGCGCTGTGTTTACCTTTTTACTTTACTTTACAGCCACCTTCAGCTACCAACTGGGTGCAAAACGTTGCTGTCAGACTTGCTTTCTATTTTTATGACAGCAAAAAAAACCTATTGTTTACTAGTGGATGTTTTATATGTTTACTAGTCGTTTACTAGTTTGTTCTCAGGACTGCCAGAGGCTCCAGTAAGGTTCCCTTGAGCAAGTTACCGTTCCCACACACTGCTCCCTGAGTGCTACATCGCTGGGTGCCCACTGCTTCACTCGGTTAATGCAAATATTTTGTATGAAAGGAAAAAAGAACCATTGTTTACTAGGATGCTGTGGAGTTTAGTTAATTGGCTACTATGTCAGTGACTCAGTTAACATTGCTGTGCAACTGGTTGTCTAGTGGTTGGGGAGTTGCCCCTGTGATCAGAAAGTTGTTGGTTCCTTTGAGCAAAGTACCATCCCCACCCAATGCTTCCAGGCACTCTGTTTCTGGCTGCATGCTGCTTTAACTGGTGAAGGGGGTAAAAGCAGAGAAAGAGTTTCACACTGTTCACACAGTGTGCTGTGCTGTGGTGTGTTCACACATGACTATATGGAGCCACTTTACTTTACTTTAACTGATCTAGCTAACAGGAGTGAGGTTGGTGATGGATTTCACGGAGTGCTTTGAGGACACCTGCTCCACAGTAGCTCTTGCTGCCAGACAAGGCGATGGCAGGCGGGTGCAGAAGCTCCTGAGAAGAGGCTTCGCTGTGGATGTGAAAGACAACCGTGGCTGGAACGCTTTGCATGAAGCTGCAGCTTCTGGTTCTGCGCAGTGTGTTCGCCTCCTGCTCAGCGCTGCAGGTGAGACGCTTTAAACTGATCAGCTTTTGGCTAAATTGCTGTGCTTAATGTCATAAGATAAGATTAGGGAACCCTTTATTAGTCTCACAGGTGGGAAATTACATTGTTGAAATTACAACAGCAAAGTGGTCAGAATAAGAGAAGAAAGTAGAAGCAGCATAACCAATAGAATTAAACTATAAAACACAAGAGTATAATAAAAAAAACTATACAAAAATAATGACAATATAAATATTGAAGTGTGTGTGTGTATGTATGTATGGGAGTATACATGTATATTGGATATTTATATTAGAGCCCGACCGATAAAGGATTTTGAAGGCCGATACCGATACATCGGCCGATATATATGTGTATGTATATGTAT
>JBBPDC010000109.1:33878623-33901827 GCA_037974485.1 Hemigrammopetersius urotaenia
CTCTCTCTTTCTTTCTCTCTCTCTCTCTCTCTCTCTCTCTCGCCTCCCTCTCTCTCTCTCTCTCTCTCTCTCTCTCTGTCTCTCACTCCCTCTTCTTACTCACTGTCTCTTCTCCTCTCCTCTCACTCTCTCTCTCTTGCTTGAGAACTGAATGGCAGCACAATGTCTCATCTTTCCACTCTTCTATTTACATAACACTGCACTACAAGATCCTGTTGTATTCTTATCACAGTGCCGTTTGTTTGCATGTCATTGGTGTCGTCTCTCCAAAATGGAAATGTCATGGGAGATAGAAAAGCATTATACAGGTCTTCTCTTTTGCTTGAATATGTTTGTCCATTCTGAGATTCTCAAAACAGGCTGCACACGAACAGCAGAAGCTCACTGGCCAAAAGCATTTAAAACACTAAACACATTCAATATGTCTGTCAAACTGTCATAAATGCTTATGTCTCTACTCATAAGGTTTTACCAGCTCTGTGCCATAGTCTTGAGTAACCATTCATTACTTGATATTTTGCTTCCAGAATTCCAGGCGTTCTTGTATGTTAATGTGTTCTTGTGGAACAGTTCTCCAGGCTTCCTGAAGGACCTTCAAAGACTCTCATTTCCAGTCCAGTCCCTGAACCTGACCAGTTTCAGAGGAATGTTTCTGTTGGTTAAGACACACAGTGACCTACGTATGAATTGTTTAAGCAGAACAAAGAGCATCTAACTGAAGTCCTGAACCAGTGAAGAATCAGGAGCAGATGATTCCAGATGATCAGGCAGTGATCAGTATACTGGTGGTGCTGAATGCTGAGTGCTAGGCTCCTTGTCTCTTTAGACACTTTCCAGCCTGTTTCAGTAAAACATTTGTTTCCATTTTTTACATTTAATATGCTTGATACTTCTAGTATAAGACAGTTTCAGATGCATAAAAGAGTATTTTTGCCCAAGAGGGTGCATATCTCCAAAATAGAAAGAAATGGGCAGTGGCTCATAACTTCTCACAGTGCTGTATATTTCACTGCTATGTTATTCTTTGCTTTGACCATATAGAAAACGTTATCCAATATATTCAGAAACATTTTCACTGTTTGTCAGTAGAAGATAGAGAAGGAGAAAGACCTGGCATTCATACTGGACCGCATTCAAAAGATCTTCTACTGAGATGATTCACATCAGCATATAGCATCTATAGTACATTTTTCATCAGCTGGTAAATCTCCCATAATTTAAATTACCATATTTACACAGTTACCATAGTTACAATATTTATAATATACTTATTTATTACAGCTAAGTAACGATTGGTAAATATGAGTAAAAAGGGTTCTAGGTTCCTCTTTTGGACTCTCCTCTTCAGCTCATGCTTTCCAATGGAGTTCAGATCAGGGGACTGGCCATAAGCTTCTGTGATGTTTGGACCATTCTGTGTAGATGTGGACGTATGGTTTGCATCATTGGCACAGATTTTCATTTAATATCCCCTGATACTCCACGGATGTCGTGGATCCTAACATGGTTCCCATTGCTTTTGGTGGAAAACCATTCTCAAAACAACCCAGATCCTTCAGCATATGTAGCAACGGGAATGAGATACTTTTTGGCATTACTATTTTAATTATTATACCAAACCCGTTTTGAGTGTTAACCCCCAAAATTCTCTGTTTTTGTTTCTTTAGACCATAGAACCCACTTCAGGTCAAAATCATAGCACTATTTTGTAAACAGGTGTTCATATTTGTGGTTAGAAGCAAATGTTTGTTTTTCTGATAGACCTCCTAAATACTTTGTTGCTCGGCTGCATTTTGAATTTCTGAGGGTAATATTGTACAAAAGAAAGCATTTTAGTTTTCAAAATGTTCTTCAGTTCAAGGTTAGGTTTTTTCCCCTCATTTTTTTGATAATTAATTACAAAGGCTTTTTTCATTTTTTCATTATGTTTGTTTCATTTATCCCATTAATTATAGAATTGACTGTATCCCTCTACTGACTCTCCTGTTTGTGAACATTTAAGATAATGTTGCCTTTTAATATTCTAAAACATGAATATAGATACAATGTAAAAGCAGGAAAAAGAGTTTCAGTTTTTTGGGTGGATGGATGATTACATGTTTGTGAGATTTCCAGATTCTTTTGCTCATACTTACAGTGAGCAACCGATGACTGATTGAAGATCTTTAAAACTGTGAGAGTATCCTCTATCAGTGGTCACTAAATCCTCTCCCTGTGTTTTATACAGTTCTCCAGCAGAGCTGTGTTAACTGTTTAGAGTGCTAGAGGAGACCACTGCTTACTTAAGAATGTGACCATTAAGTGATTTAGCAATCAAGAAAAAGTGTAATCTATGTTAGAACATGAGTGGATCAGTGCCAGCCGAGCTACAATTGGTAAATTGTCATCATACGGAAAAACAGCTCCTTATATGGAAGTTCCTCTGGTTTGTGTTGGTGCTCGAGGTGTCAGACGTCATGCTGAGCTTTGTTTGGTGTTCCTGTGTTACGTAGAACCAAAGTTACTGTAGTTTAAAAACAGCGGTGGTGCACTGAGAGAAAGAGCAGCAAACAGTGAGCATGTAGGAGAACAAACACCAGTTCTAGACTGTTTTACAGCATTTATATTTACTTAAATCAGAGTTTACTGATACACTCTGAGTTTTGAGGGTAAACACCGGTTCTAGACTGTTTTACAGCATTTATATTTACTTAAATCAGAGTTTACTGATACTCCCTTATTAGGGCTAATGTCAGAAGACTTCCAAATCATTGTTGACGGTCCATGCACTATTAAAATTTCAAGTAATGGAATTAAATAAAAAATGTAAGAATCTGGAACATTTGAATATTTACCAGGTTTGACAACACAGAAAAAAATATATATTACAATAATGAAAAACAATACTGTGTTTGATGTCTGTGGTTGGGAAAGATGAGTTTTGTAGAGTGTGCTAAGACATGTTGATGTTGATTCTCTATGAAATTCCTTAGAGCATTTTATAAGCATTTTATATTTAAGTAGTCTATAATTAACATACTATGTTATTCCTTATTACAATCAACAGCCCACTATTTACAGCACAACACAAGCATCACCTTCTTCCCCCTCACGCACTTCCACAGCAGGGGGGTGGGTGTGAGGTGACATTTCTGTCCCTTGTGGATTTTTCCCTTCTTTGTATCATCATGTGCTTTTACCAACGTGTGAAGAGAACGCCATGGACTGTGTAACACCCTACAACTGCTAAAATGCTCCCAAAGTACAGAAGATCATCCGACTGTCCAACACACCCAAAAGGTCAAACGTGTTATTTCACATTTAGCCATTTTCTTTTCTTCTCTGTTAATAAAATGTGTCATCTCACGCATCAGCGAAGGCGTAATTTCAACAGCACTGAAATTGCAACATCCTCCAGTCGGTGACATGGGCTCAGTGGTTATTACCGCAGGTTGACATCTGTGCACACTGTGCAAATTCAATTAAATCCACCCATCAGGAGGATCATCATGCATCATTTTTCTTTCTGTAATTATTTTCCCTTAATATTTTTACACACCACATATTCGTTTCTGTAATGCAGGACAACTTGGACATCATTTCTTGCTCAAACGTTTCACCGTATTGTGGCGATACAGAGAGGCCTGTTTGGAAATTACTTTTTAATCCACGTGCTCACGTGTGTATGCATGCAAACACGGATAATGCAAAAGCTATAAGAACAGGCATATCAAATCTAATCTGTCCGAGGAGCGGTTCTCTCGTACGGTCTGGAACGTGTACACAAAGAGAAACGTACTAAAAGTGTTGTCGGAGGAGCAGCTCTTTCAGAGCTAATAACACAAAACACACTGCATTCCTTTCAATGTGCTTTGCTATAGGTTTAAGATAAGCCTCAGCAGGACTGAAGTAAGACACCAGCGCCTTTCAAAAACATCTTTAAGGCTTTCGCAATCCCATTATGGGAGACAATGAAAGGATTACTAGTATCCCATCATTTTAAGTCAATATACATGAGGCTTCCCCATGCTGAGCGTACCCACAGAGCAGCCAAAACGCAACATGCCATCATCCTTATTAAAATGTTGCATAAACTTTTATATTAGTTTAATAAATCCTAACTGCAGCGTTATTGAAATGATAACCTTGGGATTTGGTGACATTTATACTTGTTTGGGCCTCCAGTGATTCAGATGCAAATACTGCAGTTAATTTGGGTTTCAGGAGCAAAGATATAGCGAACAGAATGCCTCTAGTAAGAGTGTTCTGTAGATACAGTATTTTCTTAAATTAACCCACTGAGGTCAGCTCTGACTGTGTCTGATAGATTCGCTAAAAGCCCTCCTCTCTCCTCGCAGTGAACGGATGCTTAAAAGAGTAGCCAGAGAGCGAGATTGGGTTCGTTCCCCTCCTCTCACTCTGTGACGCCCAGAGCGCATTATGCTCGTATCCAAAGTGACCTTTTGATGGAGATTAACATGGCATACCTCCTCAGCTAATTCAGTTAGTCATTCTGACACGCCATTGATCATCAGGGAGAACAGAGCTATTGAGACGTTGCCACGGCAGCAATGCAGATGGCAAACATCATAGAGCACGATTTCTGTGATGAGAACGAGAAAGAATGGGAGAGAGAAAAGGGGAGAGGGAGGAAGAGAGTAAGAGAGTAAGACTGCCATAGGTTCCTAACAGAGAGAGCTCTCAAAATGGCTGCTTTGTGACAACTTCATTTACTGTGCTCTCAGAGAATTGTGTGTATATATATATAAATAATTTTCACAGGGGTTACATTCCAAGAGCACCCATGTACAGGTATATTGAAAAACTGCATAATTGTGTTTTGGTTAAAAAAATGCCTAAAAGTGCCTATTTTCCTAGTGTAAAGCCTAGTGTTAGCATAAGCAGCGTGCAAAGACTCGTACACAAAAAAACAAGACAGCTCTCTGTGCTGATGCTCAGTTAAGTCAGGGACAAGGTAGGAAATATTTATTTTTGTGTGTGTGTGAGTAAGTGGGTGTGTGAGAGGGAGAGAAAATTAATTAGCATTAGCGGTTAGCATTAGCAAGAAACGTTGACATAACTCTCTCTACCCACATGTTTAGACAAGGCACAGCTTACTAATACTAAATAAACTGAGATAACTGTTGAATATTCGGGGAAATATATACAGAGAGAAATGAAAAACTGTGCATGGGTGAGGAATTACCATATCTGAAATAAGCATATTGTGCAACTAGACATATTGTGCAAAATAGATATAATTGTGCAAATTAGACATCTAAATGTATATTGTACATGCGCAATGATATTTAAATGCATGATAAAGTGCAGGGTGTCATATTTTGATGAGTAGGGCACCTAAACTGATGGGTATAGCTATATATGGAATATAGAATATAGAATATATATTTTAATTTTGTCTGAGGAGTTTTGTACAGTTAACTAGCTGTGGTGGCATGTCCTGGTTGAGAAGTCTTACAGCCTGAGGATAGAAGCTCCTCCAGAGTCTTACTGTTCTGGTCGTAAGACTCCTGAAACGTTTGCCTGATTGGAGCAGGTGAAACAGACAGTTTCTGGGATGGGATGAGTCTCTAGCGATCCTGCTTGCTCTGGTCTTGCATCTCCTCGTGTTGATGTCCTGGAGAGATGGCAGAGCTGATCTGCTGCAGCGTTCTGCAGACTGAACTACTCTCTGTAGTTTCATAATGTCATGGACACAGCTGTTCCCAACCCAGGAGGTGATGTTCCGTGTCAAGACAGAGCACCAGAGTAAAAAGTCTTAAGTCTTTAGGATCAGACTCCAAATTTCCTCAGCTGTCTCAGGGTGATGATGTTGGAGATACAGCCACCAACTTTCACCAGCTGGGGTCTGCCTGTGAGGAAGTTGAGCACCCAGGCGATTGTTCAGACACAGTCCCATCAGCTTGGTGAACTGTAGTCAATGGGGGGACTATTGTATTGAAAACTGAACTGTAGTCAATGAACAGCAATCTCACATAGATCCCATAATCTCACATAGTGGGTCGGTGAAGCTGGAGATGGAGGATGTGATGTTATCTTTGATGAGTCTCTCAAAAACCTTCATAACCACCAATGTGAGTGCAACTTGTCAGTAATAATTCAGGCACAAGTGTTTGCTGTTCTTCAGAACTGGGACAATGGTGGATCTCTTAATGCAAGTGCCGGTGTGGGTGTTCACTGCCTTCTGGATCTTTCTGTCAACTGGTTTCTGATTGGGAAAAGCCTTCACTGTTGCTGTGGGAATGATGTCATCAGCAAGCATGCTAACAAAGCTAACCACTATTTCTGGAAACTCATTGATTTCATCTGTGCATGACCAGAACCTGTCTCATCATCTACTGCTGCTTGTAGCATGGCTTCTGATTCAGCAGTCCAGTGTTATTCCGAAAACCGGATGCAAAAACGCCTTATTGCCTTTCTTCTATGGTGTGTAGCATTGATCCAATGTGTTTGTGCCCCGGTTGGTTGTGTGATGTGTTGAATAAAGTTCCACATGATTTGTCTGAGGTTCACTTTGTTAAAGTGCTCCTCCATGATGGACACTCGGGTGTTTATGTTGTGTCGCATCAAGCACATCGTGTAGTTCAGACAGTGCCATACCTGTGTCCGCATGAGGTGGAATGTAGACTGCCCTGGTAATAACAGAGTTGAACTCCCAAGGCAGATAAAATGGACGGCACTTGATGGTTAGATATTCCAAATTAAGCTGGTGGGAGTGAGAGAGAACTGCCTCACACCACTTAGTTTTCACCATGAAGCAGATTCTCCCGCCTTTGGTTTTGTTAGCCTCTGATGTTCCATCAATGCAAAGTCACTACTTGGTCCAGTATGAGGGGGTCAGCCATGTCTCAGTGAAGATGTTGCAGTCCCTCACGTCCCATTGGAAAGCCATTCTCACTCTCAGGTCATCCAGTTTATATTCCAGTGACTGGGCGCTTCTTCAGTCTGTTTTGGACTCCACTGTGGGTCCCATTTCTTTTTTTATTGTTGTGGGGCCACTGGGTGATGTCCTTTGTTGTCCGGGCTCTGGAGAATCTCTGCCGGCCACAACAGGTTGGGTTTAAATGATCCAGAAACTGAGTGTGAAATGTTGTTTCTGATGTCCCAGAGTGTTTCCCTGTCACAAAATATCATTATTGTATGGCCGAAAAAAAGAAAAAAAAATGTATTCTCAAAACTCCTCAAAACTCCTCTTCAACCCTCTACATTCAAAAGTATATATTTTTTTCTCCTTCTAAGATATTTTGAGCATCTTTCCATTCTCAGGTCTCTGTGTTGTAGTATCGTGCTGAACGTCTCTGGCTAATTTAGCCGTTGCTGTTGGCATGTTAACTTTGTCACTGCAGTCGAGGTCTGTGCCAAGCGAAAGCCTGGCACTCTGCTGCACTCTGCTACAGAGAGCGAAACCGTGCATACGAAGCAAGTCGGCAGTAGGTGGAAAAAAGAGCCTTTATCTCCTCTCCCTTCTTCTGACTCGCTCTTTCTTTCGCTCTTTCTTTCTTCCTTTCTTGCCCTGTCAGCTCTATTAGGTCTGAGTGAAAGTGCGTAGAGAGGGAAATGCACGTTTATCTTTACAAATTGCGCTCTTTGCATTAAGCATTTCATCTTCTGATGAATTATCTCCAAAGCCAATAGCTGCCTGCGCTAATTTTCTGGCACGGCAATTTGCACGGGTAGCAATGCTAGCCCAATTAAGTTCCTTTCAGCCCTTCACAGCCGGCCACGATTGCAGCGCATAAGTAACAGGAAAATTGGAATCAAAAGGAAAAAATAAAGAATAAGATTGACTCGTCTGGCCTGGGCTCCTTGATGAGGACCCAGAACCGGCGATGCCAGCAAACCATTTGATTATTCAAATTGAATATACTGCATAGAAATTCATTTCCAGGCGCATTTTAAACTCGGCGTCTTGAGTTCAGATGCACTGCTGTGCTCCCTCTGGTTTGTTCTTGTTTTGTCCACCGTTTTTTTTTCCTTTCTTTTTTTCTTTTTACCAACCAGACTAATGAGGTGGGACAGATAAGGAGTTATGCTTTAAGAACCCAGAGCGATGCTGGGCGAAAAGAGCGAAGACAGTGTGAAAAAAGAGAGAGAGGGAGGGAGTCATGTGGTGTCACAGGGGAAAAAATGAGGCGAGAAAAACAACCCTTCCATCCTGCTGCTGCGGCTGAGGTCGGGGCTGTAGCATGCCGTTAGGTAATTGGTGTGTTGGTGTGCTTGGGTGTCACTCCTGATGCTGCGTTCCTGAGACAGCATAACGCAGAGCCCTGTGCCAGCGGGGCCAGACAGGCCAGCAGGGCACAGAAGGCTTCAGCAGAGCACACATGCAGGGGCCACACGTAACCTCCTCAGGGGCCTCGCTGCCGTTTGAAGCTGAGGGAAAGTAGCAGCAGTTCAGATGGAGGGAAAGAGGGGGGAGGTGTGTATTATCTCTGCACGCTGCACTATTTGGGGCAAGTGAGAACCGCTGACATTTCTGTATGAACCTCGTTCTGACTAGAAGCAATCCAAATGGTGGGTCGTGCCCACTGAGCTCGTTTGCCGAACATGTTTGTGAGACGTTGTGTGTGTGTGTGTGGGCGTTGACTGATTCATACGTTTTTCTGGTCTGGGTTAACATTTGAAGATTTTATTCATTCTTTTTTCCCCATTCTTGTACACCCACTTATGTCTGAGGGGGTTGTTTATGTGAATGTGTGTAAAATTTTCATACTCCATCAACTGTGCGGACCAATGACCATAAAACCATCTGCCACATGTTGTGTAGGTTCTCAAAAGAGCCAAAAGAGCTCTGACACCTCAGGGCTAGGACTCCACAGGACCTCTGAATGTTTACTGTGGTGTCTTCCATCAATATGTTCGCAGTAGATCCTTTAAGACCTGTAGGTGGGATCTCCATGGATTGGAGTAGTTTGTTTAACAAATGCCATAGATGTTTGTTTGAACTGAGATCTATGGTACTCTTGGTCAAACTACATCTGAATAAATTTCAGGTGGGTAAGACACTTACCTGTGAACCTGATGACCAGAAAAACTGCAGGTTTGAAACACGCACGTTCTACCATTGTGTCCTTGAGCAAGACACTGAACCTGCAGTGTCTCCAGGTGGACTGTCCCTGTAACTAAGTTGCTCTGGATAAGAGCATCAGCCAAATAAAGGATGCAAGGTTTTCTGTGATGTATTCACTGGATAAGGTGCATAGCCAGCACTGTGTGTCCTGGTGAGGTATATAAACAAGCGTGTGTGTGTATGAGAGAGAGCACGTGTATACATGAGAGATTTTGCACCATATGGATCTGCACCTCCAGAGGAAGCCAAACACCTGATCCGCTGTGTGAGCACAGAGTGGTGGTGGTGTGGGGGGTAGAGTACAGCCTCCCCTCTGCCCCCTGTTTTCACTTTCATCTTGCAGTTTGCACTGATATGTATATCTCTCAATCCTCAGGATGCCTCGTTGCATGTAACCACAATTTACTCTCCGAAAGATAACAATAAATTAAATCATACCGAAGAAAACACATTTGCTAATACGCTAGTAGCGAAAAAAGATACATGCTCTTTGATGTGCTATTTTCATCTGCTTCAGTTCAATGTGATGGTTATAGTAATCATCCGTTTTGAATAAATGCTATCATTAAAGCGTAATTACTCTCTCGCTGGTTTCGTGCGGATCTGCACCTTTGCTCCTGCGTTCGGTGGCTTGTAAGTTGGGGATGCTCTGGGGATGTGATCTAACTAAATGTGATTAATGGAATGCTACCTCAGTTCGGGCTGGCGGGGGCTGAAGAGAGGAGGGTGCTGCTGTGTAGGCTGTGCCCTTAAGTTATCTTCAGAGCACAGAGGACTTTTCCAGTAACTTCCTCCTCTTCGGCCCGGCCCGTGTTCCTGACGCCTCTCGATTGAGCCTCCAATCATTTACCTTCTCTGATCAGCACCTGTAGTCGCACTCCAGCTGTATGTTCAATTTGTTTCTGTGTATGTTTCCGGGTATAAAGACTAAATGTGACCCGATCTGCCGTAAAGAGTCGGAAGTCAGCGTTCTATTTTTTGAGATACGGGCTGATTATGTTGAAAAACATAAAAAAAATACATTTTTCTTTTTTGGTCTTATATGTGAGAAAAGGTCTTCAAAACTAATCTCTCAAAGTTTCATCATAGAAACAATTGCGAAAAATATACTTAAATGGCTATTTAATCTGAGTTGTAGCTCTCAAAAGAAACCAAGATGGTTACTTCTCAAGATTTCACACTGAAACTCGCAAACGTGTATCCGAACAGCTGGTACACATGTTTGTGACCACCAGACCCTGCTCCAGATAAGAGATAAGCGTGTAGCTTACCTCAGTGACGAATCATTCTGAATCATTCTGAATCTCAGAATCTCCTCACAAAGATCGGGTTTAACATTTGTACTTTTGGTCAACATCATCGAAGTTGTTTAGAGTGAAGTGTGTCGTGTTGTGTGATTGCTGTTTGGTATAATGTGATTGTCAAAATAATGTAAAATAGCTAAAGCTTAAAAGTGCACGTCTCCAGTCTGCACTCTGCTGCTGGCCAGCAAGACTGAATCAAGTTGCTCAATGAGTTCTTTGGCTCTAGTCTTCAGTCTGATATAATGTGTTTTTCTAAGTATCTAAATGAATGTAGTAAAACGTTGTTGTTGAATACTGGGTGCATCTCGTTGAATGCTATGGATTGTTAAATATATCAAAAAAAAACTGACAAAAACTTTAAATGCGATTTTCTCGGTTTTTCAGTTGGAAAATAATTCAGACTGTAACTTGACAACCGTTTAAGATACAGCTTTGACCAAGATATCATTTTAAAGCTTATTTTCTCTTCTCTTTGATGATGATCCCAAAACCTCAGTTTTGAATTTTGGGTCACTGTGACTCATTTTGCCAGATCAGGTCACAAATTCAGGTTTCTGCAGGATGTTTTATCTCCTATCGAACCAGAGAAGGCCTTGAAACCTCAGCCAGCTTTTCTCATTTAGAATCATCAATCAATCAGCTTTAAATCAGAGACGTCAGATTTTCCCCCTTTGTTTGGTCTTTGGTGGCCATTGTGAAGGTAAATTAGAATCAGGATCAGAAAATGTTATTGACTAAAGAGATCAAATTGATTATCCTATGACTGCACAGACACAGTGATACAAAGAACAGTATAAAATATAATGTTATATAAAGTCAAAACGAAACTCTCCAGTGGTTGTAATAATTAACACAAATGCTGGTTGGGAGTTGTTCTCTATACCTAGTCTGTTATTGCACGCAGTGTTGAGATAAATAGTGACGCTGCTTTTGATACTACTGCATAAGTGCTGACTAGAGACATAAATGGTGACATAAGTAGTGATAAAATATTAACATGTATAAACATGAAATATAAACACTGATAAATAAAACATTAGCAGTAGATATCTTAAAGCCTTACGTGTGTCTGTACTTTCGCCTATTTTCACATGTAGCAGTGTCATGATACCGCATAAGCAAGTCTGTTTGATATAGTTTGACGCGAATGCTTGATGAGTTGGTTGCGATGCTAATCTGTGGTCACAAGTCCCCACTACTTAACTGCATTAGCACCGTAGCTCCGGGGCAAAACTAAAGAAGCTAGCGTTTCTGGCACCTGCCTTCCCTGATCAGCTACATTAGAAATAAGGGGGGAAATTTTGCGTAAAATTGATGTTTGTAAACTTTTGCTTTCATGATGTCCTTCTCATCGTTGTGGCTTCTTGTAGACGTCCTGCCTCTCACTGTTTGGTCCATAATGGAGTCGCAGTGGCGTGGGTCCTGCTCCCTTGGCGCCGGTTCTGTGGCGCTGGCTGGCTGAGTTCGGACCTAATTAAGTAAATACTCCGCACGGTTGCGTCCTGGCTCCTAGTGCGGCTCGGTGCGGGTGTTTTCAGGGCCCCTGTGCTTTTGTCCCTGGGCTGAGAGAGACAGAGACAGAGGGAGAGGCAGAGGAGGCGAGTTCGTGCTTTCATTACTTTCTCATTTGTTGATCTTCCCCACGGGCCTGTGCGAGGGCTGCCGCTGAAAGAGCTTAGGAAGCCGATTCCATGCCTAATTAAGACAGACACTTGGAGCAAGGCTCTTGTTTATTAGACGGAAATATCGGGTGGGGTGAGGTTAGGCATGGGTCCGTGTGCAGATCGTGATCCTGCGGTTGGCGAGAGTGCGCCTGTGTGACGTGTGCACTGGCCTGTTGCCTCCGTCATGCCGTCTTTTCCGCAGTCTTAACGCTCTCCGAGTGAGCCGCAAAGCCACCCCCCACCCTGCATGGCACATTATCATGCCTTCTGGAATGCTTTAATTACTAATAAACACTCCTCAATAATAGAGAGAGGGGGAACATGGATTCAGCCAATTAATTTTTGCTCTAAAAGAGGCAGGTTCATTAGGAGAGGGGAAACTTGAAGTTTGGAGAAGCACTAGTAGATATGTCAAACCCGGAGAGATTATGAAAAGCTCTTCATGTCTGTGCCTGGAGAGGATTATGCCAGTAATGCTGTTGTTATGGTAATGATGAGCACACTCTGTAATAAAGACCTCTGGGCTTCCAACCTGCGGCAAGGTGTGCTTCTAACTGATGAGCTGCCATGCTTTTTGTGTGTGTGTGTGTGTGTGTGTGTGTGTGTGTGTGTGTGTGTGTGTGTATGCGTCTATAAGCATGGCTGTACATGCATGTGCGTGCCAGTGCTACTATCTACCCTCTTGTTTATTCACTTTGATCCGCTACCGATCACCTCTTGGGAAACATAATCAATTTTTCATTTGAAATCTCGAACAGTTAAAAAGGCAGTAATATAATCTCACTTCACTGTTATTGACTTTGTTTAAGATCAACCAGTTTCACTTCAGCTATCTTCAGACATTTTTTGACGCTTGATTACTATTTTTAATGGACATTTAACCCCCTGTAACCTAAACTTCAGGCCTAATTCAAAATCTAACACTGTTCTGAAGGTTAAGACCCTAATCCTAAACCTAAAACTGACCTTAATCCTAACTTCAACCCAAATCCTAAACCCAACAATTAATTTTAACCTAACACCAAACCTTAATTCCAACTCCAACATTAACTCTAATCCCAAACCCAGCACTAACCTTAACCTTAAACTCTAATCCTAAACATAAAACTAAGATTTACCTTAATCGTAGCCCTAATTCTAAACCCAACACTCATTTTAACCATAACCTCACCCCTAATCCTAAACCCAACCCTGAGCCTCTTAAATCTCGCCTTGGTCTAAAAGCCAACCCAGAGAGTTAATCAGCGAGATGTCTGTCCATATGAATGTGGTTCTGTTTGAATAGACTGGGCCCTATTTTCATTATGCTAGGACTATTTTTCTGACCCCATTTGAGCCCTTATTTTTTTTGGTGTCTGAGTTTTGCGAGGCCACAGTGAGGCGACGTGGTGAGCCATATGTGACGCGGCTGATGTTTTTTTTTTTTCATCCGGCTGTGAATTTTTCATAAACCTCTCCAGCTGGTATATTATACAAGCATTGATGAACTGAAATCCTGGCCCATAAAGACATCATGACTTCAGTGGTGTCTTATAAGAGACTTTCTTTGCAGTAGATAATGTAGTTTCTCTCTCCCTCTCTCTCTCTCTCTCCCTCTCTCTCTCCCCTCTCTCTCAATCCCCCACTGTCTTTCTCCTCTCTTTCCCCTCCTCTCTCTCTCTCTTTCTCTCTCTCTCTCTTTCTTTCTCTCTCTCTCTCTCTCCCCTCCTCTGTCTCTCTCTGTCTGTCTCTCTCTGTCTCTTTGTCTCTCTCTCTCTCTCTCTCTCTCTCTCTCTCTCTCTCTCCACCCCCCCCCGTATTTCTCCTCTCTCCCTCCCCCCCTCTCTCTATCTCTCTCTCTCTCTTTCTCTCTGTCTCTCTCTCGCTCTCAATCCCTCACTGTCTTTCTCCTCTCTCTCTCTCACTCTCTCTCTCTCATTCTCCTTTCTCATTCTCCTCTCTCTCTCGCTCTTGTTTTCTTTCTCACTGTGTGTTAAAACGTTAAAACCTCTGAGCTGGGCATTCCTCACAGATGCAGGACTCTGACACCGAATGGATGGGCAGGCATGGCCCCTTTATTAACCTTTCCTTTTAGCAGAGCCAGTCTCTTCACACCGAGCCACTTCCCTTATCGAACACACAGCACAGCAGAGATTAAGGGCATGAGGAAAAATCGGACAGGGGAAATGGATGTGGGTGACACGGGGCTGCATTAAGAAAGAGAGCTGTTACTTGAATTTAGTGCTCTGCTCGAGTTCATAACCAGCTGTGCCCGCTGCTTTCACCAGCATTCCCCTGCTTCCAGTCATCTTAACATCACACGGGCGCGGCCAATTACGGCAGGCCGTGCTCATTTGCTGCTGTTTTGGAGAAAAAATAAATAAATTAAAAAAAAAATAACAAACAAGTTCTTTGCTGGTGGCTAGGACTGTTCTCATAAAACATTACCTTATTACGATCAAAACCCTGGAGAAAATTTGCCGGTCTGATTTGAATAAAAGGTATTGCCTGAGAAAAACGGCGGATGCATACACTTCAAAGGTAATTTGCAGTCTTTTCTTTTTTCTTTTTTTTTTCTGATTGCTCGGCACACTGAGGGATCTTCCTGCTCCTGTCTCGCGTCTTTCAAAAGATATTACTCACACACTGTGTTTGTAATCTATGAGCTAAACTAACAAGCCCCATAAAACCATAGTTCCCCTGCATCTGCAGATGTTTAACTAATGATCGCTAAGCACACGAATTGCAGTAGGAATCCAATGGGGATGATAGATGTGAAGCATTTGAATGTGTAATTAATTACCCTCAGTATTCCAATTGAAAGTGTTTCGCTTTTGCCATTTGTGCACCATGCCGTCTATCTCGGCGGTGCGGAGGAGAATGTGCGAGCGGTTAACTGGTATGGATTTAAACGATGCCGGCTCCTCATTTGTATTCCTCATGCAGCCGCACACACGTTCAGTTGGAGACGTGCACCACACACTCTCTGCCTTGTTTGACTGTCTGTTTCTGTCGGCTGATTAGCTTCTCTCTGCAGTGAAATACGCAAAATAATCCTCTGATCATGCCCCCCACCGCACACACACACACACACCACTCACAAACACACACTCCTGAATGTTCACACACACACGTATTCATGCACAACTCTTCTGATGCTCTAGAAGGGCAAAAAGGAGATAATTATTATAACCATTATGCACATCGAATTCCAAAGAGCTTGCTCACTTTAGGAGTGTGTGAGTGTGTGCTATTTGCATTTTGCGTGCAGAAGAAGAAAAAAAAAAACGAGAGGCAAAAACGGTAACGATTTGTTTGAATATGAAAGCGGGATGTCTGAATTCCCTCTTTACCTCTGAATACAGCTGCGTGTGAATCACTGTGAAATACATTCAGCAGACAAAACAGTGCTGAGCAGCCCCTGTCACACAGACTCGACATCACGCCCAGCCTGGGGGAGACGCTCCTGTGAAGGCCGGGCCACTAATGCTGTATTAGAATAAAGCTGAGGTAAAGTAACCTGGCGGTGCAGCGCGCAGGGCAAGGAGCTGCACGGTTGTTGTGATTATCTCTGCTTTTTAATGTTTGAATGTTGGCAAGCACAGAAGATTCTCTAAAACCCTCATAAATGATTAGCAAAAGCACGTAATGTGACTGAGAGCTCTGTGAATCAAGGACAGATAATGATTAAGTTTTTTTTATACATATACGGTATATATACAACATATATACTATAAATAACTATAAATGAAAATGTGTGAAATAAAGCCAGTTTCCTTTCTAAGATGAGAGAATCTGTAACAGTGCAGGTCTGACTCCTGTTAACTGGATGTTGGTGATACAGAGTCAAACTCTAGACTGTCCTTTAACTTAAATTCACTCGTTACTATTTCAGCACTTAATAGCTCCTTAGATATCTAACACTGGTCTGGAGATCCACATCATATTTATATTAGGTAGATGTTTGTAGGTCAGGTCAGTAGTGATAAAGGAACTCCAGTGCAGTGTGACCCTATTTAAAGAGGGCCCTGCCCTTAGAGGGCTATGAAGTTACACTACCAGTCAAAAGTTTGGCCACATCTTCTCATTCAATGTTTTTCATTGTTTTTTTTTTTTTTTACATTGTAGATTCATATTGAAAACAAACAAAATGATGATGGAACACATTAAACAGAATTATGCAGTAAACAAAAAAGAGTTAAAGAAAACAGAATCTGTTCTGTAATAAGGGAATGATGGACTGTTGTTATTTTACTTAGTTAAGTGGTTCTGGCCATAATGTGCAGTAGAACCGTAGTGAACAGGATCACTAACTGTGGACCAACCCGACCTTCACAACTGACGTGTCCGAATTCGCACACTTACGTATATAAGTGTAGTGCGTAGTGCGCTCTGAGCACTTCCTTCTGTAGCGCACACTGCCGTGGATCAGTGCTGTCTTAAATGGAACATTGACGTTTTGCAACGGAAGTGACAGACTTTTGCTTGTGATTCTCCAGCCGCCGAAATATCTGCCGATTACACGGCAGTGTACATCAGTAAAATAACTTTATTAGCGTTACTTACGTTTATACAAACCAGTCGCCTCCGCTTGGGCTTCAGTTCACTGTTGACCGTCATTATCCAACTTGAAAACTTGTTGAAAGTACCTCCCCCTCCACTACATGGTCAAAATGGTATCCGTTTAGTGCACATACATTTACATTTACTGCATTTATCAGACGCTTTTATCCCTAACTACAGGGGGCAGTCTCCCTGGAGCAACTTTGAGTTAAGGGTCTTGCTCAGGGACCCAGTGGTGGTATGCTGAAGGTAGGATTTGAACCCATGACCCGGAGGCAAGTATCATACCCGCTGAGCTACCGCCAGCTCCATGTCTTCTGCGTTTTCTGGCAGTTTTCAGCGCACCATCCGGGTACTTTCAGAGCACTGAGTTTTAGCTAAAATGCACTACGCCCTAAAATCGTGCACTAAAAGTGTGCAAATGAGTGATTTTGAACACACTCAATGTAACACTGTATTTTGGATCAAGATATTGTTTAAGGAAAGTATCTGTTGTACTAAATGTGAACATTGATTATTTTGAATAATATCATATTGTATTGTATACATTAAATTATATACTGCACTACATTAAACTGTACTGTGTTATATGGTGCTGTATTATACTGCAGCATTCTGCACTGTACTGGGATGTTTCCACACATCCTGGTACTGGTTGATATCACTGCATCTACTTTCCCTATTTGTTGCTGCCATTCCCACATTGTTCTATTCTGCCTGCTGTTTCTACCATTTAGTGGCATGTTAATTATTTATCTGTTCTACTGTTATGCTATGTGCGATAGGTGCCTTCCCTTCCCACTGGTTCCTCTCTCCCTTTATTTTTTCTATAGGTGTGAGCTCCTACAGTTTCATTGTTAATGAATATTCATGGCATTTTGATATTATGGTAATTAATGCTGAGCTGAACCTTGTACTGTCTGGAAAGCACACAGTGCCTTCACAGAACATGTTTCATGAATTAGAACTTAGACTATTAGTAGTTATCTGTGTTAAGTGTTGTGTAAATGCATTATTTAGAGACCATAATGCATGGCTGCCCAGCCCTGCCCTTAGAGATCGGCTGTCCTGACGAGTTCCGTTCCAGGCATAAATGAACAGATGTTGTCCAGCTCACCAAGGCCTTCTGTGACATCTACATATTAAAGCCATGTTTTAAAAACTAAATTATTCAGTTTCGTAGCACTCCAAGAACAGACCTGGGACTCTCTCAGCAATAATGGTTCTATGTACTATTTAAAATAACCTGGGTTATTTGACTTAAAAGAACAGTAGAACGCTTTTTGGTGCTCTATAGAACCTTTTTTAAAAGTTCTTTAAAGAATCACATACACCAGATACACTATATGAACAAAAGTATTGGGATCCTTCCAGTGCAGGACAGTCTTAATGCTTTTGCAGACCAAGATATTTTGGACAACGCCATGCTTCCAACTTTATGGACCCAGTTTGGAGAAGAACCTTTTCTATTCCAGCATGATTGTGTCCCAGTGCACAAAGCGAGCTCCATAAAGACATGCTGGAGGAGTTCAGTGTGGAAGAACTTGACTGGCCAATACCAATTTATTTATAAAGCACTTATAAAAACTACCACTTGACTGTCCAAAGTGCTGCTGTACATATTATAACAAATACAAATATAAACACAAACAACTCATATATAAAAAAAATATAAAGACCTCATAAATGCTCTACAGAACAAATGGACATATATTTCCACAGAAACTCTAATCTTGCGGAAAACCTTCCAAGAAGAGCGGAAGCTGTTATAGCTGCAAAGGGGAACCAACTCCATATTAAAGTCTATGGAAGTCCCTGTTGCTGTAATAGCCAGGCATCCAATTACTTTTGTCCATATCATGTAAACAGCCATTTTCACTTTCAAATTGTTGCCTTTGCTCTATATGCGGCCTTTACCTAAAGAACCCTTACAGAAATCCCTTTAAAAGGGGGAAATATAAAACAATACCACCTATAGGGTATATTGCTTTAGTGTAAAAGTAAAGATTCGTTTTAAAACAGTATTTTTGCACCATTCGATTTCTATTTTAACCCTAAGGTCATATAGCTGCCTGTGTATAAATGCTATTTAGTTGTATGTGAGAGGACCATATTGGTTTATTTTTAAGAATTTCAACGCATTGTCCCCTATAGGAAACAGAATTTTGTTCTAACATGCTGTATTTCTGTATTCTCATCTGTACAATTTCTGATTGAATTCAATTTGGAGAGAAGTTAATTGAGAACTTACTTATCTCTGGTCCCAGAATCCTTAAGCTCAGTGCAAAGACTTTTTTGTAGCTAGTCATTTCAAAGGTAGGCAATTATTTTGAAATCAATATAACCTTTCCAACAGGTCACACATCATTAACCTGTTTGTTGGCTACATTTTGTCAAAGAAACATGCACTATTGAATGTGTTAGAAGACATTATCTCTGTGCGCAAGGTTTGCCCATTAGGTCCATGCATCAATGTATTGAATTAAGTCAAATAATCAATTATTATTCCTAGAAAGGGGCCATTTGTGTTTGTCCTCCATCCGTTGCCGTTTCCTCATGGATCAGTGCTTTTGTTCTTGTATGAAGAGCATTTTCACCTAAGACTGACAGCTGAATTTGTCTTGAGGGGATTACTGTTACGTGACAGAGTAGATTTAGCATTTAAATAGTAATTAATGCCTTGAGGTGAAAAGGCTGCAACTATTATCACGTTTTGTCTTACATAAATGAACCTCTCTTGAGAGAACTGCCAGTAAGGAAACGTCACGGATGTAGAGCCTTTTATTATTCAGTTTACATTAATTGTGGCATTGACTGCAAGGTCTCGTTCACAACATTAACCACGCAGCAGCATATCTTACTGAACTGATAACGTGTTAAAGCCCATTCAGACCACTTCACACAGCTGCGGCAGGTTTACCCTGAACTACTAGGATCACTTATGGCTCAGGAGGAATTAGATCCTTTTCATGTGTAGCTGCTAATCTGTGGAATAACATTCCAGAGAGTGCCAGGAATGCAAGCATGTTTTTAAATCCAGATTCAAATAAAGAAGCATATGGGTTGAGTGTTTAAATTTCTAATGTTCTTTTCTAACACTCCACCACACTAACCAACCAATTTACTCACATGAGATCTAATATTACTTGGAAGGTTCATGTGTGAACAGAAACTGATACACAATCCAAGAAATACATCGACATCTAGGTGGCAGCCAGCAAAACTGTATTTTTTTGTTTTAGTTCTATCCTAGTAAACTCAGCATAAGAGTGTATTCTGTGTATGATTCTAGACAGCAACAGTCTAACCTGTGTCCATGCATGGCTGCTTCTGTGGAGAAGTGACAGCTTGGCCTGCAAAGAGGTTTGTGTTTGTGGGAGAAATTTAGAAATGAAGGAGCGGCTCTCTCTTTGAGAACTTCACATCCTGTTTACTGGGATTTTCCCAGCATGTATGAGTGTGTGCACCCTTGTAAAAATCCCAAACCTGATTATTAGTAGGAAAAGCATCCTGACGTCATCACAGGTTTCGTATCTGAAAGAGGCTGCGTTTGTTTGTTTGTAATTTGCCTGTTTTAACCTCACATTATTTTCAGCTATAAAGAACTGTCAGTCACACCTTTTTTGAAGCAATATCTTTCTCCCTCGGGGGTTCAATTTATTAGTCATGGCTGTAAAATATCAGGGTGTGTGTGTGGAAAGGTGGGCGTTATGGTGGGAGTGAAAGCTTTGGGGGAAGGGAGTAAGCACTTCTTCGGCTGCTTGAGTGTAATTTACTAGGACAAAGATGGAGAAGCCATTAAATCTCATTGCTTGAGCTTCCTCACACAGAGCAGAGAAATATGGCGGAGCTGACATGCTCAAGAGTGCACATACCACAGGGCACCTGATTTAACATTTATCACTTCTTGAACAACAGTGACAAGGCCAGCAGAAATCAATTACATGTCCACTCAAGATGGAGATGAGCGTGGGTTTGGCGAGTGAAGGACCTTTTAGCATAATCACGCCGATCCGCCTGCCATCCGTCGCTCTCGGTGCAATGAATCAGAGCACCTGCATGCATATGTGTTCACATGCAAGTGCGAACAGATTTCTAAGGCTGTTTTCATCACTACTCCGTCTTCGCCGCTCTCAGGCTCTGTCGCTCAGTGGATACTCACAGTTTCATTATGTTTGTAAACCGTTGTGTGTGCAATCTTTCCATGTAATAATCTCATGTGTCAAAGCGCCTTTCTCTCCTATGTATGGCGAGATTTCATGGCTTTGGGGTCGCTCTGCTTTCCAAGTGTCTCACACTGAAGATGTGAGACACAAATGACACTCGTGTTCTAATTTCACCAAATTATTGTTCGCTTCCACGAATGGAAAGAATGCAAATTATTTCATTGCAACTGTTTTGAGGTTCAGAGATGTTGTGCTAAGTAGCTGGAACAGTTTCATATTCCCTAATTGAAATTAGGCAGGTTTAATATCATAATCAAGTACAAATGATCAATTACTTCTTTGTACTGGAAATACTTTACTGACTGCAGTAAGCATTTATCTCCCTACATTTCCCTACAAATGTAACAAATGTACTTCTACCGTAATTATGCATCGAACTGTATGGAGTGGTGGTCGCCTAGTGGGTAGGATACATGGCTGTGGAGGAAGAGGTCATGAGTTCGAATCCTACCTTCAGCAAACCACCACTGGGTTCCTGAGCAAGACCCTTAGTTGCTCCAGGGAGGCTGTCCCCTGTCAACAGGGAATGGAAGTCACTTTGGACAAAAGCGTCTGATAAATGCAGTTAATGAATCAAACAAATACAATTTATTAAATAACTACTTTATTAATGGTTGGATATTACTTTCTAAGTAGAGATGATTGAGTTTTCTCTTAGACTTTATAGATGGTACAGATTTTCAGCCCCACGGCAACGAGTTTGCATGATAACTTTCTGAAATGCATATTTCCCTCTAAACCCTCTACAGATCTTCGTCATCTGTAGCGACATCTCAATAGTCTCAGTGCTTTATTTAGATAGGCATGTGGATATCTGCACCTCTGCTCTGAAAAATGACACTCAAAACTCTGATGTTTAAAATGGACCAAGCTGGGTGGAAGGTTGGAAGTCTTTCTTTGGCATAGAATCTTTTTATTTTCAGAAGTTTCAGACCCACAAGATTTCACAGATAAAGTTCACAGTTGAAAGTTTCCCTGCAATGCGCTACTTGTATTCACAATCCCAATCACATGGTGAGCTGATGCAGATTACACAGGACAGACATGTATAACATGTTTTTTAATGCATCTCATGTAATTACCATCATTCTTTAAAAGACAGATGAGTCCATTAATCCAGTCCCTGTGTAATTGTAATCGATTGTATGTAAAATGTGTGTGCGTAACTGTACTATCCCACCCTCAACACTGTTTTCCATAGAAACACTGGCTGAATTTCATGAAAAATAAAACAAACCCACTGTTATAATAGTAGCAGACTGATATAATTGACATTATCCACTCAAACATACCTTAAATACCATTTGACATTCAATTAGGTGTTTGACAAAAACTGAGCTGTTAGATTTCCCAGGAGGCTTAATGTTTTTTTTAGCAGTGTTTTAGCTTTTTCATCCTCGAAACAGTTGTTATGACTGAGCCAAATCGTAGCACGATAGGTCAAATGGTTGCTAACATTTAAATAAGTGTCATTATCGGAGGGACCTGTTGATGTGGTGGAGTGTTTTGTTGCAAATGCCACAAGCGCAGAGTGAATGGGAAGAGGAAGATCATCCTAACTCAAACAACTGCTCACGAGAAGTGTAGCTATTATCAACAGTGACAGACTCAGCAAGCAAAAGTCCATACTTGTTTAATCCTACGCGGAGCTCCTTAAACGATATTCCCTCGTTTCCCGCACTAAAAATAAAACCCACTCAATACGCACCCCAATCTTTAGCGATAAATCCGCCTAATCCTCCTCATGTGGTTTCTCTGAATGTGGAGGAAGGCTCTCAGTATCTCCGGAACTATTACACTCTTGTTTTTTTTGGCCCCTATGCAGCCTGGTGATAGTGAGTGGAGTAGAGTAACTCCAGATGGCTCTGCTTGTTCAAAGCCCAGTGCACCGTGACAAACACCTTCCCCAGCTGCTGTGTTCACGCAGGGCTGCTGCAGGATGCGAATCTGCCTCAGGAAAGCCACCCCTGATCCCACTCTTACACCCTCATAGTCCAGACTCTCCATCACACTAAAATAAAAAAGCCCTAAATGGCTCTTGGCTTGGGCACACAGTGCAGTACTTACAGTACAAGATAAATAAACAACTTTAATTGCTACCGTCTTCAGATCTCAATTATGTATTTTCTACTGAAGGGTTATTTGGGAAAAAGATGGTTCTTCTCTAGCACCATTCCAAAAAAACTTTTTGGTACACTTTACTCTCAGTGAACATTTACACACACCTCCCAGTAGTGTACAGATTGGCCATGGTCAAATAACATATACAGCTCTGGATAAAAACAAGAGATCACAGCAATTCTTATTCTTAAATCAACATCTCTCTGAGTGTGAAACCATTCCAGTCCAGTGTCTGTTAAATTCCTACACAAACACCTCATTCTGCTTTATGAGGGAC